>CM063504.1:187423454-187609259 GCA_032207245.1 Pardosa pseudoannulata | reverse complement strand
AACCCATGTTGATGATTTTTAAATAAAATGTTGTAGTGACAGAGGACCGGGTTTTTACTTTAGGCTATGACTTATCTTGCAAATGAAAACATTGTTAGTATGAAGTTAAGGAATCACAGCATCATAGAGTACGCCGCGATTTCTATTTGATTATTAGGTAAAGTTGTGTGGCAACAGATATAAGTTTAAAATATAAACAATACTTTCAATTGTAATATTATAAGTAAATCTCAGGATTCGTGTTTAAAATAATGACTCTCGTCGGTAATTATGTACTTAAAAAAGTTATTACTAGCTTCTGCAAACCTTGGACACCTCTGTTATTAGGGGTACGAAATGCTTATTACCCGGATTGGTATCTTACGCCAATATCATCTAAAGAAGAGCTAGCCAGATTAGAAGAAGAAGGTAAATTAGAACCTATGAAAGTTTTACCTGTTAAACCTGCTCCAAATGATATGACAGATTCAGTGTACGATGATCCGACCCTAAAACATTTTACAAATATGGTAATGCAGTGGAGTGACAGGAAACTTGCTCGGAAATTAATGCATGAAACGTTAGCAAACATCAAGAGAATTCAGCTTGAGAAGTACCATGCAGCACCTAATGAAGAAAAGGCTTCCATTATTTTAAACCCTCTATTTATTTTTAAACAAGCTATTGAAAACTGCCAACCAATTCTTTCTTTGACTCCAATAAAAAAAGGGGGTATAACGTATCAAGTCCCAGTACCAATTACTCCTAAGAAGTCAAAGTGGATGTCAATGAAGTGGCTTATAATGGCTGCAAGGGACAAAGAGGGTGAAATAAGTTTTGTAGAACAAATGACAAGAGAACTTTTAGATGCCTATAATTCAGAAGGCCGGGTTATTAAGAGAAAGCAAGATCTTCACAAAGTTTGTGAAAACAATAAGGCATATGCTCATTACAGATGGTCATAAATTATATTTGTGTTAATAAATACTAGTAATAAATTGTTATATATTGTTTTAGTTTTCTTGGATCTTTTAAGACTCGAATTTCTTAAATAAAGTTAGGTGCAGTAATAATGAATATAATGAATTTTAAAAAAATTTACTAAACCAGTTTCCTCAAATTCATTGATAATTTATTGATAGTTTTTATATCAGATATGTGTAATAAGTTTATGATTACATTATGGAAAACATTTTAGACTCATCTATCATAAAAAAAAAAAAAAAAAAAAAAAAAAAAAAAAAATTGTTAGAGAATGCTCAGTTAACTTGGAGTGGCCTGTCAAAACAAAATGCATCCCTACTGTAGCCAGGGTTGGCAAAAACCCAGGGTTTTGAAGTTTTTTCAAGGATTTTAGGCTTTTTTTCGGGTTTTATCAGGGTTTTTACTAAACTTTAATGGGTTTTAGATGCTTTTTGTGGGGTTTGAAAACTATTCAGGTTTTTTGTTATGTAAGAGGACAGGATATATAATTATTAATTGTATGATTAAAATAAATTTAAAATGTTAATCACTTTTTTAAATTAAAATTTTTAAAAATCAATTTTAAATTATGCAGAAGAAATTTTTGTCTAAATTAAAGGAAATTTTGAAATCTTAAAATAAATTTTTTTCATATTATAAAATTTTTCTAACATCAAAAAACTAGTTTTGAATGGCTATTATTTTATACTAAAAGTTGGCTTTGAAATAGTAACATTTGAAGTTTTTTCTTTTCAATAAAATGTATCAAATTATTGCTCTATAGTGTTATTAGAGCATTCAGAAGATATTTTTTTAGTTAATTTGTAAGTTATATATGATAAGTAGCAAAATTAATTATATATATTATCCCCATGTTTATTTATTTGCAGTTGTTGTACATATTTTTTTCACTATTTTTCTTGTCCATTTTTCAATTAATTTTATCACATGTAATACTTTAGTATTCTTATTTATTTCATCATACATTCTTATTAACTTTGTATAATTTAGATTTTATTGTATTTGTTATACAGATAACTATTTTTCCCAGAAATGTTTTTAAGTTTTTATTTTTTTTTCTAGCAGTTTACTCCTTCAAATTAAAAAAAATTCTAGGATTATTGTCAAAAGAGATATGCAATATATTGTATAGATTTAATTCAATATTTTTATTATTAGTTAAATATGGGGAATTTTAAATAAAGATTTTGAGAACCCAATTTTGAAAAAACCCACTTGGGTTTTTTTTTTAAAAACCTGCCCAGGTTTTTCTGGGTTGAGTAAATGAAGCCAACCCTGACTGTGGCCCACAAAATCTTTTGGGTTGATCTATTTTTTTTACTACCACCTGATTTTGTTTTGTGACTAAATAATGATTTAATTGCCCAAGATGATATTGGTAAGATCTGCTTAAATAGGTAAAGGTAATTCTGTTTTAGAGAATAATAAAAGCATTAAATTAAAAAGTGTAAACATAACTTTTTAAAACTGCAATTTCATCTTGGATAAAATATTATTCACATCTGCTTGATTCCTAAAATTCTAGCAAGCATGGATAGAATATCTATAATCTTTTACATTTGATAATGATTTCTGAGTAATACAAATGCATTGTTAGTAACACATTTTTCATTTGTAAAACACCCTGTAATTGTCAAAAGAATGGTATTATATAGATTGTACTTGCTTCCTGCATGATATAAATATGAATGTCTGATATGAAAATACTTAATTTTGTACTTCAATTATTTACTAAAATACTTTAACTGGAACCATTTCCATTTGTATACAGTATATAATTAATTTATTGCATTACATTTCTTTAGGGTGTTTTTAAATGAAAATAGTGAAAATATTATCTTTTTCTGCAAATTTAATCTTACAATCAAATATTTAATACGTGCTTTTCACTAAAAGTTCAATGGTGTATAATAATTTTAATATACACAAGATTACCATATAAAATTTTCTAGTTTTCAAATGAAAGAAAATTAGTACTGTGTAAAAAAAAATTTTTTTTACACTTTTTTCTATTTTGAATACCATTTAAAATAGTTCAAATAATACTTCAGTCTTAGTTTTAAGATACTTACATATTAGATATTTTTGCAAATATGAATCGTTGCTTTTTAAATTTCTTGTTAGTATTATTTCTTAGTTTTTGCCATGCTCATTTTAACTGGTTATAATCAATGTCTACCCTGTCAAAGCTAGAAACAATTTTATTTTCTAAAAGAAAAAATGTATTTGGCTTACTCTGGTAGCAAAGATTTTATATATACATGGTTTTCCGCACATCTGGAAAGTCATAGAAAATCATGGATTTAGACAATGGATTAATTTTGTCATGGAAAGTCTTGATTTTTCAAGTAAAATGAGTAAAAGTCATGGATCCGCTAAACTACTGATTAAAAAAAATGCATTGAATTGTTTAATTCTATTTTTACTTGTCATTTGGCTGAAGTTACTGAGTTTGGTATTTATGTATTATCCTATTGACCATATTGCCAAGTAAAATTTGTTCACCAAGGAAACTCAAAGCAAGAAAGCTTAATGGGTGGGTAAATGTATATTATTCGGGAGTTTTCTTAAATTGTAGATTAAAATTTTTTTAATAAAATAATAATTATTTTTTAATAAAAATTAGTTAAGATTTTTGCACAAAATATAAGTTTACCTTTAAGGATATTGTACATAAACATTATAGGGTTATCATGTTTGGCTATTATTCATGGTCACCTGGATAATACCAAAATACCCTGAATTCAAATTGGAAACATTTGGATTGAAAAATTGCTATATGATTAAACTTAGGTATGTAGACACAACAATTTATTTTTATGTATGTGAGTTTATTAACACTTATAAAGTAAGTTTATAGTTTTTTTATGATAAAAATCCTGTAATTTCTCTAAAAGCATATATTTTATTTGTATGTACATTAGAAGTTTTATTCATATATACTTTAACGAAAGTTTTTTAAAGTCATGGAAAATGATCTGCTAAATCAGGGAAAGTCATGAAAAGTCATGGATTTGAAAAATTTTATTTTGGCATATACCCTGTATATAACTAGTGTACCTTGGCTAAATGATTTGCTGGCATGAATTAAAGTTCTGAACAACACTTTAATACCAAAACATCTATCTTAACTTGATAAGAAATACAAAGAAGCTGTGTCTTTTGTGAATTTGTTGTTTCAAAATATTTTCAGACTAACTATTGTGGGTTGCCAAAACTTAATATAATTTATTATTTATACCTATAGCTGAAGAATATTTTCTCAAAAACAAAAGTTTAGTTTTTGTTATTATTATTGACTAATGCTGCTTAATTTGGGGTATTTTAATGTCAGTTAAAATATTTTTGGAGATTTTCGAGTTGAAAATAATTTATTAATTCTAAATATTTTCACACAAATTTAGTATCTTTTGTGACGCTTAATTTTGTGTATGCATAAAATAGAATTTTAGGTGGCTTATTAAAATTTCTTAACTGGCATCAAAAAATTGTTTTTTCAATTGTGTTTATCCTTTAAAAATATTTATTAAGTCTTTAAATAAAAAAATTTTGGCATAAGTTAAAAAATTAAAATTTTCCAATATAACTTTTTTAACATTTTTCCTGTTGATTGAATATATATTTGTTATGTCTATTATATGTTTATTAAAACTGAGTTAAAAAGATAATGAAAGTACAGTCAAATTCATTTAACTGTACATATACATTTTAAGAGCTCTTGTATTAAAAAAAAAAAAAAAGTTTTAAATAAATTTTGAAGCTGTATAAATTAAGCAACATCATATCATATAAAAGTTTTGCTTTAGATTCAGTGTTTTACTCTTTGACAATTTTTTGTCAAAGAGTACCCCTAAGGATCTTACTAGTAAGATCCTTAGGGGATTACCACCTGGATTCAAACCATGCACATAGCTATAAATAAGTTCACTTGTAAACTATTTTACTACAAATTTAAGAAAATTAATTATCAACAACGCAAAAACACCATAGATAGGAACAGATTAAAAATAATACAAATAGAGGAGGGTAGACTGAAACCCTCTGGTCTCTAGTCTTTGTTCATGACAAAACTAAGATAGTTTGTGCGTAGAGAGAGGGGAAAGGGACCAACTGAAAATCACTCCAGTTTGTACATTACAATTGTTACACACTAAAATTACCCACCAAGACTACTCTTTTTGCATTCAGACTCCTGACAAGAATTTAATGAAGGGTTGAGGGTAGAATCCCAGGAATTTACAAACGAGCAACTGGATGGTTATTTTCTTGACTTGCACAGCTACAGAAGCTGAAGATGCAGTCTACCTTTTTGCTTCTGGGTTAATTTCAAAGAATTGTAAATTCTCTGTAGACTAAAAAGGCACAAGGTTAGATAGAATAAGATAAGACATACATAATCTCAAAAAAAAGGCAGATTTTGTGGTCAGTCACCACATCACCTAGTAAATTTCTCTCTTTTTCAAATATTTCTTAATCTATTATATTTAGAATTTACAAAAATGATAATTCTTCAAATTTTCAAAATGCAATTTGTTTATACAACTTGCCATCCCCAGATACCAAAATTTATCAAGATATTCTGAACTGTCACATTCTTCTATTGAATGGCATCTCAGTAAGATTTTATTGAAGATTATGTATGTATGTAAACATGCATACTGTAAAATATCCTTGATAAACACCTCTTTAATAGCATAAAGGTCCATTAAGCATCCTGTTAATGCCTGCAATAATCTGTTATCATCCAAAAGACATCCAGGACCTACAGTGGAATTTGTGTTCAGTTAGATTCTAATTAATGAACACTTTTTGCGATTATCAGTCTAAACATTTAAACTTTCAATGCATTTAACTTTGCAGAAAAAAACAATAAACAGTCATTTTATTTGAAAAGGGTAAATAAGTTTGCCGTAGTAAATGTAAAGGATAACTTTTTAAGTCCTCTCATTGTAAACATACATTTTTAATCCTGTTATATATTTTTAGAATGGAATATATATAAGAAGTTTTTTGACATCAGATAGAGACTTACTCAATTTTTAGTGAAATTTCTGGACTATGAGAAATCAAGAAACTACTAAACATTTTACATTAACTGTGGATGAATTATGCATCAAAGAGAAATCAGTACATATAGGAAATTTCACTGCACTAAAATGTTCATCAATACTTACTTTTCTATAAAAATGAGGAATTGTGAATTAAATCTTGTTTGTTTATTTAGATTCAGGCTGAATGGGAGATGTGACTGTTCAGTACTGGAGTTTACAGTTCAAAACTAGCTGTTGATATGAATGTTAGTAGCTTTTCAGAATTGGCTTTAAGCAGTAGGCCTCAATCTCATTAGCTCTCATGAGTAAAACACTAGATTGTAGCTCTCCAAACCAAACCAAATCCTCTTTCATCCAGTAAAAGCTATACTGTTAATACACACAGAACAGTCAAATTTGATACATTATTCTTCCTAGGTTACTGTGCACTGTGTGATTAAAACTATGCATCAGATCTTCAGACCAGAAACTTGAGCTGTACTATCCAATTAAAGTCAAATATTTTAATAACAAATACATCTATCTGTAAAGTTTTTACATCTCTTTATTTTACATGAATTTAAAATATATACAATAAAATAATTTAAGGATTAAACCTAAACTATATAAAAAGAATAGTGTAACATTCAGGAACATTTTCAAATAGTTGAAATAATATTACATGAACTGATTTACAAGAAAGGGACCCTGTGCACAAATAGAAATTAGGCCTCTGCCTGGCCTTGTAATGGCATACTTTTGCCATAAGAAGACCAATAAGGTACTATATGCATCTCACTTGATTGTCCAGTACCACATGTTACTATACTTTTTAAAGATTAATATATTTAGTACATTTTGGCATCTAATCTTAACTATCCATCATCAAAAATATTTAATAACAGAATGTTAAAAAATGAAAGTATCATATACAAAATGTATTAGCTTTAAAGTACAATATCTCACTTATGTACCAGTGCAGGAGACAGCAAAAAAAAAAAAAAAAAAAAAAGAGCGACACTCATAAATGGAGCTTTAAAGCAGGGTTTCTTAACCTGTGGTTCATGGACTCCTTGGGGGTCCATGGGTCATATTTTGAGGGTTTGCTGACTGCTCCTAATTTTTAAAATGTTTGCATCAATATTTAAAAAAAAAACTTTTTTTGTCACGGGCAACCTCTGTAAGCTGTCTGTCTGCTATTTCCCAATAGAGACTTCCAATACAAGGAAAAAAACATTCGCAAACCATATAAAATTTGAAATTTTTAGAAACACAAAGTAGTTTTTGAATTTTACTTCACTTGGAAATAAAGTGACGTTAAAATCAGTTCCGCAAAGTTCTAGAAAATTTTTAAAACAAAATATCGATGTATCGATGGCATGAACCTTGCCAAAGATGAGCTAATTGATTTGAAAACAAAGTCCAAGATAAAAATTGATTTCAATTCAAAAACTCTTGGAGAGTTTTGGTCTTCTTTAAGAGAAGCATACCCATTGCTTGTAAAACGAGCTATGGCAGCCATTTGCATCCGTTTGCTACAGTATATCTGTGCGAAGCGGGATTTTCCACACTTGTCACAATAAAAATAAAAGAAATTGACTGAATATCGAACATGATATGCGCGTTGCTTTGTCGAAAACCATCCCTCAATTCAATCTGTTAATCAAGGAAAAGCAGCAACAGCCTTCACATTAAAAATTTTAATTTCTTCAAATTTTTTATACTATTGAAATAAAAGTATTAAAATAATTAAATAATAAAACAGAATTTTTTTTTTTTTTTTTTGTAATAAATGATGTTTAAGCAAATTTTTTTCACAGAGGGGTCCGTGACATATTTAAAATTTTTAAAGTGGTCCATTGTGCCAAAAAGGTTAAGAAACACTGGTTTAAAGTAAAACATCAGTAGTCAGTGTAGATATTGTTAATACTATGCTCATACTACTGAATAAGAGCACAAAGAAAATAGAAATGCTTACATATTCAAATTTTATTTTACTCATCACTTTTTCACAAAATAATTTATAATCAAAAACAGCTTTTGTTTTCATGAGTTTACAACAGTCTTTTTAGCTTCATCAAGGTGTGAACAATTTCTTGACTTCCAGAAATGATGAAAATAGTCATGCATAGTTTCTAATGCTACTATGTGAGTTGGGAAAACTTTTGCTGCATCCTCTTTATCATTATCATCCTTCTCTTCATCTTTGTCATCACCATTTTTTCAGTTACAATATCTCATTCCCCCAAGCTGAGTTATAATTACATTTTCATCTGAATTCATTGAAAGTAGCCAGTCAATGAAATAGAGTATGCCTATCTGTATGCCATTTTCACAATATTTTGAACTGAGAAAACTTTTCTAATGTTCATAAGTGAGAGGTGCTTTTTTTAGTACTGCACATAAATGAATAGTTATTAATGCTATCCTATATCCCAAGGTCTACGGAGAAAAAAAGTGCATAAGTGAAGTATCACTGAAGTTAATATATATATATATATATATGCACATATTTCCATTATAATGACATAAATGAAATACAATCCCCACCTCCACCACTTTCTAACAATAAAGGAAATTGTATAGGAGCTTAATATATTAATGCTTAATCACTTTTCTACAAGTTTTTTAAAATCATATTTAACACCATTAAAATTAAATCTTTGGGTTAGATTATATCTAATAAATAATAGTCATACCAATAAAGCAAATGATGATAATTTTTACTGACTAATCATGGTTTTCAAAAGCCAGGTGGCGGTGGGGTAGCGCTTCGCGTTCACACAACACAGGTCCGAGGTTCGATCCCCGGACTGGGCAAGGTTGACTCAGCCTTTCATACCTTTAGTGGGTAGACAAACTAAGGATCAAGCATGCTTGAGAACTAAACACTGGGGGTTCCGCATAAGGTTGACCTCCTAACTGGAACATATGCTTTGCACCCCAGGGACCTTGGTCTCATAAACTGAGATTGGCACCGTAGGCCTTGGCCCCCTAGGGGTTGTTGCGCTGAGGAGTCTCGAGTTCATGGTTCTTAAGAGAGATTTGTTGTTTTTATTTGAAATCTTTTCCCTGTGCAATCAGGAACTGAGCTTATTATCATTTTAATACTGTTTCAACATTTACAAATGTTGCATTTTTTTGTGGTTAACTTTGAAAAAGGCATACTAAATTATGATGCATGGTAAATTCATCAAAAAATGGTTGGTTTGGTTTGGAGCACTACGGTCTACTCTTATGCAACACGAGGGCTAATGAGACCGGGACCTACTGCTTAACGCCGATTCCGAACGGCTATGAACATCCATGCCATAGCGGGACTCGAACTCACAAACTCTGGATCCGATGGTCAGTGCCCTAACCATTCGGCCATCAAAAAATGAGTAACTGCTTTAAAACAGGAACTTCCTGATATAAATCTGGCCCTAATTATATATTTTCATGAATATTTATTCAGACAGAGCTGCTTTCATGATGATCGTGTTCAAACCGAACTGGACTTCATTCGATAAGCTATCAAATTTTGGCTTTTCCAGACCTGTATTTTAAAACCAAGTATTGTGAAAGTAAAGTGATGCAACCTTTGTTCCTTGTGGTCAATTTTCTATTTAAGTTAAGGGTTTATCAAAGGAATGGATACTTATCAGCATGTTTCATATTTCTAATGTGTTTAAAACTATTTAGAGATAGGATCATTACAATCACTAGAAGTTCTAAAGTGGGATGAGATTCTAGAGTTGTCATATTGGCTCGAGTAAACATAGGTCAAAAGTATTTTTATACTCTATTTTAATTAATGTTTCTATTTCTCATAGCATATTCTTCAAAAGTATGTCCGAAGTTAGGGTCTCTGCAGATTTTTAAAACAGGGTCCAGTTTTTGTAAAATTATGAAAAAATTACTCATAATTTTATGAAGCTGAAATTAGGATTAAATCTCGATCTTTCAGCAAGGTTCCTGTTTTTGTGAAAATATACAGATTTACTAATCTGAAATACTAATAGTACTAAGTTAAGATACTATTTTTGAGAAAGTCTTGTTTTTTAAATATATATGTATAGTAAATATGTATAATATATATGTATAGTAAATGTATATAAAGTATACAGATGTTTAAACAAACATTAGATTTATGAAAGGATTTAATTATACAAAAATTAAATTTTAACTGCTTGCCTGATTATTCCGAGTTATCTTGGGTTTATATATATTGCAGTTAATTATTATCCCAAGAAAACTCAGGAGCAAAATTTGATGGTACGATTTGTTTTATTCCAGTTTTACTCACCCTGGAGGAAATGATAGGAAATATTCAGCTTTGATGGGTAGTTTGCCAACTTTTGTTGGTTTATCGGTTCTTTCTGTCGGACTAGTCACATGTTTTTTACGGATTACAAAAACTAATTTCAGAAAATCATCATGACGAGTTTTCTGCCACATCAGGAAGACTCAGCATTAGTCCTTTACCACTCAGGTTAACCTCAAGGCATCTTCCAGGTGTTATTTCTGATACGAAAAAAAATCAAATCCAACGAGAGAGTATACTCGGTGTTCCTGTAAAACAGATTTCAGATGTAAGCCAATAAGAAAAGAGCCCAGACAGCAGTGTGCAGAACATCAGGTATCACTTTTTGTTGTCCCTTGTTCCAAAAACTATCATATAAAAACTAATATTTAACTTTTTCCCATTTGCCCAAGATAACTTGGGATAGTAAATTAATATTAAAATTAAATGCTTTTCCACTGTAAAAATTAAAAATTCAACTTTAAACCTACACGTTTTGTTTCACTTCCTTGTATTTAATAATAAAATTTAAAAAAATGTGATGATTTTTTGCAATTTTTTTCAAAAAAAATTTGTAAGGGAAGCAGTTAAAATAAATACAGATTTGTAAAAAAACAATTTTTTCACAAGAATTTTGTAAAGGGTCCATTTTTTAAATGAAAGTATTGAAAAGAGTCAATTTTTAAGATAGAATATTTTATGAAAGTTTATTAACAGATCCAAATTTCACTTAAACAGACCCTTTAAGTATTTCTAAACCTCCTGATGATAAAATTTTATTTTTGAATATTGTAAAACTGATTTTTAGGCAGTGAAAGTTTAAAAATTCTATGAAAGTTTTCCCAAATACAAAGGCAAAACCTGAAAATTTTTTACAGTGTTTGAGATTGAAAATAATTAAAGAACCATTAAAATCAAGCTTTTATTAATGCTTAAATAAGTATTTTAATTAAAAATACAAAATCTAGATATATTTAACACAAAAAGAATAAAATACTTGGTGTCTTTGAGCAGCAGAAACTAAGAACCATTTTTTGGAAGAATACAAGTTGATGGTGTTTTACAAGACACTCAAATTTAAAAGTTTATCAAGCCTGCAAGAAATCTGTTGTCAAATACATAAAAATCCAAAGAATTAAATGGGCTGACCACATTATTAGGATGAACAAAGAGTGTTCAACATAGAAGATATTATTGGCCATGCCTACTGGAACAAGAACTAGGGGTTGACCCAACCTCAGATGGGTGGAAAACACTCAAAAAGAATTGGAGTGATGAAATTTTGTATTTAGAACTGTTGCAACATAAAATGTACACTTCAATTATTGATTACAATCTGCTCCCTATGTAACAAAACTCTCAATAAAGTGAATATTAATACTACTAGTCTGTACCAAGTGGCAGTGCTTAGCTCTACTTATTGTTGAAATAATATATACTACTTATTTTTTATTACAATTTTACTCATTGTTGAATATTGTATAATTTTTTGTTATTAAAAACTAACATTTTAGCAATTATGTAACTGTATTTTAGAATAGGAAAATCATGTCAAATAAAATAAGTTTAATATATTATACAAAATAAATATATTATACAAGAAACCTGTAGAGACCACAGGCATAAAACAATATAAGGAAAATATTAAATGAGATTGTTTATAAAAAAGAAACTGAGATAGGTTTGGATATGAACCTGGCATTTATAACTCTGCAAAATTATATTTGAACACAGTTAAACTCTCATTTAGCAGGTGTGCTTTTATCTTGCTGCTCCATAATTAAGCAACGTCTCAGTGAGAAACTAATAAATCTCATTGCCTTAATTTTTTTATGTGTTACAAGATTTTCTTCAGCACTTTCAAGACTTTCATTGAAATTCCTTGTTTCTTATAAACCACAAACAACATATCATCCTTTCTTAAAATTTCATAATATTCCACTTTTAAGCATTTGTTAATTGTTGCACAATTCTTGGTCATTATTTTTTAATTTTCTAAATTCAAAAAGAATATGGCTTTCCTTACACACATTCAGAGCTTGAAAATGTTTAAGGTGGGGGGATGTCTTGAACAATTCAATCATGGTTCATGAAGTTTACTGTAAGGGTGTCAAAATCACAGCCCACCCAATAGAACGTTAAGCAGCAAAAGTATTAATATAAATTTAAAAAGTGAATTTAAAAATTTTGTTTGATGTCTATTACCTTTGTTTTTCTACATCTAGACTCATTACTCTAGAAGTGAAAAAGTAAAGCACAGTTTCTGAGTATGAACTGAATTTTAGTTTGTACTTGCTCTGGTACTTTAAAGTTTAAAAAAAAAAAAAAAAAAAAAAAAAAACGTGTATGCAATAATTTATTTTAGCAATTTAAGCACACTAATAATTTTTTTTTATATTTTATTGCAGCTTAATACCCTCTTTAGGAATTGTGTACTCCCTTGAACATTCTTTTAATTTTAGCATGTTTTATGTTTTCTGCCCAAACTCAAGCACCCTAATTATTTTTTATTATTTCCCCCTCAATTTTATCACTCATATTTTTAAGTCATGCCAACATAAATCAATAAATATCCTCTGTGTCAATAAATTCCCAGTAAATTTTGAACTAAAGAATTTGACCCAGGAAGTTCAATTTTCAACATCCCTTTACATAACTTCTGTGAGCATTTTTTTTTAATGGGAAATTTATTCAGGGCATCTGCCAAAATAAAATTTTTCAAATCCATGACTTTTCATGACTTTCCCTGATTTAGCAGATCATTTTCCATGACTTTAAAAAGCTTTCGTTAAAGTATATATGAATAAAACTTCTGATGCACATACAAATAAAATATATGCTTTTAGAGAAATTACAGGAATTTTATCATAAAAACTATAAACTTACTTTATAAGTGTTAACAAACTCACACACATAAAAATAAATTGTTATATCTACATACCTAAGTTCAATCATATAGCAATTTTTCAATCAAAATGTTTCCAATTTGAATTTAGGGTACTTCGTATTATCCAGGTGACCATGAATAATAGCCAAATATAACCCTATAATGTTTATATACAATATCCCTAGAGATAAACTTATATTTTGTGCAAAAATCTTAACTAATTTTTATTAAAAAATAATTATTATTATATTAATAAAATTTTAATCTACAATTTAAGAAAAAAACCAGAATAATATATATTTACCCACCCATTAAGCTTTCTTGCTTTGAGTTTCCTTGGTGAACAAATTTTACTTGGCAATAGGGTCAATAGGATAATACATAAATACCAAACTCAGTAACTTCAGTCAAATGACAAGTAAAAATAGAATTAAACAATTCAATGCATTTTTTTTAATCGGTAGTTTAGCAGATCCATGACTTTTACTCATTTTGCTTGAAAAATCAAGACTTTCCATGACAAAATTAATCCATTGTCTAAATCCATGATTTTCCAGGTGCGCAGAAACCATGTAATTATTTTTTATTACTTCCCCCTCAATTTTATCACTCAAATTTTTAAGTCATGCCAACATAAATCAATAAATATCCTCTGTGTCCATTTCCCAGTAAATTCTGAACTAGAGCACTTGACCCAGGAAGTTCAGTTTTTAATATCACTTTATATAACTTCTGTGAGCACTTTAATGTGAAATTTATTGACTTTTGACACAATTTCTTCTGAAACAGGAAGGATAGTGGCAGAGAAGAGCTGCCAAGTTTCAGGGAGAAAACAATCTATTGTGTTATTATATTTTTATATTACTCTCTTTGTGTGTGTGTGTGTGTGTGAAAAATCCTACACTTCTATTAAAAAAGAAATGAAGCTTTTATTTTTATGCAGCCCATGTAAACTTAGAACTATTTTACATGGCCCAAATGAGTCTTTGAGTTTGGCATGCTTGGTCTACTGTTAAACTCAAATGTGAACATAAAAAAACAAAAAAAATGGCTCAAGCACTAAAGACTAAATCTTTTAAGATTTTTAAAGTCCAAGCTTAGTAAAACAACATAAATTTTTAAATTATATCGAAAGATACAAACATTTATTACAATCAAATTAAAATTCATTTACACAAAAATTTTGAAAAATAAATTACTCCTCTTTATTACACTTTTTTAGCAACCAACAGCCAAATCTGTTAGTAATTGATATCATATTAATATCATATCCTTTTCAATTAATATCATAACCTTTTCATCATATTAATA
This sequence comes from Pardosa pseudoannulata, assembly GCA_032207245.1. Lineage (NCBI taxonomy): Eukaryota > Metazoa > Arthropoda > Arachnida > Araneae > Lycosidae > Pardosa > Pardosa pseudoannulata. The sequence continues at coordinate 187,594,783 of CM063504.1, read as the reverse complement.
TCATATCCCAATTTGATGATCATTAAAAGGTCACCTCAATTTAAATAATACTTTATACCATTTAAGCATTAATTGAAAGATTTTTGTAATGCTATACACAAATTTAGATGTTACATGTTAAATTTAGATATATAAAACACCTTACTTTCTAATAAAATTGGATAGTACAATTGTATCAATCAAACATTTAATTAGAACATATTAGCCAAGTTTTCTTATCATTTTTTATTATAATTAAAACAAGTAACCAGTTATGCTAATCAGATAAAATAAATGAGTATTAACAGTTCTTGAACTTAAGAGGTCGAAGATGAGAAAAAAGATGCTTGTTTATTAAAAAATTATAAACAATTATATTCATGCATTTATAAGGTAATATTATATTTAACTGACAAATATGTACATCTTTTTGTCCTTTATAAGCATGCATACATACAGAGAAAAAAAATATCTGTAGTTCATCCATATGATATTAATACACATGATATATGATCCACATTTTCCTTTCAGCTGTTATAAAGAGTTTCTAAATGTTATATTTATTTATGTGTAAATAATACAATAAACGCATTTAATTTCTAATGAAGATATAAAGGTACACACAGTAAAAATTTCATTTTTCAGTTTTAGATCTCGCAAAACGATCAAGATGATTAAAAAAACTAGCAGAATTCTGCTGAAGCTTTGACTGAATCGCACAGATATCTGAATGAATGTCAGGTTCTTGGTAACATTCTGGGATATTAAGCAGTTTGTTGAAGAGAGAATCCCACAATGAAGTACACCAGTATCGTCTTAGCTTTTTTACTATTTTCCAAACATTATTTTCTTTCTTCAATGTCATATAATCAGAAAACAACATGGTGTGTATGCAACTTGCGACACAATACCAGTCTAACTGAAAAACCCATGGCTTATTATCTTTCATTTCAGTACATTTAAAATAATCTTTTTTTAAAACAGAGGTAAAACAGGTACCTTTATCATAGAAATTGAGATCAATTGCTCTTCCAAAGTCTATCAATTGTAGAGTTTTAACCTCACATAACTTTTTTGTATGATTTGGATCAAATGTATTATGCATAAGTAAGAAATTATCAGGTTTTATATCACCATGAATGATATTACATTCATGTAATTTCGAAACAATCAGTAAAATTTCTAGCGTGAAGTACATTATTATAAATTCTGGTATGGCTAAATTTTGCTTCTTGTAGAAATTAACTACATCTAATAAAGTACCTAAAGAAGAAAAATCAGAAACAAGAATAAGTCCATTTAAAAACTTTTCTGCAGAAATGACACTCATAAAAGAATTTCTAATATCCGGCATATTTTTTTCCAATAACCTTTTTTGAATTTCATCACATATATAAAATTCCCATTCATCAGAATTTTTACACACTTTTAAAGCAAATTTTTTATTTGTATCAGTGACAGAGGCACATTTAACAGCTTTATAAACCTTTGCATAAGCCCCTTCTGCAACAAGGAATATTATTCTGTAAGAGTCCTGGTCCAATGCTTACATTTACTCCCTCTTTTAAACCTTTCAGTGACTTATTAATGCAATACAAATTTTTATAATCTTTATTAAGATTGTTCAAAAATTTTTGATTTATTTCATGGTCAAACGGATCAAAATCAACTGTATGTAACTGAACTTTTTGGTCCATATCAGCAAATTTATGTGTCATTTCACTGACATTTTGACAGTTAGTTTCAGAAATGCCCTGTGAAGCATCTGAGATAGAATTTTGAGCACTAGGTTCACATGTTTCTATCTTTGAAAAATGTTTCAGCATGCTAGCACGATTACTTAAAATTTGTTCCAGATTATTTGACCTAGTTAGGCTTCCAGAACTGCTAGAGGATGATTTACTGTAAGTTTCAGCACTTGTTTCCATTATAACACTTAACATTCTTGATTGCCTTAAAAGAGAATTTTGTTCTCTGGCATATTTTAACTCCGTTTTAATGCTGTCTTCTTGATCACACTCCTTAGCTCTCATATTTGGACTTTCTACTGCTGGTAAATTATGAGCTATCACAGCATCATTAGTTTCAGATGTATTCTGAAGTCTAGATTTTTCTAAAGTAGTGTTCCTGGGCAAATATGGTGTAGATGAAATAAACTGAGCTGCTTTAAACTGTTCAGTATTAGATGGAGGAATCAATGTGTCATCTGTATATTGTCTTTCGTTACCGTATATATAATTTTCCTCAATGTCAGAATTATCATCCATTTCTTCCTGTTCTTCCAGAGGAATAAATAAAATATTTTTAGACGGTTGGAGAATACCAGCTAACTCTCGATTAGATGATTCTTGAACATAACCTTTAGGTGGAATATTTTCTATGTCTTCTTCTGAAGACAAATTAGGAGATACTAATGGGTCTTTCTCTTGGTCTAAAAGACTTTTTGGAGGATCTTTTGAATCAATTATCACACTTGTAGGATCATGGTAAAATGAAAAAGGCAAATTGTGATTAAATTCCTTTTCATTATCTCTTTGCACATTTTCTTTCTGACTGGTTTCTTTAAAATCAGAGAAGTTTGAGGAGACAATTAAAGAACATTTTTCTGTAAATTCATTAGTTAAACTCTGCTTATGTTCTCCCTCAATCATTGAAGAAAATGCAGCCCCATTATAAAGTTCCTGAACCATTTTGGCAGTATCACACATTCCAACCTCTACCGGATCTTTATTTTCCACAGAACTGCTCAAGGATTTAAAGTTTAATGAATCATGGAAATTGCCAGGAGGATGTGATTTAATGCCATGTTTTAAATCATTATAAGCATGCTGGGTAGAATTTTCGCAATTGTCAAAAGCTCTACAGTGTTCAGTTTTTATTTTTTTTACTTCCCTGCTTGATCTAATATTTTCTAAACTGTTGATATCAGTATTAAGTTTGTCAGTGTCTGAAAAATTGCTTAGATGGAGACCTGATTTTCTTAAACAACTTTGCAACAATTCAACTTGTTTGGTTAAGTATTCAACCTTTTTCTTTAATTCATCCTTTTCCTTCTTTATTTCCTTTTGCTGTTCTATGAGTAAATTTCCTTGTTGAACCCTTTTCTGCTCATCTAACCATTCAGAAGCCCGAATTTCTTCCAGAGAAAATTCTTTAGTTCCTCTATATACTTTATTTTTAGGATACATAGATTTTTTTGAAGGGTCTTCAGGCTCAAACAATGCTACAGGAGGATTTTCAGAGCAAGAATACAGAAGTTTGGATGATTCAGGATATGATCTTGGGGCATGAATTTTTGGTTCATTTTCTTCATCACAATAAAGTTTAAATGTTTGCTTCTTTGTATTAGATGCTTGCAAACAGTGATCACGTACTTCATTCTGCTTGTGTGTTAGCTCTTTTTCTTTCAAATTTCCAGAAATCTGATCACATGTCATTGGGAAATATGACTGTGGCTTTAAAGGAAGAATTGTATTTTCTGAATCACTGATTTTAAAAGGAACTTTACTGGAAATGTTTTTAGGTTGAGGTTGACATTTTTCAGGAACAAGTGGCAGATTTTTATTTTCAATCATTGCTTCATTTGGCTTTGAAGTAGACAAACATTTTTTCTGTGGCTTCACAAATGCAGATCGACTATTTTCTGATATCAAAAGATTTCTACCAGAATTGGATTTTAGGTTATCAGAGAATCTAATTTGAAAATTCTTGTAATAAGAAACTAATTTTTCAAGTGGTTCTGCTTCACACTGTATACCATATATCAGAATTTCATCTGCTTTTTTCAAATTATCAAGTTGTTCTAATTCTTGGGACCAATTAATATAAAATTTGGCAGATTTAAAACCAATTTTATTACTAAGCATGTAGTTATAAACGTCAAAAGGTTTTCCACTTAAAATTGCATATTTCAACATTATATCAACAAAGCGGCCATCATTAAAATACTTTTTTTCTTTTCTAAATGTTGAAAAACAACGTTCAATAAGTTGCTTTATATGCTCTTCTCTATTACCCTTTGGGAAATTCTGATCAACCCAATCAATGTATCGGCACCATACAGAAAGAGGGTCATCTCCTGAATAAGTACATAGTTCATTTTCATATAAGTGTAGTTGGGGTCCAATATCATCAGTACAATCACCAGCAAGTCCAACCTTTAAAAGTTTAGTTCTTCTACCTTGTTTAATGGGTGGGATATTTTCTTTCGAAAGCACCCATTCTTCACTTCCCTTCCCAGACATTTTAAGTATTTTTTTCGACGTAGAAATAAGATGGGTTAATCTGAAATAAAATGTTATATTAGTATTGAAATATTTTATGAAAATACATCTACATACCACATATTTGTTAATTATCAAACATACCTTTTATTAGTTAAGCAAGTTACTTATAGCGGACTCACTTACAAGTAGTATTATAAAGGGGAAAATATTAAGTTTGTATGCCATTCACAAAAATTTCCTAGTTAACGACAAAATAGTTTTAAAATATGCAAATTTTATAACCCCATGAAATTTTCCAATAAGTTTTTAAATGCAATTTTATCAAAATTATTTTTTTAAAAAAATCCAAATTTTACCAAGCCTATATACCTTAAAACATCCTATATTACTGATAACAAAAATTTGGTATCTCTATCAATTTACTCCATTAATCTGCCTCTTCTATAAAAATACCAATTTTTCTGTTTCCAAAGACATACTTTACAGAACAAACTCTATTTAGTGTTTATCTATCAGGGTTCCCACTCTTTTCCCAGAACAAAAATTAAGGACTTTCTAAGGACAATAGTAACTTTTTATAAGGACCTACTGCAAATACACAACATAACAGCATAAACCCTATCTCATGAGGAACATATTTTAATAATTATGTATATTATTATATTTTATTTATTTATTATGTATATTTAAGTCGTGTCCAACAATTGCCCTACAATATTTCAGAATTAAGTTTTTAAAAATGACTAAAAATTAATATAAGATAAATCTATTTGACAACACCTAATTTTGAAAAATGTACATTTAAAGTTTTTTGAGTTATCAAACTAAAAATAAATTGTGAATAAAAACAATATTATAAACAGTACTTTCTGAGGGTTTAAAAATGACTGATATATATATATATATATATATATATATATGTTTTTATTCACAATTTATTTCTATTATATATATATATATATATATATATATATGTACATACTAGCTGATTATACCCGACATTTCCTGGGAAAGAAGAAAGTTTTAGACTTTTCTATTTCATTCAATGCAAGGAAAATTAAACTTCAACAACTGAAATATCTACAAACCACCAACCCCCATGCTTTGTTTAATTAAAATCTGTATGACTGTTAGCCATTAGGAAAGGACAACTGACTTTATACTTTAAACCTTTTTCAGTATACAAAAGATATTTGTCATAAGAAAACTGATAGGAAATCACATAAGACTGTGGATCTCATCGATGGAGAAATTGATTGCATTCCAATTTAAAAATTAAGGAGTTTTTAAGGACCTTTGACAAAAATTAAGTAGTTTTAAGGGCCCTTAAAAATGAAAGCTAAAATTAAGGAGTTCTTAAGGACTTTTAAGGACTGTGGGAACCCTGTCTATTCCCACCCTCTTTATAAAAAGGATAACAGGTCTGATTTGTTGAACTTCTACATTATCTAATTAAAATATTTTAATTCCCATATATTCTTAACACTTTTTACAAAATATTCAAGTGATAAGTATAATATTAAAAATTAAGAACTCAACATAAATTGTGTATGAACCCTCTCAAAGTCATATTTTAAAGTAAAACAAACTCTAGTGTTTTCCCCTTCCTACCTTACCATAAAAGAGTAATGGGGCAGATTTTATCTCAACTCCTTCATTATTAAAGTAAGATATTTCAGCTCTAATAAATATAGATTCTTAAACCCTGCTTGCCATCAAAAACGGTTGCTAAGGTCGTAACAACTTTAGGCACCATAACACTTTTATATTATTTAAGTAGGTAAAGTTCAAAATTATAAAAAAGCGTGAAATTTTAAATAAAATGCATGACAAGGCAATCACAATTTATGACATAAAATACAAAATGGACGTTAAGAAAATTTTTGGTTGAACATAAATATTTGGATTAAAAATAGTCATATCTGTTTAAAAATAAAATGTGTAAATTATATATGATGAACTTTTAATTTGCACATTTTATGTCATATGCCACTCATAATAAACATGTGGCACATGACATAATCTTACATTTCACAAAAATTTTATTTTGAATTAAAAACATACAATAAAAGTTTTTGTAAATTTAAACAATATTTTTAAAATAATGACCACAAAGCTATAAATATTTTCTTTAGCATTTACTATACTTTAATCAATCATTTTACTAATTGACGCAAAGTGAAATAACAAAATTAATACATAAATGACAGATTACATTATGTTAAAAACAGGGTTGGCATGATTTAAATCAGTTGATTTAAAAAAAATCAATGATTTAAATCATTTTTTTTTCACTTCTCATAAAACCTACATTCGAAAGGCAGAAGAATTGGGAATCAGTCAGCACAGAAATACCAATAAGTAAATAAGTGTAAATAGATAGCATGGGCTTTCCAAGAATGGAGGGGTTGTTATCAGAAAGTATGTAGTAGGGGTAGGTACAATGACTAGTTATGACTAGTGGAATTCATTTTATGTAATGGGAGGTAAAGAGAGTATTACAGAACTTGAAATCCAGTTTGTCTACCAAATAACAACAGCCGTCACATTATCTGCTAGAATGGAAAGACAGTTTTCTTCTTTTGGTATTTTTCATTCTAGCCTTCATAACCAATTAGGAGTGGATACGACATCGAAACTAGTGTTTTTATTGAAACAGTTAAATCTAACATTCGTTGCTTAAAAAATATTGAAATAATTGTGAATTTTTTGTTTTTTAATAAATAATTTAAATGAATATTTAATTTGCTCTTTAAATTGACATCTTATTTAGCTTGCACTATCCAATTACAAAATAATGAAATGTATTTAGATTGAAATTTATGCATTTAATTTTAGGTAATCAGTGTGTATAATATACTAGATATACTTATAATTGTTACTTATAACAAACTATTCCATGTATATTGCAAAAAAAAATATAAAAACACAACAATAATTAAGATTAGAATTCAGAAAAAATCAAATATATCTGATTTAAATCAAATAAATATGATTTGTTTGATTTTTTTTTAATCATGATTTTTTTCCAACTCTGGTTAAAAATATAAACAATTTTTACTTAATCTAAAACTGATACACGGTTCCCACTCTTTTTCCAGAACAAAAATTAAGGACTTTTTAAGGACTTTCTAAGGACTAAAATAACTCTTTTTAAGGACCTACTTGAAATACACAACATAATGGCATAAACCCTATCTCCTGAGGAACATATTTTAATGATTATGAACCAGACAAGGCATGTTCAATAAATGAAGTTTTAAAAATTAAGAACAAATAGACAGAATTAAGTTTTTAAAAATGCCTAAAAATTAATATAAGACAAATCTATTTGACAAAACTTAATTTTGTAAAATGTACATCTAAAGTTTTTTGAGTGATCAAACTGAAAATAAATTGCAAATAAAAACAATATTATAAACAGTACTTCCTGATATATATTTATATAAGTATATATATATATATATATATATATATATATACTAGCTGATTATACCCAGCATTGCCTGGGAAAGAAGAAAGTTTTAGACTTTTCTATGCAAGATAGAAAAAGAGCTTTTTGCATGCTTTTTTCAATGCAAGGAAAATTAAACTTCTATAAGTAACTAAAATATCTACAAACCCCCATCTTCCATGCTTCGTTTAATTAAAATCTGTATGACTGTTATCTATAGGGAAGGGCAGCTGACTTTATATTTAAACCTTTATAGCATACAAAAGATATATATTTGTCATATAAGAAAACTGATAGGAAATCACATAAGACTGTGGATCTCATCGATGGAGAAATTGATTGCATTCCAATTTTAAAATTAAGGAGTTTTTAAGGACCTTTGACAAAAATTAAGTAGTTTTAAGGGGCCTTAAAAATGAAAGCTAAAATTAAGGAGTTCTTAAGGGCTTTTAAGAACCGTGGGAACCCTGTGATAACTGTTTAGTTGATATTAACAAATTTTTCAACCTTTAATATATTAATACTCTATTATTAATCTTATTTTGCTAGTTTTTTATTTTGCCATTTATAAATACTTATATCAATTTTTTTAATACTTTGTTTACTTTAAACACATTAACTCACACAATATCTGAATTCTTTTTATTTTATTATTATTTTTAAACTATATTCACATATTACTATACACTTTTTATTTTAAAATCATACATTTCTGTCATTGAAACAATATTATTAAACGGGATCTTTATCACTGGACTACACACATTATATGCAAAGAAATGATCCCAGCAAAACAAAGCAAAAAAAAAGAGAGAGATTAGTTAAAAGACCTGTAGCTAACAATTATAAATTTGATGCTTTAAACATTCTGTGGTCAATATTTTAATATGCAAGATTTAATTTAACTCAGACCTTCTACTTAAAGTAGATTCAAGTCTACAAAACATCTATACCAGTAAATATATTCAAACACAGAAATACAATATTTTTTCTACTTGACTATTACTTTGTTTCACAAAATATAATTATAAATCTAATATATTGAATGCTACTTTAAATGAATTTTTTACATACATCATGATTTTATAGAGCAGAAGTTTCTTTACAAGAACTGAATGTGAGTGTTGAATTGATTATAACAATGTCAATTTGTACTTACTTTTATTATACAGAATACATTTACATATAACAAAACTTTGATTCGGTTACCTAGGCCTACATGAATTTAAAAATACCGGAGTGCAAAAACAAACAAGTAACCATTCTTTAAGATTTTTTTAGGGATAAACCCGACAAATATTGTTTATATTATATTAATTTAATCTTAATGACTAAAATACAATGATAATTACTTGATGGGAATATATTATTGAGTAAAATTTGGACAGATTCGTCGACACCGTGAAATTATATTAACGGTTAAGTACAGATATTTCAGAAACGTAACAAGTAATCATATAAAAGTTCATATCATATTGTTTAAAATCTTTAATTTAAAAGCTGTTACCTAATGATTCCAAACTGATTGGTATTAGAGAAAGGTAATCATTGTAAATAAACAGTTGACAACCAACAATCAACTAACAAAATTACAGATGCCACTATTTAACTTTTTCAAATTACGCGCTACAAACGTTGAACTGCATTTTGAAGAGGAATTTATGCAATCACTATTCGCAAATGGCAATGTTGTGATGTGCCATCTAATTTTATAGAGGATCACAAATTTTAAATTCCACAAAAGAAAATATGACATTTTGCTTTTTCTTTTTGTACTAGTTAGTACAATAACTAAGGTTTCTAAAACTTTTCAAAATATGTAAAATGAACTTATAAGAAAAATATTCTATTTACGGAGTTTTCTTTCAAAATATAAAACATGAGTAAATTTCACTTTTCACTGGAAAGAATTTTTTTATGTACTTAAATCTGTGATTAAAATAATTTCTATATACGATCAAATTATCATGTCAAAATTATCAAAGTTATAACCAACTAAGAACTTAAAAGAAATACTAAAATAAGTGATGGTACAGATAAGTTAATCCCAAGCACGGAAGTGGCCAGTGATGTTAAAAGGAAGCAGGCCGGAGAAAGAATCTATGACATATAATGAACCATGTTATCAATAAAAAGTCATCAACTTTAGTGTAAAAATGTTTTCAGCCTAGGTTGTTATTGCGTTTCTTTATATTGTGTATATACGACAAATTCTGCGATATGTGCAAAGTACCTACAGAAGCCACCACTAATAAAATTCAATGGAAATTCATTCCTCCTTCAGCTCTTTGGTCAGACGCAGACACCAAAAAGTCGTCAATATGTGCAATGTAGTGCGACGCACGACGGCACAGAGTCAAAAAGTTATTGGGCTATTCCTTTTGAAAACAAAGTATTTTTTGAAAAAAAAAAAAAAAAAAAAAAAAAACTTTTTTTACATCTATGGTAATGGTGAATTAATTCCTTAAAATAAACAACCATTCTCTGGGAACAGGAAAATTCTTGTTTATTTCGAACTGGAGTTGTGAGCAGTGGAAAAAACAGGGCCCTGATTGGAGCCGGTTTTGAAGCGCTACGGTCGAGCAGTTCGGAGTTACAGATAGGGCCATTTTTGGCTTACGGCCCTTATCCGGGGGTTTTCGGCCATGAGGAATCGATTGGCGCCGTTTTTGACACGCTAAGGTCACGTAGTTCGGCGCTACAGATAGGGCCGTGTTCGAACCCCGGTGCGGGCAAACTTTTTTCTCATGCGTCCAAACCAAGTGAAAATTGGTACCCGGGGGTTTTCGACCACGAGGAATCGATTGGCTGTAGTTCTGACGAATTAATAATAATAATAATAATAAATGTCTTTATTGATTTGTCTTTATTCCTTGATATCGGTTTCCATTTTTATTTTAATAGTAGTAATAATATTCTCCTGGCTGTGGGTTTGTTTACTAACCGTAGTTGGAGGTTCCGTTGATGTTTTGCAGAGTTGTCAGTCCCGCGCTGTCTCTCAGTTGGTAAACAGCAAGACGTCACCGCGTCTCCCCTCCACTCCGTCGCCGGTACGGTTTCCTTGGGTCTAATCTACGATCTCTTCTCAGAAACACAAATGAAAACTACGAAAACTTTACATTCTTCTTATCGTTCTGACGAATTATGGTCACACAGTACTCACATTGATTCGGCTTGACATCCACATCAGGCGAGCCAGCCTACAAGGCCCCAGTCTGTCCCCGCACGGCATCTAGCTTCACCGATCGATTCCGCCCATCTTAGCCAACCTGTGACTCCGGGCAGTCCCAATCAGATCCGCCAGACCCGGGGGTCGTTCCAAGACCCATAAGCCGGCTCTCTCAGCTCCCTTCAGAAGGCAACCACCATCAAATACGATCGGAATTGACGTTGCTGTATCTTGATTCATATACAGAAAGATGTTTGTTGGAAAATGCTTATCATACAGTTGAACTATGTTGATGGTGAATTGAAATCGAAATCATGTCCTTAAATAATGTTTTGAGCGATAGGCAAGAATATTCGAATTTCCAAAAAAGCATTTAAGGAACTGATTTCGATTTCAAATCACCGTCAACAAAGTTCGACATTTCAACATTCATCAGATTTCAAGCTACATTTTCCACATGCAGAACGCACCTCTACATAAAATTCTTCAAGGAGCCGGAATTTTGGAACAACAAGCGATCAACTCAATTATACCCGCAAATGGACAATTAGAAGATACCTTCATTGTCAGAATGCTTCTCGATTACGCCGAATAAGCTTACCCGACCGTCAAAGTTGCCGTACTTCACCCTGAATTTGTCGCACACTTCTACGTTACAACAGCGGATGGCGCTTATGAAGGAATGGCTCTTCTCAACAATATCAGCGACCAGAACAAGGCTTCCAACTATCTATACGGCGTTCAAACAAGGATTCGACGTGCTACTCATTCCCATTCACAAGAGAGCTCAAATGGATAGAGGCGAGCACTGGATGCTAGGAATTTACGAAGCAAGCTATGGAGAACGTCAACTATTAGTCTGCGATCCAGTCGACAAGCCGCTGCCCATCGATGCTGATTTGAGAAAAATACTGCGACACGTTTTGAATACCGCTGTTACGAATGAAAAGCTGAAAGGATGCATCGTGAAACCTCGCAACGCTTACAACCACCAAGATGACGCGTCTTCCTGCGGAGTTTACATCGTCTTTTATGCTCGACAATACCTCTCTCATCGACGCCTTTTCCTGGACAAGAATTTTCAAGAAGCGGATGAACGGAAGCAAATTTACAAATTCGTTGTGAACAGCGACCAATTGAATATGCCGAGACCATCTGAAGCCGCATCTTTCACATCTTCGACCAATATGCACGCTTTGGATATCCAAGACCCGATGATAACTGTGTTGCGCCCAACAAGAGCAGTCAAGCAGCGTAGCAAGGAACGAATCTCGGATATATTGATGGAACTTGATGCATCTCAATGAGAAAAACACCGCGATTATGTAAGACGCAGACGAAAAAACGAAACAATGAGGGGCCGCAACATTCGCCTAGAGGAACGCCGCCGTAATGAAAGACTCCGTAGAGCTGCGAAATCTCGGCCTGCGTCAACCTACAAAAATGCTGCAACTTACGACGTGGAATACCAAAGTATTGGTCCGTTTAACGTTGCTTGCATCCACGATGGAGCTTTGCATTTCCCAGAAGAAAGAGTGAAGAACAAAATACACGTAGATTCATTTGGCGACTGCTGCTTACATAGAATCAAACTACTAATGCCCAAATTTCCAAACGAATTAGCGCTTCTATTTGCACGACAACACCGCCTATCGGAAGAATTCCACAGAAGGATCCGCAACATCGATGCCTGCTTTGCACTTGCTTCATTCAAAGTCGACGACGACAGAACCGTCAATCAACATGGAATCTACGCGTTTATCGCCGGCGGTCAAATGCATCACAAGATCAACCTGGCAACGCGCCCGACTCAAGACCTGCAAGGTGGATTTGAACAGCCGAAGTTTGCCCAAATGTACTTCATGGACCCGGACGAGGCTACAGCTGCGCGATCTGAGCTCAACCGAGAGTTAAGCCAAGAACTATTGCAACTACTCGAGGAGATCATGCGCTTTAACAAACCGTTAGCCCAATCGTTTATGATGATGAGAGAAGTGATCGAAGAAACCAATCAACGCGCAATTGCAGCCGGAGTACAACTGCCCAATGTCCACCTCGTCTTTACAAACCGCGAAGGCGACGATCCTCGACGATTCAATGCACCAGTTGTAAACGAAATAGCCGCAGTCTTGACTCTCAACGCCGATCAAAGAATCCCAGATAATGAAATGGTCACGCGAGAACGCGGAAAAAAAATCACGCAGCTAAGCAACATCGATGGTTGCGTCGAGCCTTTTACCTACCTGCTTTTCTACCCGAGAGAAACTTTTGGATACTATGTTGGAATGCCGCTGCACACTCCTTATCCATCAAGAAATCATGTTACAAGCGCAGAATTAGCCTGTTACCGACTCGCCTACCGTCCGAATTATGTCAAGCCGCTCCCGATCGATTGCACAAATGCAGGAATAGATCAACGATTGGTCGAGTTTAATGCACTTCACTTTGGCGGACGCTTACTCCAGCAATACATGGTCGACACCTACATTCGCCTCGAAAGAGATCGCATACAGTGGATAAAGAGCCATCAGCGTGAAATTCAAGCCGAGAAATACGCCGGAGTTTACATCATGCTCAGAAGCTTGGCTGCGCAAAAAGATGCTGCAGTTGGCGAAACAACCATCCTACCGTCATCTTTTCCCGGATTTTCCCCTGGTACACCGAGAATTTCGAAGACTCCATGGCATTAGTGCGAAGATTTGGATCGCCCGAAATTTTTATCACCGTAACCTGCAATCCGCAATGGCCAGAACTCCTGTCAGTGATACGCAATGAATTCAACGCTGCAATTCCGGATAGCATGTTGGCTCTAACCCGTCCAGACATCGTTGCAAGAGTCGCACGCTCAAGTTCCGACAAATCGTCGAAGACATCATGAGAGCATCCGCGTAAGTCTTCACCATCGAGTTCCAAAAGCGAGGTTTACCGCACATGCACCTATTAGTGATTTTGTCGCCAGCGGACAAGATTCACAGCGCTGACCAACTTGACGATTTTATCTCGGCGGAAATTCCAGAAGATGATCCGGAACTCAAAGAACTGATCTCGCAATGGATGATCCACAACCCGTGTGGTGATATGAACCCAAGCGCTCCGTGCATGGTCAGCAAACATGGAAAAGACCAGTGCAGATGGGGATTTCCAATGGAACATCAAGACATGACATCGCTGGTGGACGATGAAAAGCCGAGGTATCGCCGACGCTACAATCCGTTGTTGGATCCAATGAACCCAGAATTCTCGCATGAGCAAGCCATCTACAGGAAAGACTGCAACGGCCAGCGCGTCACCAGAGACAACCGCCACGTCGTCCCGTTCAACGTCTACCTGCTCAAGAAGTATCAATGTCGAATTCGTCGGCAGCATCGGACCGGTGAAATACCTCTACAAGTACATCTACAAGGGCCATGATTGTGCTACGATAAAGGCCGTCGAAAACCAGCAGACGATCATCTACAACGAGCCGGAGAAGTACGTGGAAGCTCGCTATATCTCACCAGTTGAAGCATGTTGGCGCCTATTCAAGGATTTCGAGATCCAAGCGAAAAGCCACACCGTCGTTCGACTTGACATTCACCTACCCGGACAAGATGGCGTTAACTTGGACCAAACGCCAGTTGACCTTGCCGATATTGGACAGAAGGGATCGACCTTAGTGGCTTACTTCCGCCATAACACCGCGCTGAAAGAAGACGAAGCGAACGGAAAGGCAGTCACCTACCACTATTACCATGAAGTGCCGGAGCACTACCGATGGATTGGCCAGACGAGCACTTGGCAGAAGAACGTGAATGCTTGCAGCAGAATTGGTAGCGTACATCCAGTCAACTTCGTTTCCCAGCCACTTTTCTTCCTGCGCACGCTTTTGTTCCACGTCAAAGAACCAACGAACTTCAGAGACCTCTACGTTGTCGACAGTGTCCAGCACGCAACCTACAAGCAAGCCTGTCTAGCCAGAGGCCTCACATACGACAACTAACAGTACGTAGAAGGACTCCGCGAATCTGCTTCATTGAAAATGCCAATGTGTTATGCGCATACTCTTCGCTCAAATCCTGATACTTGGTGTGCCAGAAAACCCGAAGAAATTATGGGAACTGTTCAAAGAGGACCTCGCGGAAGATTTCATTCGAGAAGCAAGACTCACTGGCGGTTCCATAGAAGAAGCGATAAAGCGTGCCTATCGAATCATCGCGCATAAGCTGAACACCGAAGCTACCGAAGGCCGCAACTTCCGATACTGGGTGCAGACACATGGCATGGAAGACATCGACAATTATGAGCAAGATTTGGAACACGATATGATCGACGTCGACGAATCAACAGCAATCGGAAACCGCATGTACCAGCAACTCAACGAAAAGCAGCGTGAAATCGTCGACACCATAATCCAAGCACTTGAAGACCCGACTCCTGCGAAATGCTTCTTCATCGACGGACCAGGAGGAACCGGGAAGACATTCGTCTACAGCACGCTGTATCGCATCGTTACCAGAAGGCTTAAGAAAGTGAAATGCATGGCGTACACCGGGGTAGCAGCGATTCTTCTACCGAGTGGTCAAACAACGCACCGAACCTTTGGCTTGAAAGTCCCGCTTACATCCGACTCAAGATCATCCATCAAACCAGGATCACCGAAGGCGAACGCACTCAAAGGAGCCCACATGTGTCTGATGGACGAAGCTCCGATGATGTCAAAATACGGCTTGCACAACATCGACGAACTCCTAAGCGCGATTTGCAACAACAACATTCCGTTTGGAGGCAAAGTCATGGTGCTTGGCGGCGACTTCCGACAGTGCTGTCCGGTTCAACAACGTGCCAAAAAAAGCGAAATACTCGACCTTTTGTTTAAGAGAAGCCATCTGTGGCAACACTTCAAGACTTATTAGCTCGAAAAGAACATGCGCGTTGATCCCGAAGAAGAAGAATTCGCGAAATACCTGCTAAAGCTCGGCGACGGGGAACTCGAAGTGAATGAACTCGGCGAAATAGAAGTCCCAGAAGAAATTCGCTCTGGTGGTAACCTCATCGACGAAATCTTCGGACCATGCCTCAGAAGTGGGAACTACGAAGCAATGAAGAATCACGCTATTCACCATTGAACGACGATAAGGATAAGATCAACGAGCAGATTATCGCTATGCTTCCAGGCGAAGAGAAGACATACACAAGTTTCGACTCGGTAAAGGATCAACATGAAAGGGGAATTCAATTCGCGCCTGAATTCCTGAACTCGATCAACATCGCCGACTTGCCTCCACACAATCTGAAGCTCAAGAAGAACGCCATCATCATGCTTCTCCGAAACTTGGACGTCTCTGAAGGAATGTGCAACGGAACACGATTGATTGTCACCGAACTTTGCAACAACATCATCAAAGCTAAGATCATCCCCGGTGAACACGTAGGCCGACAAGTACACCTTCCAAGGATCACGCTCGACTCCAGCAAATCACAGCTTGGCGCAACTATGCAACGGCACCAATTCCCAGTTACTCCAGCATTCGCCATTACGATACACAAGTCACAAGGCCAAACATTCGAATTCGTCGGCGTGCTTCTCCTCACGACGGTCTTCATGCACGGAATGCTCTACGTCGCGTTTTCAAGAGTCAAGCGTCAAAGTGCGTTGAAGGTCCTGCTGCCTCCTGAGAATCCGACCCACACCCGAAACGTCGTATGGAAGGAAGTCCTGAACAAGAGAAACTCACCAGCGGCACCTGCCTCTCCGACAAGAAACTACCCGGACAACATGGAAGACTTCGCAATCGATGATTAATACGTTTATTATGTTTATGCTGTTATAGGTTTATAATATGTTTCTTATGTATGTATATATGTTTGGTTTTTCTAAATAAATTTGTCAAAAATATTGAACTTCAACACACTTCAATCTTTACACTGCTCACTTTGTACCATTTCTTTAATTGTATAATTTTTTGTTATCAATTACATTTTATTTCCTATGACTTTTCAAACTTTACCTTTGTATAGAATAGTTCCCTTTCCAAACAACTTTGTTTAGAATAGTTTACAATGGTGCACTTTAACCGGTTATCTTTTCACTAATGGTTTCACAAATTTTCTTATGGCATGTATTGTTTTGATAAATCACAATTGAAAATTTAAATCTTCGAGTTAGCTTCGATACCTGTTTTCTCCGAGCGGAGCTTGGTCACCCGGTACTATTACAAAAATAAGATATAGCTTTATTTAGCTCATTGAATATTTATTATTATTATTATTATTATTATTTGTATGACAGTATAAAATTCAGTAACATAAATTTAGAGAGCTACTGATATTATTACTATTTTATTTTATTTGTGTTTTATTTATTTTTCTATTTAAAAGAAAAAAGCAATTTACTACATGTATATTATTTAAGAATGCCCGTAGAAAGCGTTGTATTTGTCCTTTTTATTGATTTTTTAATTTTTTTAATTTTTTATTATTTTCATTAATTTATATTTTTAAAAAATTTTTGTATGATTTTTCTTTTTACAAAAAAATGATCTAATTATTTTAATCAATAACATTTGAATATTTTATGTAATTATATAGCTATGATTTTTAAATAAACAGATGGCTTTTAAAGGGTATTTTCAATCAAACATCAAAGTGTTTATGAAGATGTGTATTGTATGTATATGTTATTATTTTTTGTAAGGATAACATGTGTGCGATGATATCACTTATGTAAATGTTAAAAAAAAAATGGAAGCTTGATACCCTTCCCCCATCAATCTGCCTGTGTGTTGTAGTATTTGTGGATGACTGAAGATGATCTGTAGCAGCAACTGTATTGTCTCATTTATGAGTTTTATTGTAGTTGCAGCATCAATTTTATGTTTGTCAGTGTTACTGAGAGAGAAGACTGTCTGGTTTTTTATATGTGTAAGGATAATGTTAATGAATGTCATGAATGATAAAATTGTAATATTGTACTGTGAGGAATAGAAAACTGAATATTGTTTAAAGTTTTAGTTAAGAATGAGTTTACCTTGTGCCAATCTATGCAATCTTAAAAAGGAAAGCTGACAGGAAAATTTTTGGTGAGTAAGATGTGAAACCAGGATTTATTATCTTAAAAAATTTGTAAACTTCGAATTATGTTTAGGAATTTAATTTTAAAGATTTTATTGATGATATTCGCTAAAATGTGAGCAAAGCTGATGGGAAAATTTTTGAGTGCTGCATTGTCAATGTGGTCGAAATCGGGTGATTTTTATTAGGTAGACTGTTGATTAAATGAATTACTTCCTTGGCATTGGTTAGGGGAATGGTGTCATTGCTTAAAATATGAAGTGGATTGTTGAAGAATTTAATATTAATGTCAAATACTTTATCTACGATGCTGTGGCAGAAGTTATTCAATTTGGGTTTAAACTGATTTTCATAGCAGTCGGCAATAGCGTTAATTTTGTCTTGTTCGTCTATAATAATGTAACAGGAAGAAGACTGTGAGTCCGGGATTTTGTAGAATGTTTTTTTAATTTTTCAATATAATTCCAAAAGCTGTTGTCAGTTATTTAATGATTCAATGAATTTTCTCCATCTACTACGTTTATGATCGAAGATTTTTCTTTTGATTATGGCATTTAATCTAATTCTATTTTTATTGAACCCTGGTCCTTTGCCATAGTTTTCTAACATTATTGAGTTTCTCTGCAGTTATTTTTATGTATAAGGTTAATTTTAAATTGTTATTAATTGGATTGGAAATCTTACCAGAAGCAAGGGCGTTGGAGATCACACTCGTCAGAGAGCACACAGTGGAGCGCCGTAACTCAGAGTGGACTGTATGAAATGAATCAACACGAAATTAATTCCCATCAAATAACATTTATTTAGAGACGCCATGCACACTCTACATAATCGTTTGAGGTTCACATGAACACTGGTATTTTTTCCCTTCATGTGCAAACATGGCAACGCGTCAGCAGACGACAATAAATGAGAAAAGCCGGTTGCCAAGAAGGGAGAAATTCTCTGATATGAAACTCAGGAGTCACGACAAAACACACAGTGCAATGCAGGTCACAAGGGTCGTTAATAACACAGTCAGGAAAAGGGGTGACTTAGTAACCATTTCGAACAACATATTCCAGTCAGTGAAGGTGGGAGGGCTAATGGCAGGAAAAGGAATGATAAAGGCCAGCGTGAGTAGCACTGAGACATCGCTCGAAGGAAGAGCATCCTTGATACAAATGTTAAACGTTAAATTGATATTTTTCAGAAATGCAAAGTCATTTGTAGTTGCTTCACCAAAATTGCCATATCTAGTTGGGGAAGGGGGGAAGGCCAAATCAAGGGTTTTGTCGTTAGCGTAATTATTAATAATTCTGCCAATGCTACAAGTTCGATCATAATAGTAACACTTCCATAGCGGATGGTGCGCATTAAAATCTCCAAACATGATAACCTTCCCAATGGAGAAAATATTATCCAGATTGGAGATAATGGAATTGTTACGAGAAACCCTAACGTAGGTGTTGACAATAAAAACTGAATAAAAGGGAGGGCGATTAATTTTATTAATAGTGTTATCTATAGAGTTTAAATTTAGGCTGGAGTGATGATAGTGATTAACATTCCTTTTGACGTAGACTGTGTTACCCCCTTAATATTGAGTATTACCGTCTGCCTTCCTGCAATGGATGAAACACATCGCAATTTTGTATTTTAAACCTATTGTAGCTGAGTGATCACACTTCCTGTAACAATATCAAATCAACGGGCTGTTCAGAGACAAAATCCCGAAGCTCGTCAACCTTGTGTGGGAGACCGTTAGCATTTCAACTCAAGATCAGCAGGGAAGCAAAATTGTTTAATAAAGGATGTTCACAGCCAAGTTGCCAAGCATACTTGACAACAAAGTTTGTATCCCAAGCGTCTTTGCATTTTCAGATTTGTCAAGTTTTTCACATAATAAGCAAATATTAGTTAGCAGTTACTCAATTTTGGTGATATGATCGATTATTGAGTGATTGTTATCAAGCATTGACTTAATATTACAATTATATTAACACTGATTTCGTCTTTTTTATTTGCAGTATTACTATTTTGGTTATTATTCTCAGTTATAAAATTTAAATTTTCAGTATTATTCTTTTTCATTATTAACAACAATTTCAAAATCATTATTAACAGAATTGCCTCTTGCTACCTGTGCATGAGATCTAACAGTAGTGTTTGTTGTATTCTACTGAGCACGAAGTAATCCTGCTGGGTTATCTATAAGTTTGGCTAATTGGTCATTTAAGTCTTTTATCTCTTTGACTATATCATTTCTTACTTTAATGGTGAGTGGATGTTTAGGGCATCCTTTTAAGTTTGCTGGGTGCTCCCCATTACAGTTTGCACTGAGGAGTTCTGGTTCAGCCTGACCTCTGATTCTTGATGTATTGCTGATTTTCGTTGTATCATTTGCTGTATCAGTAGGAAATGAAAAAAGACAGAGAATCCAATGACCGAGAAATCAATTTATTCAGTTAAATAACATCCAGAAATTACTAAATATATTTCATGCTTATTTAAAAATAGAGGTATGGGAGACCGCACCTAGGACAGTGTGTGACAGGATCTTGAACTTCAATAGTAAATAAGATAAATAATAGTTAAAACATCCGTACAAGTGATAAGCATAATTTTAGGCTGTATTCATTCTAGATAAAGTACCTTCATGAACAACTATAAAAAACTAACTAACGAAAGAGCGAGAAAACACTATTTGGCTATTATTGTAAATTTTTTTGAGTCATTCTTTGAGCTAAATATATTCAATCCGGGTCAACCGGTTTTAGGATACGTGTTTGTGTTCAAACATTGTAGAGTGTGACAGTGTTGTTATTTGCGACTTTTAAAATTTGGTCAGAGATACAGAGCTGTAAATATGCTCTTAGTTTCTCGGCACAATATAAAGAAATCAAGTTCTTTAGAAGCTAAATGCATATGACAAATTAAAACGCATATTTACTTACTACAAACTTTTTTTATCGTGGCAAATTTGACTTAAATGCACTCATTTAATAAATTTAGTACATTTCATTTAAACATTAGTATAGATTGAATATAGTTTGGCAGATTCCCTACGTTTTGAACTACTTATTGTTCAGAATCAATTTGTATACATTATATCGTTGATTCCAAAATTAAATTGATTTGTTATAAATGGGTAAGATAATTTTTATTTAGATAATTTTTATCGAAATCAAAGGTTTTCGATACAAACTAAACTATAATAAGTATTTAGTTGTGTACTTGAATTTTCTTTTGAAATTAAGGACAATAAACTTACGGATTACTTTCTTTTGCTTATCGAGCCGCATCCTGTCATACCTTGGTAGCACCAGTTGTATTTTTTTTCTTTATTAAGAAATTATTTAGCTTATTTCTTTATTTTATTTAGATTGGATTGTTAATAGATACAAGAATTTATCAATTCATTAACTTCATTTCCAATATAAAAAATTATTTCCTCTTAATCATTTGTTTTGAATTTGTTGTAAGTAATTCATGTGCTAACACATGTGTTTCACAAAGTATATTTCTATGAAAAATACTCTAATATACTTTACTTGATAAACATAAGTGATTATTCTAATAGTGGAAGTTGAAGTGACTTCTTTACTTTGATTTAAATTATGAAAATGAAAATTCCTATGATAATGGACATTAGGGGTGAATAATAAGTTTTAGAAATTGGGTAATTTTGATATAGGAAACTTCATTTAGATTTTGTAGCTGAACTAAATTAACTGCAGAAAAAAATATTTTTATCATTTACAGTTAGTAAAGTGGTAATTTTATGATTTTTATTTGTAGTTTACAGACTTTAAAATAAAATCATACTAGTATTAGATATTCTTTAAAATAACTTTTATGGTACTCTTATAACTTTCCAGTTCAAACTTATTTATCTGTTTCAGTTTACTTTGTAGAACTTGTTCAGATGTATTACCTTCATCGATTAAAGGAATTAATGATATTGTAACTTGTTAATTAAAAATTTTATTCTCAAAAATCTTTACTCACAAATATATATTGTATTAGTAAAAAATTTTTTTGCGTAATCACAAGGGATTATCTATATATTTTTTTAAATCATTGTTCCCATTTCATGTTCTTTCTTAAATGTTTTTAAATTTTTATATAATCATTAAAATTAAGTAATAATAAATTTGAATAGTTTTTTTTTGCCTTTTTCTTTCTAGTTTTTTCTGTCATTTGATTAAAATTGCATTAAAATTTAAGATGGGCCAAAGTTATGACTTAACCTAACTTTCTATGCTGTCAGCTCTAAAATAGCATATACTTGGGTTGTCTTGGTCTAGGATACCATACAAAAAAAAATTAATTATTTTTATTTTTCATATTTTCATTTTTATGTTTTCTTGCTCTTATTTTGTATTCCAAATCAAAAGTGTGGGAATATTATTTTTGTTGATGATATATCGAGAAATAAATGATTGTGTGTCCAGTTTAATGTTCTAAGGATAGATAATTTTTCAGATTGTAGTTAAAAACATATGAATAGAAAAACTTATTTTACAAAAAATATGATATAGCATAGGAATGCAAATTACTTTTACATATTGTTCACTATGAGTAGGACTATATTGATTTCTATTTCAATAGCTTGGCTGTTAATAAGGTGTGACTTTTGTGTAGTAGGTGATCACACTATCTGACAAATTGATCAATTTGTTATAAATATGAATAAATCTTTTAAAAAGAATTCTTGCGTCTGACTATATTTAGAACATGACTAAATTGTTTAGAAGTAAGTTACAATGGGAATCAGAATCAGCTATTGACAAAATTAATGCAGGTCAATTTCTTTTAGTTATTTATCCATTTAATTAAGAAAGGGGTTTTATTATCTCTTGTCGAAAAAAAGACCAAAATACTCCAAACATTCAAATCATTTAATTATATTATAACAATCTGTCATCAAGGGGTCGAAGACTGAAGGTTTTTTTAATTTGAAAATATCTTATGTGTCATTTTTAAATAAAATTATCCATTAAAAAATAAATGTATAAAAGTGCTAATATTTTAAACCCCTTTTTTTTTAAAAAAAAAATTCTGAATTTGAAATTTTTGATGTATACTCTTTTAGCAGATGAAAAAAAAAAAAGTATTTTTTCTTTTTTCTATATTTATAGCTATGGGTACAGATATTTTATTTGAAAATCATACAATTAAAGAAATTCAAGAAATAGAAAAGAAGCTTCGGTAAGCATACATATAAACTTTTCCAAGTTTATATCTTATTATCATCTATTATTTGGAACAAATTTCTTTTGACAATGAAATTAAATTGATAGGTACTTAGTATGGATTTAATGAACACTTAATTCCAAGCAAAAATTACAGTTAAAACTTTTTACTATTAATTCTTGTGTTCACTAATGCCTCATTAAAGGAAGTAATTCATTCTAATTCCTGTTAAATCAAGTTTGTATTCTTAGAGAACTGACTGCATTTTAAGATAGTGGCCAATGAAATCGTAACTTTTTAGGTGTAAAAATGTTTTAATGAAATCTTGATATGTTTACGTGTAAAACAAGGAAAAAAAGTAAGAATAGAATATTATTAAATAGTGTTTTAATTTTAAGTTTAATATTCTTCACTAATTTTTGTTACTATTTTAAATTGAAAGTTGTTAAATATAAGATTAAAATATCTTATCAAGACAATTTCTATTATGTTTGATATCATCAAAGCATTTAAAGTTAAATTAGAAATATTCAAAAATAATATAATGAACTGTAGTTTCAAGTATTTTGCCTATAACAAATATAAGAAATAACTAGAAATTCATAAAAACCAGATGCAACAAAAATAACAACTAGAAGCATGGTTAAGGTAAATTATGAGTGGAACAGTCGTAGAAAGAAATTAGGAAACTTCAAAAGGAAATGAATTATCAAGACTGAAAGAAGATATTCTTATTGGTAAACATGTATGATCCAAAAGTTTCTCTAAAAGAATGAATTTTGTTTTGAGCAATCATACTACAAATATTATAATATAAGATCATATATACTTCAAGAAATACATTCAATGCTTATTAAAATAGTAAAAATGAAAGCTTTAGGCACACAAGCTGAAACTTTTTCACACCATTATATTCACTATATGAATAATAGACTTGTAAAAACATTCATAATTGTACTTAATTCTTTTATATCTTGTAATTATAAAATTATCCATTTCATTCTAAATCTTTTATTAATAATAATTGAAGATTCAAGAAAGAAAAAAGATGTATCATTATGTATTACTTGTCAAATATTTTTGACACCTTATATGTTTATATTGCTTTATTTTTATTTCTCACAGAAATGATATTGAAAAAAAGAAAGAAGAACTCCGTCAGATGGTTGGGTGAGATACCAGTTTTTATATATAAGTATAAAAATATTAGAAAATCAAACAAAAGCAACTTTTAATATTTATTTTTAACCTTGAAGGGAACGATATCGTGATTTGATGGAGGCTGCAGACACAATCACTGAAATGAAAGAAATCGCTAAAAGTGTGAGTTTTAATAATTTGTATAGTTACATCTGTTATCTTTTTGATTTCCTGCTTCCTATGGTTTTTATTCAAGTTTGACTTCTTATAAGTTTTTTAAAAATACAGTGTTACTGAAGTTAAACTATACCAACAGTATTCTTATTAAATAATAATTTATTCTTTAATTTTTTTTCCAATAGTCATTTAACTTTCTTCCATGGAGGATACAACTATTTTAGTACAATTAATCGGTTGAATAGAAGATTTGATTGGAACACCTGGGCCCAAGGCCGTATCTCCAATTTGATTGTGTGAGACATTCTATGAGGGTGTGCATCATAAACGGGGTTCCATTACGTGTTAGAAAGTACTAATTATACAAATTACATTTACAGTTACATAAAAGAGAAAATTTAAGGCTCTTGATAGCAAATAAAATCATAAGATGGGAAAAAATTTAATGATAGTAAAGATAAAAGGGGGAGAAAGGATAGGGAAATATTTATGCGGATGCTGGCATCCATTTTTAAAATTTTTATAAAATTTTTTTGGATGCCCTGCAAAATTACTAGTACAACTACTGTACTACTAAATTCCTTCCCTATATTTATTTCATCTTCAGATAGTTTTTTGTTGTCATTTGTTTCTTAGAATGGATTTAGTCAAGTTTATTTGGAGGTGTTCTTTGCCTAGGCAAAGTGCTTGTTTTCATATTGATATTATATTTTTTATGTAAAATATTTTACTGTGCTTTTTTGGCATTTTTTTTATCTAATTCATTTATAAAAAATGTATAATAATGTTGAGTTTTATATATGTATGCATCAATTATTGAGAGATATTTTTATTGAATATTTTTCATATATAAATGTTCTTGTTATGCCAAGTTCAATGTATATTTGGCCGAACGATGGCCGAATGGTAGAGCACTGCTCTTTGGAACCGAGTTTTCAGGTTCGAATCCCCCGCTGCTGGCATGGATGTTTGTAGCCGTTCGGAATCGGCTTTAAACTGTAGGTCCCGGTCTCATTAGCTCTCGTGTGCAAAAGAGTAGACCGTAGCACTCCAAACCAAACCAAATCAATGTATATTTGCTGTGTACAAAAACTAAAGAAAAAAAAAAGATAATCTTATGTAAAAATAAAAATACTTGACACCTGTATCTTTCACTAAAGAAAAAGAGTGAATTAGATAAAATTAATACTCAAAATATTAGATTTTTATAAGATATGACTGCCACTATAATGTTCTAGTTTCAGAATTAACACAAAATTCATGTGTGTTATATATATTTATATTCATAATTCAAGCACATTAAGTGTTTGAATTATGAATACTCAAATGAATTCCCATGTTTACTCAAAATTAATTTGACCAACTTATAAATCTCCAAACGTTGTTTAATCCAAAACAGAAGTTAATAAATGGACTTAAAATTACAGCACCAATTGTGAACTTAATTTATCATTTTAAAAAATACAACAATGATGTGTTAGTAAATTTTGTTTAATATACACTTCTCACATATTATATACAAATACAAAAAATGGAATATTGTAATTTTTAATTTTTTTCTGTGCAGTGTTATTAATAAAAATAAATTTAAACACTCTTTGTGAATTAAATTTTTTATATTGATATTTAAAATTAAAAGTAAACGATGATATAAAGCACCTAAAATATTTTGCAATGTGTTATTTAGGAATGATGTAGATAAAAAAGCATAAAATGTTATAAAAAATGTTAGTTTTAAATGTCCAGTATGAAATGTAACAAAAAATTTTAGATATCAAATATCTATTGGAAAATCTGATACTAAAATATCCAGAAGACAAGAATGCCTTGGATATCTAATATTTGGAGAAATCCCTATTAATTACATTAATAATTACACATTTTGCTGTTGTTCTGTTAAATTGGCTGTTAGCTAGGTTATGAAAGACATTAAATTATTCTGATTTATAAAAGTGAAATACTTAGTGTCTAAAATTATAAACTATTTTTATTAAAAAATTTTGCTTAATCATTTTCTTTTCTTCTAGGTTACTAATTATGTTAAATCCATTGAAGTTGGGTGTACACAGTTACAGCACGGAAATTTAAAGGGAGGTTTACTGGATAGAATTCAAGAGAAAGTCACTGAGAGGTTATTTTTACTTTGTCTTTTTTTTAATATATATATATATATATATATATATATATATATATATATATATATATATATATATATATATATATAATATATGCAGGATATTTATTTCAAAAATTCTTGGAAGAATGTTTTATATTTTTAACCTTATTAAGGAGTTGTTTTGTTGGAGGTATTGGACAAGCCTATGTGAAATGGGCTTGGACTTTGATTCCTGAAGTATGTTTAAGGTTGGTAGCAATAAAGTACATTATTGCTGCCTGTTTACAACAGTGTAACAGAGGGATATTGATGTATTTACAATAATTTAAGACAGCATTTTTTAAGTCCCTTTTTAAAAAACAATAATTTATTATTTACAGAGAAATATTTTATATTTCAGTTGTTTTTGGTCTTTTTGGTACAAAGTAAAGAAAGTATTGTAATCACAAAAAATTTCAGTATATCATAAAATATCTATATAATGAAGTAATCTCAATATAACACATATTACTGCTGTAGGTTACCACCAAATGACCGTACTTGAGCTTTACTGAGAAATGACTATTGCCTTGAGAAATGAAAATATTTTGAACCTTTAATGGAAAATTTAGATATTCCTTAGGACATATCATACATTTGAAATAATAAAATAAAGTGTATAATTTTATAGACACTCAGAAAATCATATGGTGTGAACACCAGATTTTTTTTATATGTAATTTTAATTTTTTTTAAAAATCAATTTGATGTGTTTATACCATTGTTTTCATTTCAGGCGGAAAGAGAATGCCTTACTTTATACTGTTGCTGCTCTTATGAAAATTTTAATGGACTCCCCAGAAGAAGTATAAATTTTTCTTTGTTAAATTATATATTTTGTAACTGTACATTTGATTAATATATATATATATATATATATATATATATATATATATATATATATATATATATATATATAAATAGTATGCCTATATAACTGTTTTGTGTTATAAAATTATTTTATTCATTATACAGTCAATAACTTAAAATGCATTGTTTTTGCATTTAATTTAAAAAGATTTTATAAATGAAAGAATAATGTATTTATACAGTGAAACCTCTCTGAGCACCCCTCCCTCCATACCGAGAATATTTGGCCGTTGAGAGGGGTTGGCCAATCTGAAGGGTTTTATTTATCATTATAATTTAATTACTATAATGCATAATATAAACAAGTCTGACATATATTCCTTATGTAAATAAAATTTAAAACTTTTCTAAAGAGAAAATAATACTTTATTTCATGCTTCTTTACATTTTTTTTTTTTTTAAAGGCTATAATTTGTTTCTGTTTGTTCTGTAGTCTTCGTACTCCTTCAAAATCAAATTCTTATCTTTAATGACTTTGTTGATTTCCTTTCTTCCACAGTTAAATAATTCATCTAACTTTCTTGCAGTTTTGCCATTCTCATATTCACACAGAACTTCAGTGCTCTGCTCGAGGTTTAGAAAAACACATTTCCACATCATTGCAACTCAGATCTCTGACCAACTAATGAAATGAAACTGGTGTGAATGATATTTTTGTTGACAGAGGTGCAATTCTTTCTTAACTTTACCGATTGGAATTCCAACCAAAGGCCCTAGGACACCTTCAACTTTTGATTGTCCAGTTTCTCCCTCAGTTTCTATGGATGGTGCAATAAGAATTCCCTATCTGAAGGGTGTGGGGAGAATACAAAAGAGATAACAGATTTAATCTTTCTTAGAAATGGGGGGACCCTGGGAATATACTTCTCAAGTTATTCATTTGTTTTATATCTGACCATAAGCCTGACCTTGTTTTTTTTTCGCTCAAAATTAAATCATGGAATGAGTAGAACTTCCTGAAAAATGAAAGGGGCAATCCCACTTGGTGTCCACTTTGAGGGAGTCGGGTGTCTGCTGATACAGGTTATTTTGCCATTAGGTCTATGAGTTGAAAAACCCGTGCCGTGAAAAATTGGCCGTTTAGAAGGGTGGCCGCTCAGAGAAGTTTCACTGTATATGTATTTTTTTTTATTTAAGTTTTAAATATTCACACACTAACTTTTATTGACTTTGGTTATAATTTTGATGCTGTATTTTGTTTACATATTATAGATTTGGTCTTCCATTGAAAAAAAAGACTTTGTATCTGCAGTTTCTCTTTACCTTCTTGCAAGGCATACTCATTCCCTTTTAGTATTGGATCCGATGTATCAAGAGCATAAAATATCACTAAAATTTCCCATCATCAATAGGCAGTGGACGTCTATTAATCACTTGAAATATGTTTTAATGCAGGTGACTTTTTCAAACTTTTCATTTGTTTATTTACTGTTGCTTAACAGAAAAAATTATTTTATAATAAAGTCTTAGTAATATTTTATATATTGACAGTTATTTTATTCAGTACTATTGTAAAATATGTCCAACTTACTTCTTTGGTAGAAAATAAATTCACTGTGAGCTTATTAGCAACATCTATATATATATAAATGAATTTGTGTCTGTCTGTACTCGATAGACTCAAAAACCATACATCCAATCGCCTTGAAAATTTGGAAAATTATTAGGTATATCCCTAGGAAGGAATTTGTAAATTTTTAACGTTCAAAATCCATTCCTTCCCTCTTTTTTTAGCATTTCATGTTATTATTCCAAGCATTATTTTCCCCGGTTAAACGCAAACGATTCACTTTTTAATTTATCGCATCTTAACTAAGTGAAAGAAGCAATTTCTAGCAATGTGATGTCATTCCGTTAATCCCATGTAATTGTTTTGAGTGCAGTTTTTCTCAGTTAAAAGCAAGAGATTAAAATTTTCAATTTATCACATAAATAGGTGAAAACGATATTTTTTATCATTGTGACGTCATTCCTTTAAATATCTCATTTATTCATTTCTTATTTTGTATTATTTAAACATCATCTGCATAGTATCCATTCGATTTGACCTGGAAATTGAGATATAAAGTGATAGACTTTCATTTCTATGTCACACAATTTATAGCATTTTTATATCAGAACTCATTTTAAATTTAATTCTTGGTTCATTTTTACGATACAATGAAATGTTTATTAACAGTATTCTAACAACAAAAAATACAAATTTCAATGACTCTCATAGGCAAATAAAGCCTATCATTTTATATAGTTAGCTTGATCCTTGATCATTTCAGAGAATTGGACAATGGTTGATCAGCTTCCGGGTAGTCCAGAATGTTTAGTAAACAGGAGAAGTTCTTTCCAAACTATTGTCAAATTTTTGCACTCTTATTTTGCACACGCTTTCACATCTTATTAATGTACAACTCAGGTTTAATGGAAACTGAAGTATAAAAACTGAATATTCTTATAAAATGCTTATAATAGAAATATATAAATATGCCAATGACTCGAGCTGCACTGTGACGAATTTAGAGAGTGATGCACGAAAAAAAATCTTTGTTTAAAAGTAATTTATTAAGTTCACCGTAGCGAAGCACAGGCACACTTGCTAGTATCATATAAAGAAATAATGAACTTCATTGTACATATGATATCCCCTATTGAAAATATTAATGCTTAATTTTATAGTTGCAAATTACTAATTTTGTGCACAACAAACAGGTTGTTGGTGTTATGTGAATAGATTAATAACTATTCTTACAATTTGAGCACTACTAGTGTTTCTGTCTGCTTTTATATATATATATATCAAGTATTTTTTGTTTATTAAATGTCAAGGGCAGGGTAATTTGAGACATCAGAAAAACATCAAGGAAATTTGGGAAATTGTTAAGGTATTTTATAATTTTGGAAAATGTCAGGAAATTATTAGGGTACTTTCAAAATTTTGCAGAAATCAAAAAAATTTTCCAAAAAAATTTTTTCAATAAATATTTTTATAATTTTAAATTCAGTATTGCTAAAACTTCAAAGTAAACCATATTTTCAAATTCACTTCAAATTCAAAAGATAATTTTAAATTTTAAATAGCTGTAAAAGAAAGTTATCATTTTCTTTGAAGGTAAGGCCATTTTTAATTTTTATGTTAAAGTAATATAATTTTAAAAATTTCTTTAAAAATATTGACTCTGTTAATTTGTTAAGATTTATTTCACTCTTCTTCAGTTTTAAGATTCATTTAAGATTCAAAACATTTCACCACTTTTAGTTGCATCATTTATATATATGCTGATTTACACTATTTAGGTGTTAAATGAAAAAGTGACACCTTTTCACTGATTTTGACTTATGGGTATTTAATTACTCTAACTGAAAGAGCAACAAAATCATAAGGTACATTGAATTGGAAAAATTGTGTCAACTTATACCCAAAATTATATTTTTTTGCTTATATAAATGCAAAAAATGAAAACTCCAGCCCTATAGAGACAGTCCCTGCTGGATCAAAATGTAGTACATATTCAAGTAATGTTGCATGACTGTGATATTTCAGAGAATTTTGGGAAAATTATCAGGGAAATATAAGTACTTTCTTCTCAGGATTTTGTGGTTACCATGGAGTAAGTATTGCGGGACATTATACTATCTAAAATTGAGTTTTTGATGATTTATATTGATTATTTTAGAACCTCCCCCTCCTCTAAGTATGAAAAATCATTTTTGAAATTCTGTCTGCCAATCCATCTGTCTATAGATAGGATGTAGAGGTCTCTATGTATAACCTGATGAGGTCTCTTTTTTATCTATTTCTAAATTTTATAATATGAGTTAAATTTTTTTTATTTCTAATAAAATTGGTGTACAAGAGTTATACTATTTATTTTCCACAACAGCAAATGCTTATAAATTTTCAACATTATCTTTCTTTCATCTTACTAATGAAGAGGAGTTTAGTTTGGTTTATTTATAATTTTATCTGTTATTTTATTTTTAGAATTGTGAGCTTATACTTGAGACTCAGAATGCTGAACCTGAGGTAAATAGATTTTTATATTATTCATTTTTTATGCTATTGCACTAACTTGCTCACCATTTTTTATGCATTACATGTAAAAATTATACATTTTAAACTTTTACGTCTTTACACTTAAACTATCATTTTCTATGCAATTTTGACTGTTTGCTACATTTTATAATTTCCATGCAAAGTAGAGAAAACAAAGCTACTACTGCCCTTCGTAACCCTTTTGTGTGTTATTTACTTTTCTTCTGTTATTTTGTATTTATCACCAATAAATCAATAGAATGTAAGGAAATGTACTTTACAAATGTTATGTTTACATTTAGTTAGGATTTCCCGTATGGCTTTTGCTGGGTCGGGAGTAATAAGTAACTTACATTTAGTTAAGGGTAAGTTCTTGCAAAACCATTTCTAATCATAGGGAAAATTCACGTTAGTGGCCATTATTTGTGTTGTAATCCATAAGGGTACATCACATTTTTTATATATGTAATGGGTCTTCTTTTCTTTAGCCTTTGTGCTACTTTTCTTCAACATCTATAGTTTGAAATCAACTTTGGCTTTGGACTTCCCATATTGGCTAAGTGCACATCATCCAGTACCTCACGTTGCTTTGTTCAGAACAGGGTGCCCAAACCAAATTGGTTGGTGGGCATAAAACAATTTACTGAACTGAGGTGTACAGCACATATTAAAATAAAACAACAAATTATTTTATAGTACCAGCTGCTACTGTATATAAAA
Organism: Pardosa pseudoannulata; assembly: GCA_032207245.1. Lineage (NCBI taxonomy): Eukaryota > Metazoa > Arthropoda > Arachnida > Araneae > Lycosidae > Pardosa > Pardosa pseudoannulata. The sequence goes on along the minus strand of CM063504.1, from coordinate 187,562,638 downwards.
GTTGTGTTATACATATATCATAACTACAACGACAATAAACATTAACTATACTGTATTTATAATCACCCCCAACACCTTACTTTCCTCCCTAATCATGAGGGTTAAAATATTAATATTATTACATACAACTTCCACTGACCGATCGGACAGAGCATTTGCACATAACGCGAGTCAGCTGGTTGTATAAGTATGGCTGGTTGACAGAATATTTTAGAACACTCAAATTTCAACGTAACCTGTCCAACCCTACTGAAAGACCAGGTTTACGTTGGTTACTATCAAGTCTTAACGTACATAATATGTGATATTTATTATTGCAAACATTAACAACTAAAATTATGTTTCAATTGTATATAGTCAAAATGACTAAAACTATATAGACAGTTGAAAACTTCAATTGGGTTGCAAAAAGTTTTTAATGGGCCTCATGCAGCCCATGAGCTGTGGGTTGGGCATGCCTGGTTTAGAAGGTAGTAGGGTGGCTTTTTCATTAGGGCTATCCATTAGTCATCTAGTTAATGCTATAGCAGGTGTATAGTGAGTTTTATGCATGCCTTATTTGTATTTCCTAAGATCATTAAGGTTGGAAGTAATCTTCCCATGGCTCACAATAGGGTTAATTTACCATGAGAGTAGCTAATAATAATGTATTTAATTGGCTACTAAGTTGGGTAATGCTTTAATTGTAAACTTTTTATCACTCAAAATGCATAATTTTTTTTAACCCTATGAATATTGTAAAATCTATAAGTGCTCAAGAGCAAATTATTTAATTTAATAAAAATGTATTTGTGTGCATTACATAAGTGTAAAAATGTTGCTATTGCACTGATATATTTAGCAGGGAAAAATGTTAGTCATGAATCGATGTAAGTAGTTGAGGAAAATGTCACTCAGGCCATTCTTTATACATTTTACCAGGCTGGTAGATATGCACTAATAAAAGTCTCTTGTTTATAATTAAATTCTTATTTTAAACCATTTATCAGCCACTGATAAGTTCAATTACTGATTTATTTTTGCTGAGAGAGCTCTTTATAATTTTGTTTTAATTATTTCTTAGATCAGAACTTGTAATCATACATTTCTGAATATAAGCCCATTCATGTATTTTTATTTTCTTATCCATTTAAGCCAAATATATGTTTTTTGTTCAAATATTTACCAAAAGTTCAAAACTGATATAAGTTAAAGTGAAAAAAAGTTTCTGTAATGTTCAAATAGTGTGTCACAAAACTGAAAATATCATCAAGCAAGTAAAATACATGAAATATTTTCTAGTCAAATCACAGTATTGTAAAGCTCTAGAATACACAATTTTTAAGAAGTTTGATTGTATGATGTGCCATCAAAATTATCATTTGCACATTTCCTTAAAAGTTCAAAGTTAGTTTCATTTCTCCAGGTAAAGGTGTTGTTTGAGTACAGCTATCTGGTAGCCAACAGCACATTTATATCCTTTATATTGAGATATTTGGTTATGCAAGTATTTTGTTACAAACCAAAAATTTTCTAAATTATAATATACCTTTTACTGTGTACCAAGAATAAAACAGCAGTGAAACTAATTAAAGTTGATATAAACATGATCAAAATGTGTACTTCTGTTAAAATCTGAATAGCAAATTTTTTTTGTAAATTATATTTCTTTACTTTGTACAACGAATTGAAAATGCTTTTTTTTCTTATGACTAATGACTAAAAACATTTTTCTGATTTAAGAGCAGCCAGTTGGCATTGTCATAAGTATACCACATGAGGTGGATACACACAGGGTTCCCACGATCCTTAAAAGTCCTGAAGAACTCCTTAATTTTAGCTTTCATTTTTATGACTCCTTAAAACTACTTAATTTTAGTCAAAGGTCCTTAAAAACTCCTTAATTTTTAAATTGGAATCCAATCAATTTCTCCATCTGCGAGATACGCCGCCGTCATGTGATTTCCTATCAGTTTTCTTATGACAGTTCTTTCTTAGTTACTTATTTGACAAATAATCTTTCATATACTGAAAAGGTATAAAGTGTAAAGTCAGCTGCTCTTTCCTAATAGCTAACAGTCATGCAGATTTTAATGAAACGAAGCATGGAGGATGGGGGTTAGTAGATATTTCAGTTATGGAAGTTTAATTTTCCTTGCATTTAATGTAATAGGAAAGTTAAACTTTCTTCTTTTCCAGGCAACGCCGGGTATAATCAGCTAGTATATGTGTGTGTGTATATATATATATATATATATATATATATAAAATGACTGATATGTATATATCAGTCATTTTTTAAACCCTCAGAAAGTACTGTTTATAATGTTTTTATTCACAATTTATTTTTAGTTTGATCACTCAAACTTTAGATGTGCATTTTTCAAAATTAGTTTTTGTCATATAGATTTATCTTATATTAATTTTTAGGCATTTTTAAAAACTATATTCTGAAATTTATTGAATATTGAACATGCTTTGTCTGGTTCATAATCATTAAAATAGGTTCCTCAGGAAATAAGGTTTATGTTGTGTATTTCAAGTAGGTCCATATAAAAAGTTATTTTGGTCCTTAGAAAGTCCTTAAAAAGTCCTTAATTTTTGTTATGGAAAAAGAGTGGGAACCCTGTACATACTGAATCTTACACACTGAACCAGTTTGTCCTCTTGGCATGTCTTGTAAGTGTTGAAAACTGATATTTGTGTTATATGCAAGAGAAAACTAGGCAATTGAAACTTGTGGTTTGAACTAAACTCCTGACTAATCAAAATGATCTCTTGTATTGAAAATTACTATCTCAACTTTTTGGAAGAATTTTATTAAGAATGTTTTAGTTTATAAATGTTTATTTTAAAAAATTCTTATGACTGTAAAATAAATTTTTATTACCAATTATTTTAGGGTGTTGTGGGTCCTCTTTGCTGCCATTGTTTGTTGTCAAACTCATCCTTGGAAGATGTCTGTGTAAAGATATTAGATACGCGGAAAGTAAATGAATCTCTTTTTCTTTTAAAAATTTTCTTTTAGTGTTCAGTATTTTAACCCTCTGACTGCTCAATTTGTAAACCGAGATCTCTTTAAAAATTGCGTATATTTTTGTTGCATAGTTAAAGTATATATATAAGCATACTATCTATAATTCTATTATCTAATATGACTATAGTTCTAGTCATATAATTCCATTTATTATCTAATTAAATGTCTAATACTGTATATAATTTATTCCACTGGTTAAATGGTGAAAAGGCGAAATGTGCTTCTTAAAAAAAGAAGAAAAACACATGCCCACGAAAATCGCGGGATGAGCAGTCAGAGGGTTAAGTTTAGTTTAAACAATAAAAGCAGATATCGGTTTTGTTCATTAAAATACTTTTGGTGTTAAATTTTTATTAATACAGTACTTGTACATATTTGTGTTATATTCATTCAGTATTCATTTTGTGTAGAATATGTGCTATTAAAATTGTGCTTGAACAGCCGGTTTCCTTTTAGCTTTTTGGAACAAAAACATTTCTATAGCAATTTTAGGGCTATTACCTGTATCTATAAATTTGCAATTGAAAGTATCGATCTAATTTATTATGTATAGCTATTACACAATTAAGCATTTCATATATGGGATTGATTAGATATTTTTTTCAGAATGTCATCTGTTCAATATTTCGCCCTGAAAAATATGGTATGTATATCATAATGATTTTTATTTGTTAATTTTAAACTATAAAGATGCTTTTTTCATTACATGTATATAAACTTTTTTGCTTTATTAAAAAATTTTTCCATGAGAAAGTGAATATTCTTGAAGAATATGCATGAATCATAGTTATCCTTAAATTCCTAGAAAAAGAAATATATATCCTTAAATGTCTTAATTTTTACATTCTTTCCTGAAATATTCTTAAAATGCCTAAATTTATTATTTAAAAGTATGTCAGGGTGAAGAATTTTGTTTTACACCAAGAAATGGAAAAGAGAAATCTAATTCTTAATTGATCAAGGTAGATTTTTAAATCTTACAGAGTATAAATTTTTGTGTTGCAAGTGACTAAAGAAAAAACACTGAAAAAATCTATTCTTTACATTTCGTGGAAATCCTACAGTTTATATTGAAATTCATCATGATAAACTGTCCAAAGATATGTTGCTCTTTTGTTGATTAAATAATTACTAAATACACTGTTTAATATTAAATTTTTGTATATTGATCAATTTACATTTATGGATAAATAGTATAAAATCTATGCTATTTTAAAATAATTATAGATTGTGAATATTTTTTACAACTATTGCTATGAAGTGCTACTTAAATATCATACTTTTCCTGTAATCATTATAACTGTTTATTTCTTTAATAATATTCTGAAAATCTTGTTCTTTACTGAAGCTACCTCTGAATATGTATTTTTATAGTGGCCAGAGCTAGTGCTGGTGTCGGCAACCTATAACCTGTGCGTTACTAAGTTACTCATTTAATAATTTCAGGTGACACATTAGAGTTTCAAAAATGAAGTGTTATGAATAAAAATAGGCATAAATATATAGTTTATTTTAAGTAAGACCAGGAAAGCTTAAATAAAAATTCTAGTATTCATTTTAAGATGACTCTATAAATCTGACTTGGCTAAATTGATGTTACAAGTTAGTACCAGGGGTGGCATTGATATCAAAGAGAACATTTCTAAATAAAATTCATTAAATTATATTTTTTATATTAAATTATAATTTAAACTTTTTAGTGTTGTTTTCATGTGTTTCATTCTTATATACAGTGGACTCTGCTTAATGGGATCGCGGTTAAAGTTGTCAATCGCTTATTGTTATCGAAATAACTTGGTCCTGATTTTCTCAATTCATTTGTATGTTAAAATGATCGCTTTATGTGATCATTTCATCAGTTAATTTTATCAGTTTTCAATCCTCATTTTAACTGGCAAAAGAATATTCACAGTGTAATCAGAAGGAATCCATTATTTTCTTTCCCTTCATTCTTGTTTTAATATCTGAGAATTCTCCCTCTGTCAATATGAAAGCCAGAAAGCGAAATGACTTACATTAAAACTAAATATCAAAAATTTAAATCGTTATGAGAGATTGCCAAATATGAGTCGGTGCAATGCTACAGCGCAGTTAAACATTTCTCAACTTGTGAATTGCATTGAAAGTGTTGAAATGTGGAGTACAACAACGCTCCGATGACTTTAAAAAACATTATGAATATGAGCGATTTATCAATGAGCTTCTTAGAAAGAATTGTAGACAGTCAACAATTGATGAATTATTTTTATCATGTAAATAATTCTTATGCCTTAATAATATACAGTACATAAATATAAGGTGAATTTTTCATTTTATTTTGAAATATAGTACGTGTGGATTAAAGGGGGGGATAAATTTATCTAATATTGTATATTTATTGTTATCAAAATCACGGTGTCCCAAACTGATCACATTAAGCGGAACCCACTGTATTTACCGCTGACCCAAAATGCTTTCTTAATATTTACAGTTTGGTTGATTTTGATCCACAGCCAAAAAAGCTAGCTGTTATCTGTTGTAGCATTTGATTTTTAAATTACCAGTGGTTTTTCATAATGTAATTGCATAATGTAAAAATGGTAAAAATTCCGGTGCAACAAATTCTGAGTTTGAGAGGTAACAAAATGGTATTGAATTCATTGTTCATTGCTAGTTCCTTAACCTATATGGCCCCCTCTTCAAGAATATTCTGCATTTCTAATGGTTTTATCATTTTTTAAAGCAGTAAACTAAGAATTCTAATTTGTTTTTTTTTTGTATTATGACTTATATAATCACAAGTAACCTAATCTAATACAGTTAACAGCGTAATAAATGTGCATGTAAATTCTGATTATAAAAATAAATTACAAAAGCCTTTAATGAGAATTTATGTTCTTGTTCAATTATTTTTGGAATAATATTCCAAATCCAATTTCTTATCGAACTATCTCAAGAACTGTTAACTTTAGATGTTTTAAGAAAAGTCATTTTTTAATTTAATTTAATTTTATTTATTTATTTATTTATTTATTTATATCTATATTGTGTTAATCAAAATGTCGCAATTTTAGGAATTTAAAATTCTTTATATTTTTTTTTATTTAGCCAAAGATCAAATATGTGAATTTGTCACTGTTATCCAAATGACATTACAAATATTATATGTTTTGCTTTATTATGAAGAGGAAGATTTAAATAAAGGTATGGAAAACTTTTATTGTATTATATTAAACCAATTTTCCTGTAGTGATATTAATTTTGCTTAAAGTTTACTGTTTTTTATTTGAAATTAATCTCATTAGTTAAGTTGATGAACTTGTATGGTATGAATAGGAAAGAAATAAGTACTGAAACATATGCATTATATTCAATAAGTAGTTATTGTGTTAATTTTTGTTCTATAAATGATTTAAGATTTAAAAATTCAACTGCTCTTTTCTTTTCTTTTAAAGGCAGGAAAATAAATTTATTACATGACACACTTAAACGACTTACCAGTAAAGACAAAGAAGGTATGTTTCTCATAAAAGAATATTTACTGTTTTATTTTTTAAATTTTATTTTAATTTTTTAGTGTTAAGCATTACAAAAATATGAAATAAAATCTGAAGTATTTATAAAGAAGCATTAATAAGGGTAATAGAATGTTAACATTAAAAACAAATTTTGAGAAATTTTTTAACATATCAGAATATTTTATTTTTATAATTAAATTTAGATCGAAGGATTATTTATTGCTAGTTCATTTGCTGCATTAATGTATTTATCTCTTTCTGATATAATCTACTAATCCCTATTCATATATTCTTTATCTTTCATTAAATTCGTACCAAAGTTAAATTCATATCTTTTGCTTTTCATCCATAGTTGCATATTATAGTTTTAATTAACGGTTAGAAATATTTGAAGTGCATATATTAATATTTTAAAAAATGATATCTAATGCTAATTATAATATAATAGTTATTATAGAATTATTTGTGCTGGAATAACCAATAGAATTAAATTATGTGCCAAAATAGAAACTTTTTGAAAATAATTTTAATAATGCTTCTGTAAAAATCTATTTGCTTAGTAAATTAAAATATTTGAAAGGGAATTCCTCTGATTTTAATTAAAACTTAGGTATATTTTAAAAACAAAATAGTAATAAAATCCTATCAACAGTTTGAATATTATTATAATTTTTATCCTATTTTGGTTATTATCCTAATTATCAAATTTAATTTCATTTTTATCTGCCTGATAATAAATAATTTTTTGTTAAGGATATATGTCTATCATTTATCTCTATCTCGTAGTTACATAGTGTATTATTGACTTTTAGGATTTAAAAATTCCAGATTTTTTTTATTATCTATTCTAAAGTATTAAAAAAAGAAGAAAATTGACTTTCATTTTGTTCAAATTGTATCAATTTCTTTTACAGGCCCGGTATCATTATTAGATATGAATTCCAGTGATGTTTTTAAATATCTTCCTGATGTTATTACCAGTATGTTACAATGACTCTTTACTTCACTTTTGTAATTAGTTAATAACTTCATAATAATTTAGCAAAGTTTGTATGAATTTTCAACAAGAAATCTCTGTAACATTATAACATGCATATTTTTGATATTTTAGAATTTCGACCTTCTATGAATAAGCCCATTGTGCCTTGCAGACTGGAATTCCTAAAGTCAAAATCTTTAGAATGGCTAAATGAGTAATGTTCTTTGACTTGTAATTTTTTTTGTATTGGAATGTAAATAATACTTTAAGATTAGTTTTGTTTTTGTAATTGAGTACAGGAATTTGTTAAAGTGAAAATAATTATATGTTTACTTGAAGTTGATTAAAAAAAATAATAAAAGGGAGAAAAATACATATAATGGAACACTTTTATTGAATTGAACACATTTATTTCTTAATGTTTACAAATGATAAAGGAAAAAAATTATTTTTTTTTACTAGATAATTAGCCATTTTCACTTATTTTTATCCTTTTTTTTCTTTGTGCACCTTGCAATAATGCAGGAATATAATTTTCTAATTTTTGCTTCCTTCAAGACTCCTTTTTAAATTTGGATTTCTTTCTTCAATCAATTCCGCATGTAATTCCAATGGCTTTGAATAATTTTACAAGATTAATACATGAGAAGTTTTTTTTTTGTTGGCACATTTTCTTCAGTTTCATTTCATATTTCGTAAACCCATTCTTGTTTTATTAAAGTTAAAAAATAGATAAAAATTTAAAAAATCAATATATTGATTTAAAAATTAAAATTTGATTAAATATGTAGTTTTAAAAAGTTATATTTGAAAATGTGCTTTTATATCAATGTTAAAATGCAATACATTAAACTTCAAAATTTCAGAAGGGGGACCTTATCAAACTACCCCTGAAATTCTGAACTCTCTACAAGTTGACTTGCCGAGAGTCCATTTAAATATATTTCATGACATCAGTAGCATTCAACGAGTCAAAGTCTAAATCTTATCTAAGTTTCACAACATCTGCTGAGATTGTATTCCTTTAAGGCTGCAAAAATCACATATACAATATGGGAAAGCATGTTTTTACATGTGCTCATTATTTTCATTAAATTCATTCCATGCATGTCTGATATTCTCAATAGCATGTTGGTTCAAAATCTTTCAGAACTGTATAGTAGTAAATAAATTAGTACTAATTAAAATTTATTATTTAATTTACTAATGATACTATAGTCGTATGAACATTGAGTAAAGCTACATTGAACAAGGTATTCTTGTATATGGTTATTATCATTTGATTAAAAAAACTCATGGGAAATATAAAATGCAGTAAATTGAAAGTATAACTACTATTAATGTTGATACTGAATATTAGATGTAATCATGAAGAAATATAAAATTTTCTATAACTAAAGTAAGAAAATAGTTTTTCTAATTTGTAAAATGAAAGTACAATCTATTTTATTTTGTTAAATATGTTTTTTTACAATTTTCGATCAATTTGACTATCAAATTTGTAATAGCTAAATTCTTGTACTTAAATATTTAATTTTGTTATTCAAAGTTTATAATGTATTTAATTGGATAATACAAATAAAGCAAATTTCAGTATCATGTATCTTATATAAATTCAAAGATGTATAAAATACATGAATATCAGACTATTAAAATATTTTACAATATTTGCATTCTAAATTTCTTTAAAATGAACTGATAGTTGTAACTATAATAATAGATATTTTATTATATTATTTTTTATTTATGGGGTGCCTTTCAGTAAAGTGTATAAGATTTTGCAATTATTTTTCCCATTATTTTATAATAGATATATCTTGGCAAAGTAGCCATGTCAAAATTGAAACTGGGTTTAAGAATGCAAGTTCATTGAAATAACCACTAATTATTTTGTGTTTTTATAAATAATATCTTTTTAACTAATTGTAACTTTGGAATTTATTGATCCAAATGAGTTCTTTGGATTATTTCTCATCTTTTGGCACTTTTGGTATGTTTCTTCAATCAGCAGTTCATGAGACAATAGCCTTTTATATGTATAGGTAGATACAATTGTTTACACTGGAATTTTAATAGTGTAGATAAGTAGTACACATACTAAATCAGCTATAGGTGCTTTTCAGTCATTTAAGATAATAATTGTTTGTGAAAATCATTGTCCTTTTTTAGAAATATACTGCTAAGTTTTTAAAACTTATTACAGTTTTTAAGCTTAGTTCATTTCTGATATTAATTAAAACCATTTTTTGGTTACTAAAATAAAATTTACTTCAAGAAACTGATTAATAGTTACTATTTTTTAATATGTAATAAGAAGTATATATAAATATTTCTATAAATATACATAGTGGTATAGTAAAAATGCTATTTAATATATTTATTCATTTTCAGAGCTGTGAATGAAATAATTTTGTAGTCTTAACATATTTTTTTTTTAAATAGAAAATTACATTTATATTTTCTCTTTCAGCATTAAAAGAAGTTTTGATTCAGAATTAGTAAACTTACTAAGTTTTGTGAATTCAGTGAAAAGCCTTTCCTTAATTAGACAAGCTGTACTTGATAACTTGTGTGAGGTAGTCTTACTATCTTTCTAGTTGAAAAGTTTTATGTTCAATTCATGTGTCCTGCTTTATTACTGTATCACACTAAATGTATAATGTGTGTATGTGTAATACTGTATTATACAGGCCAATTTGGGACAGCATGCTTACAGTATACATTTACTAAATGTATAATGTAAGCATGCTGTCCCAAATGTCTGTCGGTCATGTTGGTTAAATTCATAAATTTCAATAAATTTGTGTTCAGTTACCAATTGAGGTTTGAATCATTAAATGAATGATAACAGTGTGATATTTTATTTTATATTATTTATTCTTTTAAAATCTTTTTAATACTTAAAACAAATTTATCTTTGCAACTCTAATAATGCTATGAAAATGGAGGCTATAGCTGGAAATAAAACTTTTGACAGAGGTTTTCAAGTTTTATGTTTCTGTGAGATTAATTTTTAGATAAAATGTAGACACATATATGCATGTAAATTGTATTTATCCACCTATCTATATATTTATACATAAAATTGCTTTTTGAATGCTCAATTCATAATACAAGCACCTGAATAATTTATAGAGGATCACAACAAATAATTGTTGGTAGGGAGGCAAATAACAGTGCAGGTTGGTTGGTTGAAATTTAGTGGCGCTAATTCCTCTTGGGACAAACAGCGCCAAATATGACAGAAAACCCAAAACAACAACACAATTTTGAAACAATTTTGATGAAATGTTAAAAAAGGAAGATGCCTGAATCTAATAGAAAAGACATTTAAAAAGAAATAAATAGGTAGAAAATTTAGAAAGACACAAAATTAACATGATAGTCAGCAAAGTTTGATTAAAAATTAAAGATTAAAATGTAAAAGAGAAACTGAAAAATTGAAAAATGTAGAGCACAAAAATGAAATTAAGAATTTAAAGATTCAAATTTATTAAAATTAAAATCAAGAATTAAAAGATTAAGAATTAAATATTATAAAATCGAACATCAAAAGTTAGAAAACAAATACCAATCAGATTTCAAAGTACAAGCCAGTACAGCGAAGAAAAGGGAATAAGCCTGGATGCAGCATTTTCCCAATGATGAATTTCCAAAGAATAACAATGCAGGGAAAATGGAATATATTTTCATCAAATTCTTTCATTTTTAGCTTTAAATATATAAGTTCTTTATAAATTGCCCATGCTATTATACATACTACTAAGGTATTTTCCTCAAAGAAATGCATTTTCACTTTGTTTGAGGAAGCATTGTATTTTTAGAAATGACTGTAGTGAATATGCATAGTTAAAATCGAGGTTGAGATTTCTGATCAAATATCAAACAAAATTATTTTTTAAAAAATATACATACCTTTTGTATATATATAAATAGATAAGTCTGTAAATTTTTTGGGTGAAGAGGGATTTGAATCTCCAAAGTCCCCTTCCCTTAGCTATGATGTTAGAAAATGAGAATGGTAATAATGACAGTCTTATTAAACGATGACCATAATTTTTGATATATTATGTAAAGTTGTTTTAGTAAAATAATAACTATTAAAGAAATCTTGCCATTTTAACTCTTAATCTGTAAATTTTGAAATTTTTGTACTTATAAACTGATTTTTTGTTTGTAAAATTATTTTTTATACATATAATTAATGTTTCCAATTTCATTTCAGCCAAAATATTGGGATGAAATTTCAAATAATTTACTATGTCAGACTTTCTCAATTTGGGATTTTTACTTAAAAGAGTGCTTCTTTCAGCGAATTAAGGTATAAAATATTGTCTGATTTGGATTTATCATTTCTCATTTAACTAGAACCATTTCTAGCACATTTAAAGCTAAATTTCTGAAAAATAATTTTTTTATTTACTTGATAGGAAATTGTATATGATCACATAAGATCTGCTTGCAATAATTGCCAAAGAAAAGTTGAAGAAGTGTTATCAAATGTACATTCTAATAAAAAGTAAGCTATTTTCATTGTTTTTTCCTTGTAAAAAGCTATTTTATTTTTAAATGCATTTTAATATCTGATATTATGTAAAATATTGTAATATGAAAAAAGTATTTATCCCAAATATCTGTTTAACTCCTTCCTTCGGTATTTTATCAATATTATGTAAGGTTTCACACTCTATTTCTCAAACCAATGGTATTTTCGTGATGATTGTTCAAAAGTTATGTTCCAACAATATTGAAACAATCCCTGTCTTACATCTAGAAGTTTATTTTTTATTTTACATTTCAGATGATAGTACCAAATGATTTATAATGTTATTGGAGATACTTAGTTTATTTTAAACTAAATGTTAGTTTTTATACAATTTTTTAAACAAAAAAGGTATTTTTTTATTGTTTTCTTGAAAATTATGCAATTGTTTAGGGGATAAATAACTTTTGATTAATGTAAAATTTTAATTTTGGCATTTATGGTTCATTGAACACTAGTCAGTTTGTTATTAATTTTCTTTTGTTTTCACTGAATTTGTTTAAAGATAAATTTTAGAAGTCACCCAAAAGATTTCCAAATTTCAAAGCAGTCTTATGCATTTCTTGCAATCTATGTGCTGAATTACATGACTCTTTAAACATTAAAAAATTGGAGAGCATTCAGGACCTTACTATAATTAGATAAGAATTCTTATTTATAATTGAATTTTTTTATAATCTAAAATATTTCTTTTTGACCTCAAATGTTATTTTAGGCAGAAAAATACTCTCATACTTCTTTACAATATTAAGTTTTAAAATTTTCATTTTTTAGCAGAAAATTTAAAATTGTATGATATATACTGTATTTATTTGTGCATAATGTGTGCTGCTTTTTGTGAAAATTTAGAGCAAAATCTCTAGATGCATGTTATACATAGAATAATTTTTGTTTACATGGCTAATCACACAATATACATATGAAATAAGACTGATCTTCAAGGATGAAAATAGATGGGATAAGAATTAATAGATTAGACTGACTGTATTATGAAGCATATTTTAATCAAGAGATTTCCTTTTGCATCATTGTAGTTAAATGAATTATGTTTTCTTAAATACTGGGGAACGGCACTGTATTTTATAAGACTAGACTTAGTAACTTAAACCTTTAGGGAAATTTTGATAGTAATATGTGTATATATAGAGTAGAACTCACTAAATCTATAAGTATGCTGTCCCAAATGTGTTTTGGTTATGTTGGTTAAGGTCATAAATTTCAATAAGTTTGTGTTCAGATAATAATTGAGGTTAGAGTCAGTAAACAAATGATATTAAGAACGATATTTTATATTATTTATTTTTTAAAACCAATTAAACATTTCAAGTATACCAATCTTTAGAACTCTGATAATGCTATGAAATTGAGGCTGTGTTATAATTCTATGTGATACATTTTTTAATATAATTTAGACGCATATATACAGATATATAATGTATCCATCCATCTATCTATATTTTTATATATAAGATAAATTTTTAATACACAATTTATAATACAATCACTTGAATAATTTATAAAGGAAAACAACAAATAATAATTGTTTGAATATATTTTTTTTTTCTTTTAAAAATGTACTCAGTCTACCAGCACAGCCCATTAACATTTCTGCTTTTCATGAGCATATTACAGATGGCTATGGTGATTTACAGTGAGGATACTACACATGGAAACAGGCAGGGCCATCTCATGGGTGTGTGGCACTTTTAGGGCTAGTTCTTCAACTTTTACATTAAAAGCTTAAAACTGAACAGTTTCTTATAGACGCATGACTGATAAAAATTTGACAACCTAAGTCAGGGATGGACAAACTTTTTTGACCGTGGTCCAAAAATCAAAAGAAAATAAGTTTGGCGGGCCCAGATAAATTTTTCTAAAATTTTAAAAACAATATATAAGTACCTAATGGTTTAAATACGTTAATGAGATGGATGAAATTGTGATTTCATTTTTAAAAGTTCCTTATGCTGAGGTTCGAAGTGAGATGGACTGATTTTAAGGAACGATGCTCAATGCTCATCTGTGAGTCTACTTCTGAAATTATTCTTTCTAAGGTTCAAAGTTGAAAACACTTGTTCACATATAAGAAACAAATATACTGCTGATCTTCTGGGTGTGACATAATAAATTTGAGATATTTAAGCAAAGTAGAAAAGGAGATGGATATATAATGTATAAATATATATTTCTTTTAATTTGCCTCGGATCAACAACTCAAAATTCTATCCGTGGGCCAGATAAAACTTCCGGTAGGCCATTTGCCCATTCCTGATCTAAGGGATTGTCTCCATAAAATGGGTCATGCCAATTTCGATCAATATATTTCACTAAATTGAAATAGATGCTAAAACTTGTTCTATATCATTGAAGTTATCAATTATGTTTAAAAATTTATTTTAATTTTGGAATTTGTGAGACTTTAATGAAACTAAATAGGAATAGTTCAATAGTAAAAGCTTTAAAAAAGACATTCTGTTCCTCATATGAATGTGCAGTAATTTTGCAAGTAGTTCCCCATTGTTTTATGTACCTCTAGATTGTTCCTAATATACCTAATCTTAGAGCTGTGCCTGAGTACATGTGCAATAAGTATCTGTGCTTAGAAGTTGATAAACAGAATTTGGAAGATGAAAGATTAGTATATGCTCAATAGGGTCTTAATCTGTATTAATTTTGTGAGTAAGGAAGAACAGTAAAGTTAAGTTTGGGTGTCTTGAACTGTGTGGGTTCCAAACTGTGAGAAGAATAAAGAAAGCTATTATATAGATTTGATAGATAATTTGATTGAATTTAAAATCTGGGCAATTAAAAGAGGAAACAGTATCAAATTCTGCTCTACATTTCTGACAATGCAGTGTAACAATAAGTTACATTCGGTTCAGCTTTTTTTACCTCTTCCCGTGAGTCATCGTCAAAGACATATCAGATCAGGACCAGTTTGAACTAGAAAGAAACTTCGGACTTCTCCCAACCAATAAAAGTGTCTGTTAATTTGGGGGATTTTGACCCCCTGCCGTTCTGGAGTGGACCCCTGTTTTTTCTCCGCGAGAAAGTCAGATTTTTTTAGCAGACAAGGTTGTTACCAGAAGTGTAGAAGGTGAACGGCTGACATCCACAGTTTGCAGAAAAAACCTTTTAAGAAAAATCTTTGTCATATTGTTTTTTAGGGCTGACACTGACGCAAGAGCATTCTTTGATATCTATAAATGATAAGTTGATTCCAGTTGTATTCCTTAAGCATTTATTTAATTGTATAAAATCATTTAATCAAGACCTATTTTCCATGTATTTCTTAATAAGTTTTAATTTCTTCTTTCTCAAACACTAGGCCAACATTACATTATTTTTACATGCAGCTAGTAGAGTTCACAGTTGATCTACTTTCTCAGCAAGCATTTTATTTTGATATATCTGATTTTATAAAAGACTTAAAGTTATATGTTATGTAGTTTTAAATCTTTATCAGTGTGTTAATGTGCTAGCAGTGTCTTACTAACTTCTTTTTTATTTTTTCATTTTATCTGCAGCTCTGAATTTGAATTTGAACAGAATATTGCCTCTTATGTCTGGTTAGAAGGTTCCCATGATATAATAGATAATGTGGCTTGGATTTCCAGATACCAAAGAAATCTATGGAACAGTGGTGAACTTAGCATGAAAGCTATGGGTTTCACACCAAAAATTCAGAGGTATAATGTTTTTATATGTCTATGGAACATACACACACACTTTTAAGTATTAGTTTGAATATTTAAGAGTTAAGGAAGGTTTTATACGATCTTCCAAAATATTAAATTAGCAGAGTATCAATGAGGAATTATATTAAGTATCGTAAAAAAACTATGGAATAAAACGATGGTTCTCAAACTCCCCTGGGACCTTTTATTATGATATACATAGTGGTGGAACTCCTGGATCAATATAACTTAAAAAGATACTAATGCTGTATTATTTATTATTGATTAGGCATAAACATAAAAACTAAATTATATAAAACAGCATAAGAATGTAAATAATACTTACAAAAGGTGATCTGAAAGTAAGAAATTTTTAATGAAAGGATACATTGATGAAAAGTATCAATGCGAGGAAGGGCTTTGCTTTTGACTGTCACAAAGTTCTTTAAAATTAAGAAAGACAGTTTAAAGAAAATTAAAAGAAAGTTTATTCTCATATTATGCTCTGCATTCTCATATGCTTAGTTTTCACTAGGGCATATGTAGAAAAGCCAGTTTCACAAATATAAGTCATTTGAAATGGTAATGGCACCAACAGCCTTTTCTGATAATGATGGATATTCTTTTTTCAAACGACACCAAAATTCTGACACTGACACAATTTAATAAAATGAGAATATTGAATAGTTCAATGTCAGTTCAATAAATTTTTCTGATGAGCCTCCAAAGAAAAACAAGGTTTTTTGTTTAAATATTTTTACAAATAAATTTTTGATCCATAATTGTTTTTTAATTTTTGTGTTGCTGAATAGGGAAGTATTGGTACATAGAATCACTGAGAAAGTCAACATGTACTGTAACATCCTCATATTACTTATTTTCTACTTCCGAGAGAAAGTTATTTATTGTTGGAAAACAGTCAAGTTTATGACTGCAAAAAATTAAAGAATGAATTTTCAGATTTTCTTTAAAATTTCAACGATGCATAAAATTTTATTGAGGAATCCCTGAAGGACCATTGTAGAGCTCTACGGTTTTTCAGAAAACATTTTGAGAAATCCTGGAATAAAGTTTTTTTTATTCATAACTAGCAAGTGTGCCCGTGCTTCGCTACGGTGAACTTAATATATTACTTTTAAACAAAGATTTTTTTCGTGCATAACTCTATAAATTTGTCACAGTTCAGTTTCAGTCATTGGCATATTATATATTTCTATTATAAGTGTATTATAACAATATTCAGTTTTTATAATCGAATTTGTGTCTTATATTAAATTTACTCAAACTTTTTTTATGGTAAAATATAAGTTTAACCCTAAATTACATGACTGTATTACTACTGTATGTTGATTAGCAATGTTAATAGATCTTGCCATATTACGTGGTAGAATAGGAAGGAGAGGTTTTGACAGCAACAATGCTAATTTTGTTGGTATTAATAAATGTTGTCCAAACCACATGGTTTTGTATGAAATAGAAACACACCTTCGTATTGACAACCATATGAATATAAAGATAACTATATAAAATGATAGGTTTTTATTTGCCTTTGAGAGTCACTGAAATTTGTACTATTTGTTGTTAGAATATTGTTGATAAACATTTCATTGCAACTTAAAGATGCACCAAGAATTAAATTTAAAATTAGTTCTCATATAAAAATGCTATAATTTACGTCACATAGAAATGAAAGTTAATCACTTTATATCTCAATTTCCAGGTCAAATCGAATGGATACTATGCAGACAATGTTTAAATAATATGCAATAAGAAATGAATAATTCAGATATTTAAAGTAATGACATCATAATGATAGAAAAATATTGTTTTCACTTATTTATTATGTGATAAATTGAAAGTTTTAATCTTTTTCTTTTAACTGAGGAAAACGGCGTTTAAAACAATTACTTCAGATGACGTCACATTGCTAGAAATATTGCTTCTTTCACTTGGTTGTGCTGGGATAAATTAAAAAATTAATTGTTTTTGTTTAATCAGGGAAAATAATGCTTTGAATAATGACATGAATTACTTGAAAAAGGGGGAAGGAATGAATTTCGAATGTTAAAAATTTACAAAAACCTTCCCAGGGATATACCTAATAATTTCCCAAAATTTCACGGCGATTGGTTGCATGGTTTTAGAGTCTATCGAGTACACACAGACAGACAGACACAAATTCATTTATATATATATAGATGAGATTTTCTAATGAACTAAAAAATATATTTGCATGAAATGTCAGGTAGTTAATTTACAGGTATGTTGTGTGGCTGTGATAGGATAGAGAATTATCTGGATATCTTTTTCCCCGGATTTTGTGGCCATTATGAATAAAGTGGTTTCATTCAAGATAGATTTTTTTGTGTAACATTATTTTATGTAATTTTCTTTGATTTCTCTCAAGTTTTTAAAACTGTTTGAATTTTTTAGTATCTGTAAAGATTTAGATGAACAGATGAAATATGCTGTTGAAGATTTGAGCACATTTTCCTACCTAGAATGTCCTAATGAAGATAGTTGGATGAAGGATGAAAAGTTTAGACAGCAGCAATGTTTAATGTCAGCTGATGCAACTTATACATTTCCATTTTTAATGGAAGCAGTTAAACAACACATTACTGAGTAAGTATATCAATATAAAAATATACCATTCCATTACATAACCTTTATTAAATTAAAGAACTACAAATTAGTGATGATGTAATGTACTACTTTTATGTCTAGGGGAGTTTAAAATAATTAATAAGCAAAATAATTTACAGTTTTTTTAAAAGCATATCAAAGGTAACTTAGATCTTTTATACTTCATTTTGTATATTTTTCATCAATTTATAAATTCTTTTCTAAACATTTTAAGATTTATTTAGAAAGACTGATTTAATTTCATATAAAGTGGCAGTGTTTGTTAATTTTTTCTTATAATAATAATAATAATAATAGTAGTAGTAGTAATATAAATGGCAATAATATCCTTTTACAAACAATTTTTTTAGTATGTATTATATAACAGGATTCACACACTTCTTAATTTTGGGTGCTTCTTAAAAAGAGACCCTTTATTCATGTTGGGCCCTTAGTTTTTCAACATCAATCTAATTTGAAATAAATTGCTAAAACTGAAAATTGAGTAAGTAGCATTGCTAAGAGTTATATTGTCTGACCCACAGGGTTGGCAAAAACCTGGGTTTTTTTCAGGGTTTTTGAGGGGTTTTCGGGTTTTATCAGGGTTTTTTCTATACTTTAAAGGGTTTTAGATACTTTTTTAGGGATTTGAAAACTATTCAGGTTTTTTGTTATGTAAGAGGACAAGATATATAATTAATTGTATGATTAAAATAAATTTAAAATGTTAATCACTTTTTAAAATTAAAAATTTTAAAAATCAATTTTAAATTATGCAGAAGAAATTTTTGTCTAAATTAAAGGAAATTTTGAAATCTTAAAATAAATTTTTTTCATATTATAAAATTTTTCTAACATCAAAAAACTAGTTTTGAATGGTGATTATACTAAAAGTTGGCTTTGAAATAGTTGCATCTGAAGTTTTTTCTTTTCAATAAAATGTATTAAATTATTGCTCTATAATTATTAGCAGTATTGTATTATTAAAGCATTCAGAAAATATTTTTTTAGTTGATTTGTAAGTTATATATGATAAGTAGCAGAATTAATTATATATATTATCCCCATGTTTATTATTTGCAGTTGTTATACATATTTTTTTACCCAATTTTTCTTGTCCATTTTTGATTAATTTTATCAAATGTAATACTTAATATTCTTATTTTTTTTCATCATACATTCTTATTAACTTTGTTTAATTTAAATTTTATTGTATTTGTTATACAGATAACTATTTTTCCCTGAAAAGTTTTTAAGTTTTTGTTTTTTCTAGCAGTTTAGACTCCCTCAAATTAAAAAAATTCTAGGATCATTGTCAAAGATGAAATATGTAATATATATTATAGATTTAATTCAATATATTTATTATTAGTTAAATATGTGGAATTTTAAATAAAGATTTTGAGAACCCAAGTGGTTTTTTTTTAAAAACCCGCCCGGGTTATTTTGGGTTGGGCAATCTTGCTGACCCATCATAAAACCGAGTTTCAACAAGATATTTTTATTTTACCTTTTTAGGTCAATTCCACTGCAGTAGATATTTTGAGAGATATTCAAGAAAAGATCAAATTGTAAATTTTATCTAAGTTTCTTCAAGTATCAATGGATGGTTCTTCTCTCAGTTAGTGCCTTTATGCTGCATATTGGTCATTAAAATTATTTCTGCTTAAATTGCAGTTATGCATTCGCTGTTCACTAGGCCAGTTTTCTCAAAATGTGTACATGATCTGTGCAGGTGTGTGAGAGATATTCATATGGACTGCAATATATGACTGGTCTGTCATGAAGATGTTAATATTGTTTTAAATGATCACTTTAGGAAAAATTAAAAATTTACAGTTTAATAAATTATTTAATCAGGAATCTCCATGATTTTATCTGTGATATTACTTTTCTGGGATTTGCAATACATGATGTGTTTTGAATCTGGTTTGTATTTTTAAATGTTTTATTAATGAATATAGTAACAAAATAATAAAATACCAAATAACAACCTGGAACTATAATTGAAAGTAGCTGAAAATAACATTTTCATTGATTAGATTCTGATTTCACATTTCTTACACATCCAAGGAAAAGTGATGTTTTTAAAACTTTTTTATAAAAAGAGATCTGTTCAGATGTGTTCTTGACATATACATAGATCACATCTATTACATATCTGTATATATTAATATGATATGAAACTTCAATTAGCAAAATTAAAAGTTAATTAGACTAAAACTAATTCCTAAATTCACTGTAAAAATATCTTTCTTTTATAACAGGCTCTCTTCGTTTATTGAATCAACTCTTTTATGCATGAAGAGTGAAAAGGAAAGTAAAGGAAATAGCTACAGGTTAGTATTTCTTCTCAGCTTATGCATATCATTTAAAACTTGAGTATTTTAAAATTTGAAACAATTTTTTTTCTTCTATAGGATAGTATTTTTGGGTCACCTATCTCATGCTATTACCAATTTATGTCTTTATATAAATACATGCTTGTCTTCTGAAAAGCTCATTGAAGGTATTGAATCCTATAGAGGACAAGGAACCAAGTTTTCTCCATCCATTATCATTAAAGTATGTTATTTTTTAAAGATAAATACTGTTTGAGTCATAAATTTAAGAGGTTTCTCATTTTATTTTGTGAAAAAAAAAATGAATGATAATAAATGATTATTCAATAATATCATCAAGATCTAAATGTGTCACTCTTAATAGGGGGAGCATTGGAAAAATCTAAGAGGGATTTTTATTCCAAGGGAAATTTAGGTCTTGTTCAGATCCCCTCCCTCTGGTCTGTACTCGTAAGAATCCACTGAAGAATTTGATTAACCCTTTCAATATGGGTGTAGCACATATTCGTTGTAGAAATAGATGGTAAATAAGTTCAACTTTAGGGCAGCTCCTGGGGGGGTTCCCTAAGATCAGGGTACTGCTACCAGAGGTCTATTGTACACACAACCAAGCAAATACAATCCCAAGAGCACCTAAAGAAAATGATCAAGAGATAGATGATGCACTTCAATTGTTCCTAATTATCTGCAGTTATTACAGAAAATAGGCAGTAATTGCTGAATTATTAGTGTTCAAAAATATGGATTTCACAATTTTTATGGAATATCCCCTGTATTATAATAGCCTAAGTTATCTGTCTGTCTATCCTCGAATTTATGAAACAGTTGGACCTGGAATGGATAGAGACATCCATATTGGATTCTTGAGGAGTTAGTTAGCAATGTTCGAAATCCACCTCTTCCCCCCTTTTTTAGCATTTAATGCCATTATTTCCAGCACTAATTTCCCAGGTTAAGAGCAGATGATTAAATTTATCAATTTGTCACATAATAAATAGATAAAAATATTTTTTTCTAGCATTATCACATCCTTCTTTTAACCATCTCATTTAATCATCTCTTATTTTAAATTATTTAAATATTGTCTGCATTATTTTCATACGTTTTATCACTGAACTTTGATATGACGTAAATCATTTTCTTTTATATTTGGCTTAAATAATAGATTAGGTACATATGGGATCATTTTAAATTGAATCATCGATTATTTTTGTTGCAATGAAAATTTTACTACCGGTATTTACAGCAAATTCTATCTATCCCCAGGGTATAGTGGAAATGATAGTTTCATTCCTTTAACTCCATTAATTCCTGTGGCAAAAATAAAAAAAGAAGGGAAGAACTTAAGGATAATTTCAATGTAGCTAAGAAAATTTTAAATTATCATTCTAAATGAATTCAACGTGATTCTAAACTGCATTCACTGTATTCGGAAGACTTTAGACGAGTATGAAGATAAGCAAATTATTGAGTGTGTATCAGATAATTCTCAGCCAAAACACAAACCATTTTTTTACCTGCCTCATAGAGTACTTTACAATTCTGAAAAATTAAAAATTTTACTGATTCCGTAATATGATTTGCTATATGCTAGTTTTCTTAGAATAAGTGCAACACATATGTAGAAACTTTTCTTTTTTAACCTATATATAATTTATCATACAATCTAGTTTTGAATATCTTGGGTAATTAAGAAATTATAATAAGACCAATAGTTTTTGTAATTGTGTGAATATTTGCTTACTATTATTTATATATTGTTTAAATTATACATATATTTAAACTTATCATTTGCAAAATGTTCATTTTTTTTTCTTTCAATGTATATTTCATTCAGTTTGCTGATACTCTATAATTTAATTATTCCTTTCTGTTTCCCAAAATATATTTTGTGTCATTCATTTTTTTAAAGTTGAATTTCTAGAATATTAATTAACACTTAAAAAATTGTATAGACTATGGTTATAGTTTGCAGTTATCAAAAGGATTTTGTTAATCTGTTTTGTCAAATTTTGTTTCACTTATATTATAAAAATAATATTTTCACTTATGAGCCATGGTAGCTCAGTCTCTAGTGGCAGTGATTTCATAACCGGAGGGTAGCACAATCAAGGCTCGAGCTAGCCAAAGATATGGTGTGTTTATTAATGGCAGCTGGGGAATGTAATGTAGGTTCATGATCCCAATGTCCTCAAAGTTCTCAAATGATACCTCTGGAGGTGGCAGGCCGAGCCTGAGGGTCTTCTGCTTTGATCCCTGCTTCTAAATTACATAAACTCTTTCTTGAAGTTAAGTCAGTCTTCAATCCTAATGGTTTCTTGCTCAAAGTCACGGACCAGTCATATATTGCGATGGAGTCTATTGGACCTGGTGTAGGCTTTTCTATACCAGGGTAGGAGTAACAACACAATTTGCTTATGGTTATACATTAATATAATAATTAATTAATGCTACATTGTTGATACTGTACAGATCTGACAATATATAAACTGTGCATGGTCTGACTCTTACGTGTTACAGATTAGTTAGCGACCAATGTTTGAGGATAATGATGATACACCTACCCATTTTATTGAAGATACTATCAACCGACCCTAATGATTAATGTTGAAAATAACAAGTAAATTCTTTAATAACTGAAAAGAATATGATTTATTCTATTTAATGCTACATAAATCAGAAAATATAAAAAATGGACTTAACTCTTGGCCTCTCAGTGATTTGTTATGTAACAGTTGTCATCCTAAAAGGTTGATACTAAAAATAATCAAATATATTATTAAGGAACAGTTTAAAATGTTTTTGTCTATCGTAGATAATTATGATTTAACCCTTTCGCACCTACTGTCACAAATATGTGCCAGAAAGAAACGCGCTCACTTCCCGGCTGACACACTGGCGTGCCAGAGCGTTTTCTCATTCACCCCCGACTGTCACATATGTGTGCCAGTGTTGTGGAACATTTTAAAACTAAAAGTTTTGACACAAGATGGCATTGTATGTCCATATGGATTTAGATACATGTAGATTTGACCTTGTACTCAATAGGAGAGTAGTATGATACACATACAAGTGGTTTTTGATTTATCATAAACCCAGGACGTCGATGAGGGGGGAAAAAGAAAAAAAATAAAAGAAAAAAGAAGTAGAACAGAAAAAAAGAAGAAACGGTGGAAGAAGAAACAAGAGCGGACGTGGAGGGAAGAAAAGAAAGCACGAAGTAAAAGGAACGAGAGAAGAAGGAAAAGGAAGGAGAAAAAAGACGAGAAAAATGAATGTTTCTGATTGACATGTTTTATGACGGCTCTTTAAATTCCCACGTGGTTTTTGTTTATGTAAGCAGTTGAGTTTTATTTTTGCTAAATCGTTGTGTATTTCGGTTTGCAGTCCAGTTTTTAGTACAGTATTAGGTCTGACAGACTTGATTTTTTTTTTCTCTTTTTATTGTTAGATTGAAGTGTTTAACTGAGCTTAAAATAGCTGAAATGACGTGAAATATTTCAGATTTTCATTCTGAAACAGATTAGGATATTAGTAATAGTGACACTATAATATATTCTAATTGTTCATAATGGATCTAGTGATTCTAATGTTGAGGAGGACATTTCTGACAAACATGATGACGATATTTCGTTTTCTCACATTCCGGAAAAATCCTCCAAATCGGCAAATGAGTTAGTACGAGTGCAAGGACTGTAAAAAGGGATTGTTTGTAGATCCCTGTTTTTAAAATTTTTCATACAAAAAAAGTTTAAATAACATAGTAGTCAGTTTTGAATGTCAACAGTCATTAAATAAAACTAAGTAAAAAATAAAAAAAAGTAAAGTGTAAAATATATATTTAAATAAGAAAAAGCTTAAGTACACAAAGTATCTATAAGCATATATAAATCCCATTCCGTTTAAATACTTTATGCAGCATTATTAAATAATGTGCTGCTACTTCGTTAATTTCATAAATTAGGCTTAATAGCAAAAACCCTCCGGCCCAGGATACACACTTGCGAAAGTGACTGCCGGCCTCAGATAAAAGCTTGTGTTTGCTCTTCCCGTCGTGAAAGGGTTAAGATTGCTAATGACAAATATTGAAATCAAAATATTGCATCAAATATTAAAAATTTACTGTCTGTACAATAAACTTAGGTGTCTTGATAATAATAAATTAAAACTTTTAATACATATATGTTAACGTAATTTTAAGCAATACATAAATGTTGCATATTACTTTTAATAAAGTGCTTGTTTTTAATAGTATATTTGATTTTATTTTGAATAATATAGTGAGGCATCCTTGAATCACAATTTTCAAAAATGGAATATGAATGTAAAGTACCGCTATCTGGGGCAATATGCTAGCTTGTGACCTGCTCACCTACTGTTGGCATTTTCAGAATTATAAGCTTAAAATAGTTCATTTACCTGCCAACTTAATTTTCTTAAAATCACTTATTTTCAGTTGGTTTATTTTTAATTTCCCACCGATCCCTGGAAATGCCCCTTTAGATTATTGACGTAATAGCCACAGCCAATTGGGGAATTTAGAGGCTGTGGCATATTTGGCTTTGGAGTGAGCTTTATGTAAATTAGTAGGTATATATAGCCTCTAAAGATGTGTTGGCATATATGTTTGTGTTGTGTTATGTTTTTCACAAATAGGAGTTCAGTTGGGAGATGTGTTTAACAGGTTGTTTCTCCCCTCCAGTAAGAGTTCATTTCTGTTAAGTTTAGTTCAGTTTAGAGATGTGTTAGGAGATATATTTAGAGTTGTAATTTAAGTGTTTGTTATCGTTTTTTGTTATGACAATAAATTGTTATTGTTAACTGATTTATCATGTTTTACTGCACGTTAATACAAAAGAATAGGCCAGTAAGCTTATCACCTACTTAACAGGACAGGTATGTTCGGTCGTCTGTGGGATGCATAACCAACTAATTCCTCCAAAGCTTAGATGGACAACACAAATTTATTTAGATGAAAATTAAAGTAGAACAAAATAACATATTCTGAGTCTTGGAGCCTGATGTGACCATATCAGATGGACGAGCGTTCCATATCTAAATAAAAATGACGTTGCATTCCCTGACTCCAAACAGAGAGATCTCTCTAGGTTGCTGGTTGTATCTCGACTCCCAGAACTCAACTGAACTGCCCACAGATCTCTCCCTTCTTTGGGCGGTCAGCTTCTAGAAACTTGATCCCTTCTAAAAAAGGAAATCCTCCTTTCAGATGCACTGCTGTGGGTTCGAGTCCCACTGAGGCATGGATGTTCGTAGCCGTTCGGAATCGGCTTTAAACAGTAGGTCCCGGTCTCATTAGCCCTCGTGTAGCAAAACGTAGACCGTAGTGCTCCTAACCAACCAACCAACCAGATGCACTGCTGCCTGACAAAAAGAAGTAAACAAAAAACAAGCGACACATCCAAAAAACCTTATCAGCCCCTTTAGCCAGCCAGCTCCTATTTTTCCTAAGGAATGCTGAGTGGAAATGGGGTCGATCTTGCAGATATAGTGAAGGGTGTACATCTGTGAAACACAGGTTGTGGGTCCAAATTCCTTACAATGAACTTAAAAACTGTAAAGTTGCAGGTTACTACTGTGACTGATTTCATGAATGAGAGTCAGTGTTAGTTTTTAAGAAAAACAGGTGATCAACTGAAAAATTGAAAACTTCTGGTCTAAACATAGTCTAGTTTATATATATATGTATGGAAGACAAGGTAGTATGTGTTTGATAAAATTGTTTTGAATAAGTAATTTTAATGTAAATTTTTAAGTATAAAAAGTATATTATTATGATTAAAAACTAAAATACAAATGTATTTATTTTTTCTGCAGGAATGTGAATTTTGGAAGGAGATAAAAAAGAAATTTCTAGAAATAAGTTCTTTGGCTTTTCAGTAAGCTTCTTAGAATAGTTTTAAGTGTAAAAAGAGTATAAATATTAAGTATTTATTAAGTATTTTTTTAAGTACAAAAATATTTTATTTCAAAATTATAATTGTATTTTTGTAGCATATGGAGTGAAAGTCACAGTGAATTACTTTTGAAAACTGTCAGTTCAGAAATGCAAACTGGATCTGCTGAAGGTTTGCTAAAAGCACTTTTAGTAAGTATTTTTTTTGTATAATTCCTTGTCAAAAATACTGAGTTATAAATTTTTTAACTTCTCTTATTGTTGTATGTAGCGGTGGGATAAAATTGAAATTCAAGAAGAATCTGAACAAGGAAATACTGTAAAATCTGTATTAAGGGTACCTCAGTACGTAAGTATATGCTTTTATATCTAATGTTACTGTTTTTAGTGGTTTTGTTTGAAAAATTGTATGTTTTGTTTTATAAGTTTAAAAAAGTAAAACTATGCAAACTTTAGTTTTGTTACTACTAGCTTTTTTTTTTTTAATTTTGTAAAAAATTAAGAAAAGCTTACATAAAATGTCATATAATTTGAATTTTCACTTCATAGAACTGTCTTTTATGAGCTGTTTATCTGGATCTTTAAATGTTTAGTTTAATTTAAAAATTGAAGTTTTGTTTAAAACTATTCGATTCACTGTATTAATTTATTTTGTAATTTTTGTACTTGAAGTAAAAAATAAAAATTGTGCTGCAAGAATTAAAAAAAATTATTGATTTTTAATAAATATTTTTTAGATATCAACTCCTTTATCAAATGCTCTCTTTACATTTTGTTGTAAACTTAATGGCATTGGAGGTTACGTTATACACAGGTAAAATTATTTATTATCATCAAAGTATTTTTATCTTTTTAGTGTTGCTAGATATAATACAAACATGAATCAAAATTGTTCTTTGCTGTTAAACCATTTTAATCTGTACTAATCTCAGTAATGAGCCATTACTTAGTAAATATTTTTAAATTGAATTTATGTACTGTATATGCCTAAATATAAGCCTATCTGTGAGCTAAGAATAATTAAAAAAAAATTGTATACAAAATCCAAATCCAAATTCCATATGTAAGCCAGAATGAAATATAATACATGTAATGGGTATTTTATACCCACTAAAAATGTAAAATGATATCCCTACTAAGTACAGTACAGCTGTGAGGCTACATAAAAAAGACACAAAAATTTTGAAAATAAAAATGTTGAGTTTATTCCGATACCTTGTTTACAGAGTTTTTGTAGCCAAAAACATGTACATAGTGTTATAGAGTAGTATAAGCCAGCCGGATAGCAGTATAAGTCAGATATAGAGTATAGAGATATAGAGAGAGTAGTATAAGTCAGTTATTAAGACTGTTAATAATTATTCATTTGCGAAATAATTATTCATGATGTGAAAAATATAAAATGAAGTTACATAAAGGAGTCATATAAGAATAAATCAGCTAAGCAGGAATTAATTTTAGTGTGTGTGAAGTCGCCAAGGTAACCATGAGAAGGGAAACAATGGCATTTTGCCAAAGGTTGCAATTTCAGGGGTAGAATCACTAGAAATTTATTTTAAAACAAGAAAGGGTTATAGGATAAGCACTAAATTAATTAGTAAAAATAGTTAAGATTTATTAATATCATAAATAAAAATTGGTTAGAACTTATTAATAGCATAAATAAAAATTATTTTGAAAAGTGTTCTATGATGAATGAAATTAATGTAAATTATTTTTTCTAAATCATATTATAGACCTTCATTAGTGGTTTTTTTTTTAATATTTCATATGATACTTTTTAAAGTTGATATTTTTCTAGCTTTTATGAATGATTGGAATTTTGTTCTTTTTTAAATCAAGGTATTATCTTAAAGTATGTAAAAAAATTGTATGATCATTGTGTTTTACTTATTCATTATTTTTCTGTTTAGTGATGTGCGATCACACATAAGCAAACAGCTACTGTCTGGATTACTCAGTATATATAAAATGAAAGTAGATTGTGACTTACCATCCGAAGAATTCAATTCCAGATTACTCCAAGTTCAGTCTCTGCAGTTACTTTTTGATGTGCAGTTTTTAATGGGTCTCATGGTGCACAAAGATAAATCCAGTGATCATTTAAATAATTTGTCATTAGAAATTATTAACAAAGCAGTTTCCCACATCGATCCATTTGATATGGATGTATTTTTGACACCTTTACGAGAAAATATTATGAAAGCTCTTCAGAAGTCTTTAGTAAGTGCAATGATTCAAACATTTTTTGAATTTTTTGTAGATAGTTAACTTTTATTCTTAGAAAATTAAATATTTGTAAATGACATCATCCTGTGTATTAGTCATATTTTTACCAAGTAAAGAGCCATGACTCAGTTCACAAAAGCTTATGGGGTACGTAAAATGAGTTTGTAGTTGCAATGTCCTACAAACTCAAATAATACCTCTTGAAGTGGCAGGTTAAGTCTAGTGATATTCTGCCTGGACTCTGCTTTAAAATGAGAACCTACTTTGAGTTTAAAGTCATCCTTTCACCTTAACAGTGCTCTTAAAGAGCCTCGTTCATTCACCTTAAATTGGGTAGCTTTTGGCTGAAATGCTTGGATCATCATGTAGTATTAAAAACAACTACTAACAAGCAGTGTCAAAAGGTACTTTTCAAAATTTAACTTCTAATTATTCTCTTAGTTTCATTATTTTTCCATAACTAATATTTTGACTTTTCATACAATAGCTGTTAAATTAATTCAGTGATATCATTTTCTTACACTTCATTCCGATTCAAAAATATGCATATGGTACATCTATTTCTTTTATGTGGTCTCTTTTGACACCAGACAGATTTCCTGTGTCTAATTTTAAACAATTTTACTATAAATATTGACACTACTTTTGTGCAATAATGTTGATTATAATAATACTAGAGAATTCAGATTTCAGTTGTAATGAGAAACACAGGCATTATTGCATAACTTTGATATCTGCTTGTTTTCTGCTATGTTGTATTTTAGTGCAGATTGTTGCATTAACTAGTTCTAAAAGTCTTAAAAATCGTCTTTTGTTCTACAATCCTGGTTGTGAGTTCAGTACAGAAGAATTTTTTTTATAGATATCATTGTAATCTTTTTCAGTACTCCTTATTCTATACCAAGGAAATATTATGTATAAAGTTTTCCAAGGTGATTAATGTTAAGTTAATATTACCGTGTTTATGTGCCTCCCTTCCTCTGTATAGAAAAATTGATATGGAAGTTTTGAATATTGTCAATTTTTTTTCTATATATTGTTGTATATATTAGTTGTACATTAGCATATTAATTTATCATTTGTATTTTTATATATGCTTTTTTATATGAATTATATTTATGATTTTTGTAATAGCATTGCATATTGTAAAATCTTTGAGCTAAATATAAAAATATATAATACTGTTTTACTATTTTCAGTCTCTATATGGACTTTTAGCATCCCCAGATCAAGTGACATATCTAAATAGTATTAAAGCACAAATAATGAACTCTCAAATGGAGCACAACATTATGCTGTCATCAATAACTGGTAGTAGATTTCCTCTATTGCCTTTGTCTTCCCGAACAAATATTTTGAATATTTCAAATGATGGAGATTATAATCCCGTTCCTATGGTATGTACACCATTTACTTGGTCTGTTTAGTTTCATATTAGGCATATAAGAATGGGTAATTATTAGTTAATAATTAAATATAGGATTAATTTACTAAAGCATTCAAAAAATAGAACTATCATTACTTTTGTTTCAGATGTAACAGCGAGTACTGTAGTGTTTGGACAAAGGGGTGTAATGTCGTCGAGGTGTCCATGTGTAGAAAGCACTTGTCAGACATTCAATGTCAGGACATCCACATTTTTATTTACATCACTACACACAATATACATGTGAAAAACCTTTAAATCTACACAAAAGAAACGGGTTGACTCATAACTTCTACTTCAAACTCTCTTCATTCTCTTTTGAGTCATCATCAATCCACTCACTTCACTTCATTTTTACTTTTCAGAAATTCAGGGAAGAAAGAAAAAGTGGATGTTACAGGGGCATGCCCACCCAGGGTGGTTTTTGCTAGACAGCAAAATCTCTATAAATTAATATTATATATATATATATATATATATATATATATATATAATATAATATATACTATTTATTACTTTCGTCTACAAAGTAATGGAAGTATTTTATTTGTATGATTTTGTTGTTCAGATTTCAATGGAAAGGCTCATTTTGAGTGTGTCTGAATCAATTTTGATAAATTTCAATGTTATATCTGGCATTCACACTACACACATACAAGGAAAAATCGAAATTTCATATTCAAAATCGTATTCTGATGGCATTTTCATTAGTTTTGTCATGATATCTGTACAAACATAATTCACTTAACTCACAAAGGTATATATGCAGTTTGTTGAAATTTTGTATTTAAGACTATTACAACAGCTGCAAATTTTGATAAAATTTATAGCAGAAATAAAATTTTCATCGGAGCTGAGCTCCTTGATAAATCATCCGAATCTAGAGCATTACAAAAGTATGCTGTAGATTAGGATGATCTGAATTTGTATCAGAAACATTTAACATTAAAGTATTACAGTAGATTATATCATACATAATTAATATACTTTGGACACACAACCATTGACAACAATGTAACTAAAATGTCAAGAATGAGAAATACAAGTATTTGCAACTTTCACTAACAAAGAAAAAAAATAGTAAGAAAACTTTCTAATGACATGGACAAACACTACTATCTGTCTAAAAAATATGAATACCACAAAGTCTCTTTAAATAAATTTAAAATATGGGCAAATCAAAACAGGGGAGGGGGAAATATCAATGCCCTCATGATGCTCAAGCAAACTCAATTTGGCCAACTAATTGTCCCTGTTACCCATAAGTCAGTTAAGTAGTTAAATTAATTTGTGAGCATTCTTTTTCATCATTAAATGAATTTCTCATTTATGAATGTCTACGAGATGCTTCATTTAATTTTAATTAAGTTTAAAATTTAGTCTCTGATTTATACTTGGTATACAAGAGTTACTCTGAAATTTTTGAGGTATAGCTAAATAATACTATTTAAACTTACCAAATTTTAAGAGCGTTATAAGTAATCCCCTCCAACTTCAATGCACTTTGGTAAGTGAATTGTCAAAGTTTGAAATCATTAAGCATACATTTCTTAGATTTGATGCAAAATAAGTTTTTCTAGCCTCATCAGTACCATCTTCATAATAAAAAAGCAATGATATAAATTTTTCTTTAACACTAAATCTACCAAGAGGGGTCAAATGACCCCATTTTTCGTTATTTTTTGCCCTTATAAAAAATGTCCGGTAGTTTTAGTGTTTAAATTAAAAAATAGTCAAAAGTCACTCAGAGAGATCAAGGAAATAGGTTTAAGTTCTATTACTTCGTTGTGCATTTGTTTAAAATATTTGACAGTCAATCTTGCTGTATGAGAAGAGGCATTGTCATGGTCAAGGATGAGTCTCCTTACATTAACTTCTTGAAAAATTTCTGGTGAATTCTTGAAAAACTCGTAGTGGTGCACCAGTTAACTGTGACTGTCCCTCTAGCCTAATGGTTTTATCTAGTCCTGTACTTCTGGGGGAAAAAAGGGGGCATGCATTTTTTTTATTGCTAGTTATCTTTTCACCAATGTTGGTTTAAAGTCGTCTTCAAAGACCTATACTTTCTTAATGGGTTTGAAACATAAAAAAAAAGTATGCGTTTCATCAATTTTGATTTTAGAAATAAAGCAGTATCCACCATTGTTAAATAATTTAAAGGTTTCTTTGTAGATTCTATCATGTTCCACTTTTTGAATTTCTGTTAAATTAAGAGGGACCTAATGACAAAATTTTTCATATGCAATTCTTCATGAATAATTTATATATAGTTTCAGATCCATTATTAAGTTTCTTCTTTATATATTTCCTTCTTTGGTAACTGCAGCGATTATGTATTGATATTTTTCATATAGTCAACACATTTTCTGGAACAACTGTAAATACTTTTTCTGAGTGTTCTTCACCCAGGAGAGAACTTTAACCTCTGCAAAATTCTGTAAACCACTTGAATCTAGTAACCCAAGATGAACTTAGTTTCCAAATGCTAATTATAGATGAAGGCAATCTTGTTGACTTAACCTTCCTTTATAATCACATCAAATTGTAGCATGAGCGTGTTCTTGTATCAACTTCATTTCTTTTCTATCAAAAAATTTCTATCACAGCTAAATTGCAGTTGTCATGTATTATCATCTGCAGCTATAAAAGAGCTCAAATTTACACAAAATTTTTTTGTACCTATTGTTTGCTACGGTCTCAAAAATTTTAGAGTAACCTACGTATTGAATAATTTTTAATTTAGCAATCATGTGTATGGGCTAAGCACCTCCTAAAAACTACTTGCCATGTCTATTATACATTTAATTGAACTCAAAATTCTGCATAAAAATGTTTTTTATAAGGTATTATAGGGGTTAGTAAAAATAAAAAGAAACTTAAATGAGTCCCTTTTTATTTTTTGACACTTATTAATTCACTCAGTAGCTACATATTGGCTATTTTTTGTATTGAAAGCATGATATACATAGGTAAAAAAGGTGTCGGGTTCTCCTAGCTGAACATTTTGTTTAGAATCTGAAATAGTTTTTTATGTATGCATGTATGTGTACATATATATATATATATATATATATTGATAAATTGACATTATCCCTTGGATAATGTAATTTGGGTTTTGTTCATTTATTAACAATATATTCATTCTTCGTAAATTGATGAATGCCTACAAAGTTACATTGAGTTATGCTTTGGATGATTGGGTTTTCTTCCTTTATTAACACTAATTTTTTTTTACTTCTCCCAATAAATCTTATATTACTAAGTTAGCATGTTTTTAACAATTCCTAAAACCACAAAAAAAGTATTAGTCTTAAATTTTACCTCATCAGCCATATATTTATATTAATTTTTTTCTTTCAGCATTAAATAATTTTTTTTTATTAATTTCTAAGTGAAAACTTTAATTTTGTATTAGGAACAAAAATAGTATGAATTAATGTTTGAATAGTTTTTACTGCTTTAAGCATGTAAAGAAATAATGATAATTTGACTGTGTAAGTTCAATTATTGCATGTACTAAATACCATGCCATAGCTATATTTATCATGCTGTAGATGCTTTTATATTATTTTCTGTTTGGATTAATAATTTTTGCATGTTATTTGCTGTCTGGTAGAATATGAACTAACAGTTTGTTTGCCCTTGTATGTTATTTCCATATGCTCCACAGGAAACTGAGATAAAGCCTCTACCATCTCATAGATCTAGTCCTAACCTAAGTGCATCAGATATACCCACTAACCAAATGAAATCGACATCTTTTTATGATAGAGTTACTGCAATGAGTAGTAGTTGGTTTGGAAATTGAAGGTAAGCATCAAGTTGTGTAACATTCCTCTTTATTGATAATTAATTATAAAGTTTTAAATTAAGTAGAAGTTTAAGCAAAAGTTCTAGAACTATTTCACGAGTTTATACAATATATTAGACATGTATTAGAAATATTATATAATATAAAAGACACAATCTGTGTATCTGTTCAGAACACACTTTCAGACTATTGTAAGTCTAAAAGGCATTAAAAAAAAGCTATTGAGATATAATTTCAGGTTATTATGTGGTATTTTATTATTTTGTGAATTATGTTTGTTATTACAATAATTTGAAAAATTTGAACCTGAATTGAAATACATATTACATATTTACCAATCCCAGAAAAGTAATATAACAGATAAAATCATAGAGGTTCTGGATGAAATAAAATTTTAAATTGTTAATTAAAGTATAACAAAAAGATCTTTTGAAGTGAAGCTATGAAAAGGTCTGAGGTCTTTCAGTAATTTTTTTTTAAAAATAGCTTAAAAATTATTTGTTACGTGTGTTGTCAGTGATTGTGTATATATATATATATAATATATACTATGGCATGAGAACAGAAGTTTTTACTGTTTGTAAAATCTATGAATTTTTGTAAAATAATTTGAGTGATCTTTATTTAAACTGAAGAAAAGGGTTTTATTTTGGGGGAAGGAGGAATTGATATTAATTTGGTCCTATTTATATTTGTAAATTCTTTATCTTGTATTTTTCACATTTTCAGTTGGAATACGGTTTAATGTTTTGCAATATTTTATTATCTGTTATTACTTTAAAGAAATATTTTAATTTAGTTTTTGTGATAGCGAGCAATTTACTTATTTTAGAGCTATTTCTATAACCTATTTTGGTATATTTTCAAATAAAAATAACTCATGTTATTTCATTACTCAAAAGTTTACTTTGTGTTTTTGCTGTATCTTTACTCACTTTTAAGCACTAATAGGATTTCTTCTGCCATACTTTCCATGGGATAAATTTCTTGTTAGTTTTAAACATTAAGGTAGTTGTCATCATGTGTACTGAAGTATAAAATTTTAGCAGGGCCAACATTCAGTAATTCAGATTTTAATGTATTTTACAGTTATCTTGTTATATTTTAGGACTATCCTCCAATTGCATTTTTCTTTTATCTTGTACTTACAAATTGCATTTCAAAGGTACTGAATTATCTGTGTACTGTATATTTCTGTGTATAAGCTGAGAATTTTTGGGACATATTATAAAGATCAAGTGGGGGATCGACTTACATATAAGAGAAAGGACAAATTGTAGTAACATCATTGTTCTTTGGCCTCAAGATTTCCGTATTACTTATCTTACATAATTTTGGCATTTGAATAAAGCAAAAATATTCACCATTGCTAATAACTAATTTTATACATTTGATTCTTCAAAAAAGATCCTAAAAATAGTTTGTAATGTAGATCCTAAGCTGAAGATCCTAAAAATAGTTTGTAATATAGAATTCTGTATGAAAACTTTATTATACAGTATACTTTAAAATTATACAATATACTTTCGTAGAATTTTAAATTGTACAGCTATATATTTTTTGTAAAATTTAAAATGCTTTAAAATTAGACTATTCATTATACACAGAAAAAAAGTGTATAATGTACATTTTTAAAAGCTTGAAGCATCCTTGTTTAATCAATTGTATTAAAGCTTTGGAGGAGAAAAATGGTTTGTAAATGTTTGTTGACTTTTTTAAGAATTAAAAACAAGGAATGTTCGTAAAATGTTTTACTTGTATTGGAATTAAAACTATTATTTAGTCTTTTATTTATAATAACCTTTATTTTATTTATAATAACCTTTTACTCACATAGTTACTGCTTGCCATCAATTCTAACTTAAATGAACTAATATGAGCAGCATACTAATTGGGGAGCAATGTAGTTATTTAATGTTTTCTGCTTTGAGATCTTAATTCTATGGAAATCTTTTTTATAGATTGGTATGATATAAATTATTGAAATATTACAAAACTTTAATTATTTCTTTCAGAGACGATGGTGAAATAGGAAGGGACCACCCACTCTCAAGATGCAAGATATGAATAATTAAAGTTAAATTATTTTCTGGAATATTTGTTGTTATAAATGCCTTATAAAGTAAATTTATTACTGAAATATATATATTTTTTCATGTTAATTTATGGCTTTGGTGCATTTTAGATTTTGTACAGATTTACAAAAATTAGGGCTAATGCATAATATTTAAAAAAAAAATTGTAATCTGTCATAGAAGCTTTGTTAAGCTTGTATATATTGACAACCTGTTAACCAGGAAAGGTACTTGCATAGTAGCATTAAAAATATATGTGGCTGCAGTAAAGTTATGATACTAAGTATTTAACATCAAAAATGTTGCAGTACATCTTCTGTGCTTAATATTATCCAATGACCATATATAGTTGTTTTAACAGTATTGAAGTTGAGAAATACCCTTGATGGCATTAATATATTTGACAAATAACTTGGCAGTAGCGTTATCAATTCCTAGTATGGTGCCTGTGCTATGCTACAGTGATTTTCTATTTATTGATATTGGTCAAAGCATTGCCTTTGCATTTTTAGGTAAATTCATAACAATACAGTTAATTCATAGGCAAATAAATATCTATATAATATAGTTACCAACATAAGCATATTAACACTTAATTTGGCTAAGCCTGCTACAATGAACAATCAAATAAATAAAATCTTTATAATATATATTTTTATCGATAATATATAATATATTAAATATATTATATATTATTATTAATTTAAATATATTTTTAATTGATATTTGAAAAAAACATCTTGTCAAATTAAGGGTTAACACTATATTATATATACAAACTCATACAGCATACTTTTAAATATCATGACAATCCTAAACAGGGTTCCCACGGTCCTTAAGAATTCCTTAATTTTTGTCAAAGGTCCTTAAAAACTCCTTAATTTTTAAATTGGAATGTGATCAATTTCTCCATCAATGCAA
The DNA here is from genome assembly GCA_032207245.1 of Pardosa pseudoannulata. NCBI lineage: Eukaryota > Metazoa > Arthropoda > Arachnida > Araneae > Lycosidae > Pardosa > Pardosa pseudoannulata. The sequence continues at coordinate 187,525,583 of CM063504.1, read as the reverse complement.
TCCACTGCCGTTTTGTGATTTCCTATCAGTTTTCTTATGGAACAGTTTTTTTTAGTTACTTATTTGACAATAAATAATCTTTCGCATACTGAAAAGGTTTAAAGTCAGCTGCCCTTTCCTAATAACTAACAGTCATGCAGATTTTAATTAAGCAAAGCATGAAGGTTGGGGGAGGAGGTTGTAGATATTTCAGTTAGTTATGGAAGTTTAATTTTTCTTGCATTGAATGTAATGGAAAAGTCTAAAACTTTCTTCTTTCCCAGGGAACGTCGGGTATAATAAGCTAGTATATACATATATATCAGAGTCATTTTTAAACCCTCAGAAAGTACTGTTTATAATGTTGTTTTTATTCACAATTTATTTATAGTTTAATCACTCAAAAAGCTTTAGATGTACATTTTTCAAAATTAGTTTTTGTCAAATCTTATATTAATTTTTAGGCATTTTTAAAATCTTAATTCTGAAATATTGTAGGATATTTATTTAACTTTCCTTGTCTGGATCATAATCATTAAAATAGGTTCCTCAAGAAATAGGGTTTATATTGTTATGCTGTGTATTTCAAGTAGGTCCTTATAAAATGTTACTTTGGTCCTTAGAAAGTCCTTAATTTTTGTTCTAGAAAAGCAGTGGGAACCCTGCTAAAATTCTTTGAACACACACACACATGCCATTCACTTTTTTGTGTGATAAATGAAAAATAGTTACAACTAATAGTTGAAAGAATCACTACTCTCAATGTACAGAAACAAAGTATTTATCAAGTGAATAATGAACAAGGATATGTACATTGTTAAAAAAAAAAAATCATACAAGTTGAAAGCTATTATTATAATCACATTTAATTACTATGATGCAGTTCACAAAATAAAACAAAGTACAATGCAGGCTAGTGCTCAGCCTCAAAAAGATGTGAAAGAAATTTTCAGAATAAGTGTGCCAAAATATGGTGAAAATTCCAGCTAAATTCGCATTAAAATACCAACTAAACTTCCATTTAAGCTATTGGTTTGAAATAATTTTCATTTTATCAGTACATATACTGTGTTTTTAAAACATTAAAAACACATTGCAAGCAGTTTTATTTGCAGATAATTTGCTATTTGTTAAATTATGAATTAGTTATAATTTTTTGTATATAAAATATGAAAATAGCACTCATGTACTGCTATCTGTTGACTACAATATTAATTTAGTGCGATAGCAGTACATAATTAATTTCAAGTTACATTTCAATATCACATAATAGGGTAGATAGAAGACTAATATTAATTTCTTTTGACAGTACTAAAGTATGCATGTCAGCTTTTGAGACTACAACAAACTGAAAATTAATTTGTGTAAAGAATATGTATACATACACTATATTTATAAAATACTTTACAATGAAATTTTAAATATATTTTAAGATTTGATATAATTTTAAAGGTATCCTCATCTTTATGTATTGGGGTTATATCGAAGTACACACTGCAGTCTCACAAATAAAATTTTTTAAAAACAAGTTACGCAAGTTTTTCTTCTTTGGTAAAGATATAAAATTCAAAATAAACTTGTTAACACTAGGCAATTAAAAAATAAATGCATTTGAAGTGCATGTTAAGGGAAATATGTCATAATCACGAGTATCTTTTCTTAATTTTTTTATATGCGAGGAATTTCAAGAAATGCTGATAACCGATTCCCATTATGAGAGGCATTAGTCACCAGTGAAAGAGTTATTTTAGTGATATAGACCAGATATTATTTCTGTATTTAAGGATATAACCGATACTACCTACAAGTTCTTCAGAATTGAAATCTATAGATATGTAGGTGCATAGGGTTAACATTTATATCCACTTTACAATATTGATCTCCTGAAATGAACATTTAGAAGGAATTTCTAAAGTAGCCCAACAATTTATCAGGCACTTTTTTTTTTAAGTATATAATGCAAAACCTACAGAGAAGAGATACTTAACATCTGCAATTAGTCATACGTTTCAGGTTGATTAACAAGAACTTATTTAAAATCACTTAGTACTTAGCATTTTATGTATGAAGTTTTTAAACCCATTGTCTAGCATCCTTTTTTTTTTTAGGGACAGCTTAGAAATATGGTTTATAGAAATTTTAACAAGGTTTCTATTTTAACAAAGCTAGATGACAATCCTAAACATAATCTGCTATTTATAGTTTTGTGAATTGACTTTGTGATTATTCAAGCTTTTAGCAGGAACATCGACAGAAATCTTAACATCCATTATAAAACTTATCACAACTTTTTCATGGCATCATATGTTTAAAATGGCAGTTGATCACTATTGTTAACTTACTATGACATTCCAAGTTGTTTAAATTTCATATTTTCATTATAAAGCTTCACTTTATAGTAATATATTTACAAGTGATACTAAATAATTATCACAATTTTTTTTAAATAAAAAAAGGCATATGACAGCCAATCACTAATGTGGACATGATATACTATTCAATGTCATTTAAATTTCAAATTTTACTCCATAGTCTATGCAGTCCACAGTAACTTACATATTTATCAATATGTATTTAGCAAAAATGACTGGCATTAATGAGTTTATAGTTTACAGGTTGCAAAATTATGAAGATGTGGATAAATATATATATTATACACACATACTAGTATATTTGTATCTAAATAGAATTTTATAAAGTACAATTTTTCTAAAGCAATAAATCTTTTTTTGGGTTCATACAAACAGGGTATCTGCCAAAATAAAATTTTTCAAATCCATGACTTTCCCTGATTTAGCAGATCATTTTCCACGACTTTAAAAAGCTTTCGTTAAAGTATATATGAATAAAACTTCTGATGTACATACAAATAAAATATATGCTTTTAGAGAAATGACAGGAATTTTATCATAAAAAAAACTATAAACTTACTTTATAAGCGTTAATAAACTCACATACATAAAAATAAATTGTTGTATCTACATACCTAAGTTTAATCCTATAGCAATTTTTCAATCCAAATGTTTCCAATTTGAATTCAGGGTACTTTGGTATTATCCAGGTGACCATGAATAATAGCCAAATATAACCCTATAATGTTTATATACAATATCCCTAGAGATAAACTTATATTTTGTGCAAAAATCTTAACTAATTTTTATTAAAAAATTATTATATTAATAAAATTTTAATCTACAATTTAAGAAAAAACCAGAATAATATACATTTACCCACCCATTAAGCTTTCTTGCTTTGAGTTTCCTTGGTGAACCAATTTTACTTTGTAATAGGGTCAATAGGATAATACATAAATACCAAACTCAGTAACTTCAGCCAATGACAAGTAAATATAGAATTAAACAATTCAATGCATTTTTTAATCGGTAGTTTAGCGGATCCAGGACTTTTACTCATTTTACTTGAAAAATCAAGACTTTCCATGACAAAATTAATCCATTGTCTAAATCCATGACTTTCCAGGTGCGCGGAAACCATGTACAAAACTTAAGGGTTTAAATTTTCGGCACTACTTTGCAGAAATATTGATGAGCTAGGAATTCTAGTGCACATTTTATTACATGGTTTAATTACATTGTGGCTTACTTTAAGCATATTTCGAATAGGTACAAACATCATCCCTATATCATGATTAACAAATATATTTACAAGTGATACTAAATAATTATCACAATTTTTTTTAAATAAAAAAAGGCATATGACAGCCAATCACTAATATGGACATGATATACTATTCAACGTCATTTAAATTTCAAATTTTACTCCATAGTCTATGCAGCACACAGTAACTTACATATTTATCAACATGTATTTAACAAAAATGACTGGCATTAATGAGTTTATAGTTTTACAGGTTGCAAAATTATGAAGAAGATGTGGATAAATATATGTATTATACACACATACTAGTATATTTGTATCCAAATAGAATTTTATAAAGTACAATTTTTCTAAAGCAATAAATCTTTTTTTTTTGTTCATACAAACAGGGTATCTGCCAAAATAAAATTTTTCAAATCCATGACTTTCCCTGATTTAGCAGATCATTTTCCACGACTTTAAAAAGCTTTCGTTAAAGTATATATGAATAAAACTTCTGATGTACATACAAATAAAATATATGCTTTTAGAGAAATGACAGGAATTTTATCATAAAAAAACTATAAACTTACTTTATAAGCGTTAATAAACTCACATACATAAAAATAAATTGTTGTATCTACATACCTAAGTTTAATCATATAGCAATTTTTCAATCCAAATGTTTCCAATTTGAATTCAGGGTACTTTGGTATTATCCAGGTGACCATGAATAATAGCCAAATATAACCCTATAATGTTTATATACAGTATCCCTAGAGATAAACTTATATTTTGTGCAAAAATCTTAATTTTTATTAAAAAATAATTATATTAATAAAATTTTAATCTACAATTTAAGAAAAAACCAGAATAATATACATTTACCCACCCATTAAGCTTTCTTGCTTTGAGTTTCCTTGGTGAACCAATTTTACTTTGTAATAGGGTCAATAGGATAATACATAAATACCAAACTCAGTAACTTCAGCCAATGACAAGTAAATATAGAATTAAACAATTCAATGCATTTTTTAATCAGTAGTTTAGCGGATCCAGGACTTTTACTCATTTTACTTAAAAAATCAAGACTTTCCATGACAAAATTAATCCATTGTCTAAATCCATGACTTTCCAGGTGCGCGGAAACCATGTACAAAACTTAAGGGTTTAGATTTTAGGCACTACTTTGCAGAAATATTGATGAGCTAGGAATTCTAGTGCACATTTTATTACATGGTTTAATTACATTGTGGCTTACTTTAATCCTATTTCGAATAGGTACAAACATCATCCCTATATCATGATTAACACTGCCAGACAGCTTCTTACATATGTGGTGTTCATCTAACAAATCAGGTCAGGGAGTATGTACAAAATGTATGTTGAGAATAAGACAATATTTTCAAAAACAAAGGAATTTATTAGTTTTAGAAAATAAGGGAACCACCTAGAACACTCCATAAGTGTTTATTATTAGAGCTTAAACAAGAAATAAGTAATTTATGCAGAGCATTAATAAAAGTTCTTGGAGAAGTTTGCCAAAAGCAAAGCTCCAATTCAGTTCTACTTGAAAAAGAAAAATCATTTATTAAGGGATTTTCTAATATAAGCGATCACAAGTAGGTGTAAATGTATTATATAATGATTTAAGAGAATCTTTGAATTCTTAAATAACCAATATAATTTGAGCAAACAAATCCATGCCTGTTTTCTAGTGATTTCTCTCTTGTTGTAGTTTTTAAAAGAAATTATCCTCCCCTCTCCAAGGAAACCCATAGTGTTCACTTTATGATGCTATTTTTGTGGTTAACGTTGAGTCATTTCATTATACTGGTTATGGTACTTTAAAAGTCCAGAGAAGATATTTTAAATTTTATGACTGAATTAAATATGACACACAAATCTTTTTATTGAGTTGTACAATGATGTTAGGTTTAAAAAATACACTGAAAGTTCTTTCATTGTAAAATATTAATAAGATGCATCAGGAAATATAGGTGATTAATTAAAAATTACATGAAATGTGTTAACTAGAACAGTAACTTTTTTTTACTCATTTTCTGGATCAAGATAAAGTTCAAAAGGTAAAATATTCTTCGACTTTTGCGAAGTTTTTTCAACTTTTTCATTTTTACTTCCTTCCTTAATATTTGGCCAAATATTAGAACAAATAGCACTTTTTTTACCTAATAAGTTACTTGAACTTAGACTACATAAAGTATCATCAGTCGCCTGTAATTTTGTTCCATTACACACATTTTGAATTATTTTAGCACTCTCATTACATGCTGAATTTCCATTTTCGGATGAATCAAGCAAATTAAAACTGGTTAAAAGATTACTTTTGATAGAAAATATACTATCTGTATTGTCTTTTGGTTCAGAATTTTTATTCATTTTACACTGAGAATTTTCATTTACTTTTTCTGTATTGGGTATTTTGTCTGACACTATATTATCTGTAGAATTCAACTGTGACTTTATTGAATTTGGAGAATGACTTTGGGTTATTAAAACTTGCTCAGCCAAGTTTTCATCTATTTCATGAGTTTTGGTTTCACTATTTTGTTCAATTCCTTCCTGCAGCTTAATTAATATTTCTTGTCCAGTTTTCTTTTTTCTTTCAAACCATTCAGCAGCACGGATTTCTTCAAGACAAAATTCTTCTGCTCCTCCATATATTTTATTTTTAGGATACATATTTCTTATTAATGGGTCTGAAGACTCAAAAAAAGCCATAGGGGTAGTAGGAGATCGACAGCGGGTTGTTAAAATTTTTGAAGTGCAGGGAACAGATCGTGGTGTTTGAAAATCTAATTCAGTATCATCGTCACAATGAAATTCAAATTCAGGTTTGACCTCACTAGGTGTTTTCAAAAGTAAACCATGGGGTTTCACTTTGACTTTATTCCATTTACCTGCTTTTTGTTCATTTTCTTTATAACTTTTAGAAGTAAAGGCACTAGGAATCTTACATTGTGACTGAACAGGCAGGGATGAATGAATATTTTCAGAATTATAAATGCTGAAAGGAACTTTTACAGATGCAGAGATACTTTTTGGTTGTGGTTGTTGTCTACCAAGAATTAAGGGCATTTTTTGATTTTCCACCACTGCTGCACCTGTTCTCGAGATAGGAGCTAAATTTTTCTTCTGTGGCTTCAACATAGCAAAGGCTGATCTACTGTTTTCAGGCTCAAAATCATCTTGTTCCATATTTGCTTTGATTTTGCTGGCAAGTCTAATTTCAAAGTCCTTGTAATAAGAGTAAAGTTTTTCATAGGGTTTTGCCAAATGCCGAAAACCCTCATTCAGAATCTCATCTGCTTTTTTCATATTTCCCATTTGTTCTAACAGCCATGACCAGTCAATAAAAAGTTTAGCCGATTTACAGCCAATATTGTTACTGAACATATAATTATACACATCAATAGGTTTTCCAACCACAGTTGCGTATTTCAACATTATGTCAATAAACCGATCATCATCATAATACTTCTTTTCATTTTTCAATATAGCAAGACAACGCTCAATGAGTTCTTTAATATGTCCTTCTCTTCCACCCTTAGGAAAGTTCTGTTCCACCCAATGAATATATTCGTACCATACAAAAAGGGGGTCATCTCCTGAATACGTACGAAGCTCATTTTCAAATGATTGTCTTTGTTGCAGAATAGTATCTTCAGGATGTGCAGCTAATGCAACTTTCAAGGCTTTTTGTTTTCTCCCTTGTTGTATAGGTCGGATGTTCTCTTTTGACAGCTCCCATTCTTCACTTGTTTCAGACATTCCTACGTTTCTCAGGCATACAAAGATGTTTATATTTTCCTAAAAGAGAACCAGGAAGTGAGTTTAAACAATCCTTAAATAACACAAGAATTGGCTCTGTTTTAACATAAAGCTATTTTAAATAGTAAACAGTATTTTGTGGAGATGTATGGGGAAGAAGAAAAGTAAATGTAAGTTATGATGCAGAAATAATTCTCATGGTGAATTATAACAAGTATATCTACTACTCTCAGAAACTAAAGTGAGCTTGTGGGAAATTTACATAGCTTTATGATGCATTAAGTCTATTTTATTATAATAAAAATTAGAATAAGTTCAGGAAATCAATTACTTAAATAATTAAATGACATTTCTCAGAAAGTTATTATCTTAATTGATAATTACTGATTAAAATAATTTTTTAACATACTAGGTCAGGTTTTTTTTTTAATTAATACAATTAAAAAAACCATTGCATTTTTTTTTGGGGGGGGGATAGATTTTAACTGAACCCTAGGCAATTTTATAATAACATTTCTTGATCAAAATACATCTTTTTTATTGTTTTACTTCAATAATTTTTATTTAATGAGGTAGGAAAGTTGTTTCACAGATGTCTTTTAGATCTGTTGAGTTCAATAACTCTTGAAGATTAAAAAGTAGATGAAAGTAACTTTAAATATTCATAGTAAAGTTGTATTTTTTCAAGACATTTAATTTCATATAAGTATGAAATAAAATTTTTGGTTACATAAATCAACAAAACTTTATAGAAGACTGTTACAAAACATTTTAAACTATTACATTCTATTTTGTAAATAAGTAATTTGAAATTTAGCTGTTGCATTGTGAAGTAATAATATTGATATCTTTTCAGACATCTAAATTTGCCTGTGTAACATTTAACATTTTCTACACGAACTGATGCTTTTTCCAAAATCTAATTTGTGTATACAAGATATATTTATTAAAACTGTATAAACAGAAAGAAAAGGGCAGTTAAATATATATTAAATTACATATACAAACCAATCTTTTGTTGTATTAACATTTTATATAATTTTTCAAGCTATTTAAAATAAATTGAAAAAATTTTAGAGCTTAAAGTTGATTCTGAACTATTGCTATTGATACTAGAAGAGGGAGTTAAACCCATGAACTTTGATACTGAAGAGCAGCATCCTACCAATTTGACTATTGTTTGGGAACTCAAAGAAACATATCTAAGTCAAGATCTAAAATTATAATTCAACTAAATATTGAAATGATTCTTATTTTACATATGAATCATTACATATGCCGAATGGTTAGGGGGAGTTAAACCCATGAACTTTGATACTGAAGAGCAGCATCCTACCAATTTGACTATTGTTTGGGAACTCAAAGAAACATATCTAAGTCAAGATCTAAAATTATAATTCAACTAAATATTGAAATGATTCTTATTTTACATAGGTAAACCATAAAGCAATAATTTAACTTACATGAGGGAGAGCAGTATTAATATTGTTATAAATATAAAAAAGTAATAGATTATCAAATTAAAAGCATGTATCCCAGCTGTACAATGTGTGTCAGGGTTGGCATGATTTAAATTAGTTGATTTTTTTTTTTTTTTTTACTTTTAAAACCTATATTCCAAAGACAGGAGAATTGGGAATCAGCACAGTAATACCAATAAGTATAAATAGATAGCATGCACTTTCCAAGAATTTAGGGGTTGTTACCAGAAAGTATGTAGTAGGGGTAGTACAATGATTGATTATGACTGGTGGAATTTATTTTATGTAATAGGAGGTAAAGGGAGTATTACATAACTTGAAATACAGTTTGTCTACCATATAATAGCCATGACTTCAACTGCTGGAATGGAAAGACAATTTTCTTCTTTTGGTATTGTTCGTTCTAGCCTTCGTAACCAATTAGGAATGAATAAAGCATCAAAGCTAGTGTTTTGATTGAAACAATTCAATCCATCATTTAGTACTTAAAAAATATTGAAATAATTGTGATTTGTTTTTTTTAAATAAATAGTTTGCATTAAAAGAATATTTAATTTGTTCCTTAAATTTACATCTTATTTAGTTTGTACTATCCAATTACAAAATAATGGAATGTATTTAGATTAAAATTTATATATTTAATTTTAGGTAATCAGTGTGTAGAATATACTAGATAGATAAGATGTTACTTCTTATAACAAACTATTCTATGTATATTAGAAAAAAAAAAAAGAAAAAAAAAATTAAAATTAAAATTAGTATTCAGAAAAAAAAAAATCAAAGGAACCCGATTTAAATAAAAAAAAAATCTGATTTAAAAAAAAAAGATGATTTTCCAACCCTGGTGTGCATATACATACTCATACGTAATGACCGAAAAGTGCACAATTAATTAAATTCTATTCAATCATTAAGTTCACATTTCATTTTAATTAGGCAAATGCATTTATATCAAGGATAAATAATGCATGAAGTTAGCATTGCCCTGGAGATCACACAACTTGCAAGTTTAGGTTTTTCTCCGTGTCCCGCAAATTAATTAACTGGAGGTTATGTGAGTTTTTCAGTCCTTTCTTTACTTGCTTCATAACTAGGTTGGTGTTCTCACTATATAAATTCATGCATCTGTTCCAAATAAAGATGATTCAAGTTTTTTTTTTTTAAATATAAAAGTTCCTGCCTTGATTGCAGACATTTACTGTTGTGCCTCTGGAGTAGAAGTCTCAAATCTTCAAAATAGATATTAATCAAGTATAAATCCCCTTCAAACATCTTTTCTTGTGAGTATGTGTGTGTATACACACATACTAGCTCTGGACTGTGTCAATATTTGACAATATATTGATTAATCTTTGATTATATCTAAAATTCTGATCTACCAATATACTGCCATCAGCAATACTGTTTTTTCTCTGTGCACAATATCTTGGATTGCCAAGACAACCTGTATGTTCCACATATATCAATGTAAAGCAATATTTTTCCTAGTAGTTGTATTTGACATATTTACCTGCATACTTGATATAAACACAAGCCAGAAAATCTGTCATTGAAGATTATTGTATTGCTGTCAAGGTCTTTGATAATATGTCCCAATACATTTATGTAATGCAGTTGGGTAAAAATCAGGAGTTCATTAGTGTCCTGTTTTTGTGCTAGCTACTAGCTTGTATCTATTAGGATATATATTGAAGATAATGACATTCATTGCTGGATTGCAAGAGCTAGAGTGACATGTACATGTGTTGATAGATCTTAATAGCTTGCCCTTTAATTATTCATGTTTTCTGTTAATATAGAAGGCTTATGGTGTTTTGGATAAATATCTGGATACAAAAATGCTGGGAAAATATCATATAATTGCATAAAAATAGGGACAAAACAATGCTTGGCATTTTTTTAGTTTACCCAAAAATGAAAATATCAATGTGCAATTCATACCTTTTTGGCCGGGAAATGTACCTTTAATTTAAATGTATCATTTAAAAATATACTTATTTTAAAATACATTTTGATACACATTTGCAAATATTTTGACTATTAATTTTTTTTTTTTTTTTATGAATCTTAAATTATATTTTAGATAATTTTACAGCATTAGAAATGATGTAACAAAGCTAACACATTAAAATATGGTTATAGCCCTAATATACACAATTCTAAATACATAACATACTTCCATATAAATGCATATATTTAAGGTCTAAGAAACAATAAGTACCTAACAAAATGTTTTGTAAATGTTATATCTTCATTCCACATTTCAGTATTACCACAGGATATAATAATTTGGAAAGCTATGGTCTACTATTTTGTTGTACAAGATCTTTTAGTACTTTAAGGAAAATGTTCATATAATTTTCACTGTCGCAAAGTATTATAAAGTTAAAGTTCCTTTTTTCACTGTTTAATACACATATTCTAGTAATTAAACGACGTGAAATTTTTTGAAACATAACAAACGAAATTAAAATGTATGTATACGCAAGAAAACGATTAATGAATATGAAAACATTACCTTCTTATTAGTATGTCGGTGTATGAAATAAAATACAGTACTTGGTAAGGCGATAATCAGCCACACCAAAATATTAAATACTACGTTAATCAATTTTATTCAATGTAATCTAACAGAATGCCATCTCCGAGTTTTAAAAGTACTCGCTTAAGAATTCGAACACGTGAGTCATACATAAGGGGTCGTACTCTGAGCAATCCCAAAAATCAGTTTGCGAACTGTTACAGTTTCACTTCAAAACATATTTTTAATTTTATAATTGAGAAAGAAAATTATGATTTTTTAAAAAGTCTTCAATATGTGGTAAGGAAAAAGTATACCTCTTTAAGCAAATCCTTTTTAACCAATATTACCAGAATTTTAATCGATATTTTAGAATTGTAATCGAAAACTCACATCTAAACATCAACACATGTTAATCGTCGTGCAAATTGCAAATGCTTTACTGAGAAATATCTAGCTAATACCTAAAGATGACAGAGTTCAAACCTCTTGAAATATATGAATTTCCGCGTGCTGGAGTACAAGTAACGGAAGAAAATTTATATTGGAAAAGATTGGGAGTATGTTTTATCAAATTAGCCTTCCTAACTACTGCACATTTTCAGTAGTCATTTTTTAAACTACAAAATAGTTATTGAATTATTCATAGATGCTAATATGTATGAATTTCACTATTTTGGAAGCTATTATTTTCCAAAATATGCGTATTAACATTACATAAATGCATGTTTCCATATTAAATTTGTATAATTTGTATATATAATTTATTGTGCAATCGCATCTTGACTATCTTGAGCAATTAAGAAGTAGTTATAAAGTCATTGGTTCTTTTAATTGTTTGTTACAGTAATGGGAATAGATGAATTAATTGTTTTACTGAGCAAGATGTATGTGTAGGTGTTATATTTAGATTTCTATCGCTTTCAGTTCACTGTTGCTGTATAATGAAAATATTTTCTTTTTTCCATTGTACCCTCCACCTCCTACTTGATATTTTTAAGTCGGAGTTTATATAATTTTAGCTATATTTTAAAAGTTGTTTATATTTTGATTATGGCATGCACTTAAAATGTTTTTATGTGCTTGCTTAATTTATATTATAAAAATATTTTCATTCATTGTTCTAAATTAAGCAAATGAAAATTAATATTGTTTCTACTATTATATACACTGAAAACGTTTAGACTGTGACACTGAGTACGTGATTAAGTGTTTAGAATTGGTTAGTAGTGATTAATGTTGCCATATATGATTTTAATAATTTCACTATTATTATTTATAAGTATAGTCCATTTTAATACCTATAATAATTTTTTTTCAGTTTCCTTGTTCTTTTAAAGAGTTTGGAGCTATTGATTATATAGATTTTTGTCACCAAGAGCCTTACAATGTAGCAGTTACTTGTTCTGCACAAGTAAGTTAAATGTCTCAGTTCAGTAAATTACTATTACATGTGTTATATTGTCAAAGTTTTGCCCCATTGTTATTGCATAGTTTAAATCAGGGTTGGTATGATTTAAATCAGTTGATTTTTAAAAAAATCATTGATTTAAATCATTTTCACTTCTCTTAAAACCTACATTCAAAAGACAGGAGAATTAAGAATCAGCACAGAAATACCAATAAGTAAATAAGAGAATGTTTTCTAAGAATTTAGAGGTTGTTATCAGAAAGTATGTAGTAGGGGTAGGTACAATGACTAGTTATGATTAGTGGAATTCATTTTATGTAATGGGGGGGAGAGAGTATTACAGAATTTGAAATCTAGTTTGTCTACCAAATAACAACAGCCTTCACATTATCTGCTAGAATGAAAAGACAGTTTTCTTCTTTTAATATTTTTTATTCTAGCCTTTGCAACCAATTAGGAGTGGATATGACATTGAAACTAGTGTTTTTATTGAAACAGTTAAATCCGTGATTCATTGCTTAAAAAATATTGAAATAATTGTGAATTTTTTGTTTTTTAATAAATAGTTTGCATTAAATGAATATTTAATTTGTTCTTTAAATTGACATCTTATTTAGTTTGCACCATCCAATTACAAAATAATGAAATGTATTTAGATTAAAATTTATGAATTTAATTTTAGGTAATCAGTATGTAGATTATACTAGATAGATAAGTTGTTACTTATAACAAACTATTCCATATATATTGCAAAAAATATAAAAACACAATAATTAAAATTAGAATTCAGAAAAAAATCAAATCTGATTTAAATCAAATCAATCTGATTTTTTTAATTTTTTTTTTTTTTTAAATCAGGATTTTTTTTTCCAATTCTGGTTTAAATGTTCAATAAGCAAACATAACTTCGTTGAGTTAAAGTATTATTCAGACTGGATATTTTTTTAAAAATTAAATTGATGGTTGCAACTATATTAACACATTCGCTGCCGATCACGCGCCAGCGCGTGATATGGCACCAACACTAAAGGGCCAAACACGCGCCCGCGCGTGATGTGGGGTGAAGTCGCAATAGCCAGTCACGCGCTGGCGCTGGAAAATATCTGATTATTCATTCTCCTGTTCATTTGGCATTGCATGCAGGGTATTTCTGTTGGTATTGGCATGGAGTGATGGTTATAATCTAAGTATAAACAATCGTGGTTTCCAAATTAATACTTTATTTTTTATTGAAAAAATAATTTTTTGATATGAGTTATATAGATTATAGTGCAGGGCCTTCGCTCCCTAAAAGAGGGAAACTATTCCCAGGGGAAATGTAAAGATACCATTTATATCTGCAAAGTTTGTGACGGATCTCCTGGTTATTGCTTGGACTGTGCAAAGTTGACCCACAAATAATATTATTTTCAGATATATTATAATTGTATCCTACTTATAATATTTCATTTATATTACATATTTTATAGACATAAAAAATAAAGCATTTTGAAACTTATTTTCATTATTTAGTTTCATTTTTTCGCATCACGCGCCAGCGCGTAATGTGGCATTTAGGAAATAATTTTACTTCCAGTGCCTATCACGCGCTGGCACGTGGTCAAAATATTCTATCAGAAAAGGCTTGCATATTACTTTCTAATCAGTATGACACACATAATTATGTTTTATTACCACTTATCAATCATATTTGGGATAAAAAGTAAATCGGCTTCTGGGAAAAACCCACTTCTACAGTGCGGCAATAACTATCACCCGATCTTCACGTAACCGGCAGCGAACGTGTTAAGAAGCTTTATTAACAGTTTGGTTTATACGTTTTTTCTATTATTATAATGTAATGATAAATATAATTTGTAAAAACTCCTTTTTAAATTTAACTCTATTAAAATTTGTCAGACATGGAAAAAATATGAGATTTTTCTTATATTATTTCTATTGAAAATATATTTTAATTAATGTTTAAAATTGCTTTTGAGTGGCAAGGGTTTAAATTGGGGGAAAAAGAATGTGGCAGCTATTCTTTTCGTTTACTCCCCCTTTAAAATTATTTGATAAATTTGCGAATATTTTGATTGCTAGAGCAACTTTTGCCATTTTAGGCAAGAGTTGCTTTTATTTGATAATTTTATATTTATGTGATTTTAATGATGATAGATTTTAAAGTTTGATTCATTTATAGTTACTTGCCCTGAATTTTTAAGATGTACTTATTGAGATTCTATTGTCTGTTCTGGTAGAATAATAGTTAATTTATTATAGTCATTCAGTATATCACTTAGTTTAAAATATATTTTAATAAAATAATATTTTATGTCTTTAGTGTTGATTTTGTGTAAATAGAATATTTAAAAAAATTCTTGATTCTGAAATTATACTTAATATACCTGCTATGAAAGATTTTTAAAATGTGTAATAAATTCTAAGTGATGTATGTGTGGTCTTTTTATAGTGTTGTAATATCAAAATTTAAGTCTTGTAGCAATATTTAATAATGTTGTTACAAGGTGCACCCAGAAAGTAAGTTTCCCTATTAAAAAAAAAACAAAAAAAAACTCACATTTTGGCAAACATATTTATTTGCAACAAGTACAGCAATGTTTCAGCAATTTTCAACATAGTCACCACCAGAATTGAGACATTTATCATATTGTGGATCCACTATTGTATCCCACTGTCGTAGAACTCTGCCAGCTGTGAATGGAACCAGCCTTCCCGTCCCAGAACACTGTGGATATCCCTTTCTGTACTGATAGCATCTGTTTGAATTTGGTCCTGACCGAAGATCCACTATGATACCAAAGCATTACTGCTGGTTGGTTTCCGGGATAAAGTGCACAATCCAAGTCTCATTGCCCATGACGATCCTGTCGAAGAACTCATCTCCGTCATTGTGATACTGTAGCAGAAATGTCAGTGCTGCTCCTAGGCATTGAATTTTGTGTTCGGGTGTCAAATTCAGCTCATAGAGCTGACGATGAATTTCAATTGGTGCAATGCTTTGTGTGTTCAAGATCACCAACCAAACCTTGTAGGCGGCGGGAGAAGGAATTAAAGTTTCCATTTCAGACCACTGCTACCCCACTACTGGCACGAATCGGGGCTTGTCCAGCTAGCATATTATTAATACATTATCAGAGTTACCAACGATTCCGGATTCTGCGGAATTATTCCGCATTCTAGCTAATGATTACGGAATTACGGACGTTGCTGCAAAAATTACGGAAAAATAGAAAATTTTGTTATCAAAAGAATTTTAATAAGGAACAGTTAGCTTCTGGAAAAAAATGTACAATGTTAGCCCTAAACCAAAATACTGAGATTTCTTAATAAAATTATTTTGGGAAAATTCACTTTGCTTTTAAATAATTTCTGCTGTACGGTTATTTTGTGTATATGAACTATGTCTACAAATTTGCATTTTTATGGTAAGTCTGCACTTTTTGTATCAGGAAGTGTGTCCAGTTTTTTTTTTAATTTCTATTTTTATGAAAATGCTTTCAAATTTTGATATTTTTGTAAAAGTTTGTTTACTAAAACACTTTTGAACATAGATTTTTGTTAAGGGTCCATTTTTTTTTTCATATTGATTTTTTCTGAAGAGTCCAAAAGTGGACTTAGTTTTTTCTTTGAACAGACCCCTGTATATGTATTACTAAGTTTCGTTAAGGTTAAAATTGAAAATCATTTGCTAAGTTTTAAATTCTTAATTTTGAAAATTATATATTTTTCATCTGGTGCACTGTAAATTGCTTAAAATATTTATAACATTGGTTGGAGGTTGGCAACCCTGCATCATAAATCTGTTACGCATGTGCAATTAACATGGCTAATTACGTTTACTTTAAATGGGAAAACATTGGGAAACTTACTTTCTGGAAGAGTCTATAAATATATAAACTTTAAAAGACACTGAAAAACTACAGAAAACAGTTTAGGTATTAAAAAATAAACAATGTAATATTTTTAAAAGGTTTGAATGTTTGTATTTTGTGTGTGTTAAAAAAAAATCTGCAAAATTTATCTTTTCAGATATTTTAAAGTTTTTAATTCTAAATATTTTAAAGCTCTTTTCATGTGGAAGTCAGGAAAGTTATATTTTACTTTCTCATTCTCCAATAGATTGTCACTTATATGAGTATACCAGTATATGAATATTTTGAATTTTAAGTTTTCACTCAGTTCTTTTCCCCCTTATAATAAATAAAACTCAGTGAATTAATATATGTGACTACTTTGCTTTGTTTCGTTATTTTCTCTCTTGTTGGGTTTCATTATGTTTGTATAGAATATTTTTTTTTTCACTTTTCCTATGTTAATATATATA
This sequence comes from Pardosa pseudoannulata, assembly GCA_032207245.1. Lineage (NCBI taxonomy): Eukaryota > Metazoa > Arthropoda > Arachnida > Araneae > Lycosidae > Pardosa > Pardosa pseudoannulata. Next base: position 187,508,475 of record CM063504.1, on the reverse strand, counting down.
CATATATACATATGTAGATTTGGTTAGATTTAGGGTTGGTCATTTTGCCAGCAAAATGGTATTTTTGCCAGGACAGTGGCAAAAACTGGATAAAACCTTGTAAAAACAGGCAAAATCTAGAAAAATTGGCTGGGTTTTAAAAATGTACAATTAATAAATAACAAATTAATAAATAATTTTGTACATAATACAATTGAGACTTAATCAGAATATTAATTAGGTATTTTTCTATTATCTTTATATCTTGTATTTTACAACTTGTATATAAAAAAGGTATGCTTTTAAAATATTTTCAGGTACAGATTTACAGCACAGTTAACAATGCACTAAATTGTTCATTAAGCCGATTTAAAAAAACAGCTTATGGAGGAGTTTTTCGGAAGGATGGCAAAATTTTAGCAGCTGGCAGTGATGATGGATTTTTACGTTTGTTTGAATTACAGTCCCATAAACTTCTTCGAATTTTTAAGGGTCACACTGCGTAAGTTTTTGATTTTTTTCTTTGATTATAAAATGAAAAGTAGTATGTAAATGTATGAGTGTTGTCTGAGATTTCATTGTCTTAAAATGGTTTATTTTCAAAAATTTTATATATGTTTTAAGAAATTATGTGTTCTTATAAGGAACAGAAGATATTGATCAAATTAATAAACATATATACTTTTGAATATTTAAAGAATATGCATATTATAAAATGCATTTCAATATTTATTAAGTATCTGTTGATGAAAATTTTAATATTTTTTTTATCTCTGTAACCTGAAAATTCTGTTTTAACTCTTTTTAAATTATTGCTGACTGTGTAATTAATCTTATTTTAAAGAGCAACACATCGTTGTAACTTCACTATGGATGGTATCCATCTTGTTAGTTTTTCTGATGACAAATCTGTTGCCTTATGGGACATTCCAACTGAAACTAGACTGAAGAGCTTTGAAGAACATAAGGTAAGCCAAAATTTAATTGTTGCACTTTAGGCAGTTATTTTTCTCAATTTTTTTTTGTCTATTCATGTTTTACCTGGATTGCCTATGTGTATGTTTCACATGCATATAGTTGTGTTGTTCTGAACAGATTAAAAATCAATTAAAAAGATGATTGTGTTCTAAACTATGTTTTTCCCCTAAAATAATCTGAAATTTCATTCACTTTTATCCATTGCAACAGATTTGTCACATTCAGGGTTGGCATGATTTAAATCAGTTGATTTTTTTTTTTAAATCATTGATTTAAATCATTTTTTTTCACTTCTTTTAAAACCTATATTCCAAAGACAGGAGAACTGGAAATCAGTCAGAACAGTAATACCAATAAGTAAATAAGTGTAAATAGATAGCATGTGCTTTCTAAGAAATTATTAGAAATTATATAAAGCTGTTATTAGAAATTATGTATTAGGAGTAGTACAATGAATGATTAGGACTGGTGGAATTCATTTTATGTAATGGGGGGTAAAGATGGTATTACAGAACTTGAAATCCAGTTTGTCTACCCCAGGGATGCACAAACTATGGCCCGCGGGCCAATTTTGGCCCAATGAGCCTTTTGAATTGGCCCGCTGCTAGTTATAAAAAAAAATTTTTTTTTTTTTTTTTTTTTTTTTTTTTTTTTTTTTTTTTTTTTTTTAAATTGAAACTTGTGGTAAAAAATTCTTTGTATCCGAGAAAAATAAATTGCAGACATTACAAGATATTTGAATGATTTAAATGTAAGACTATAGGGAAATGATCAATTTATTTTTCAGCTTTTTAGTAATATAAATGCATTTACACGAAAGTTGAGCTTATTTCATGATCACCTGAAAAGCAAAAATTTTTCACACTTTCCCAACTGCAAAAAAATGCATGAAAAATTTTCACAAATGAAAATGCAATATGACGACCAGATACAAATTTTACTCAGTGCATTTGATAAGCGATTTTGTGATTTTAAAAAATGTCAAACAAAAATTGACTTATTTGCTTTGCCATTTTCTGACGATGTAAGTACAGTACCTGAAAGTATGCAGTTGACTCTAATTGACTTACAGAGCTCAGACTTCTATAAGAATCAATTCCAAGAAAAAACAATACTGGAGTTTTATAAATCCTTACCTCAGGAATTTTCCAGATTAAAAAACAATGCAGCTGAATGTACTACCTTTTTTTGCAAGCAGTTATATTTGTGAGCAAACTTTTTCACTGATGAATCTTAACAAGTCAAAAACTAGAAACAGGATTACTGATGAAAATCTTTCATCCATTCTACGGATTGCTACAACTAGTGTTGATCCTAACATAAAATCAATAATTTCGAAAATTCAATTCCACCCATCTCATTCATGTGAGTAGTCATTTTGATGGCAAATTTTCTCTTCACTGAACTTACGTTTTGTACTTTTACATTTCTAGTAAGAACAAAATTTTTAGCCTTGTGTTTTGTATGTATCATTAATGTGATTCTTTTGCTTTTTTATTAGTTTTATTTATAGCAGTTTCTTTATTTCATAATTTGTGCATGAATACAGTACTGATTAATACACATAATTAATACCTATCTATTACCTTTAAATAAAAATTGAAATACACCCTATATTTTTAAGACTACAGCGTTGTGCTACTTTGGCCCCCCAACATAATACTTTCTAATTTTTTGGCCCTTCATCACAAAAAGTTTGTGCATCACTGGTCTACCCAATAACAACAGCTGTGGCTTCATCTGTTGAAATGGTTTTCTTCTTTTGGTATCGTTCATTCTAGCCTTCGTAACCAAGTAGGAGCGGATAAAGCATCAAAACTAGTGTTTTGATTGAAACAATTCAATCCATAATTCGGTGCTTAAAAATATTAAAATAATTTTGATTTTTTTTTTAAAAATAAATAGCTTGCATTAAAAGAATATTTAATTTATTCTTTAAATTGACATCACATTTAGTTTACACTATCCAATTACAAAATAATGGAATGTAATTAGATTAAAATTTATATATTTAATTTTAGGTATTCAGTGTGTAGAATAAATATACTAGATAGATAAGATGCTAGTTCTTATAACAAACTATTGTATGTATATTGCAAAAAACAAAAACAACAATTAAAATTAGTATTAAGAAAAAATTATAAAAAAATCTGATTTAAATCAAATTGATTTTTCTCCAACCCTGGTCACATTTGTTGTAGCTCATTAAAGAATAGCTGCTGCTCTGAGATAATAAATTCATATTATTTAAAAAAAAAAAAAAGTCTGTAACCGTTTTGTGTGTCCCTCTGTGATTTTTTAGTTAAAATTATGTATTTTTTTATGTAAATAATGTTGGTTAATTTTCAGATTATTTTTCATATCATTGAAGTTTTTAATAACAGATGCTTTATTTTTTTTAGGATTTATAGTAGCTATATATATTTTGCTATAAGTAATTAAATTTACATTTAACTCTAAAACAATTATAGGATTCTTTATTATTTAATTTAAATATAGTGTGACATATACATGTTGACTTAAAATTATATATATATATATATATATATATATATATATATATATATATATATATTACATCTTTTAATAGATTAAGAGATATTTTTTCTCTTATGCTTGGAGGTTTAAATTATCTCTGGTTATAAAATATATTTTTATAGTTCTAGCAAATACTTTATATATAATTTGATACAATTTATATAATGATTTTGTTTCATATTATTTTTATGAAAACCACATAGTAATATCAAACATAGTAATAAAAAACATAGTAATATCAAACATAAAAATGATATTTTATTAAACCTCAAATTTAGAGTTATTAAAAAAATTTATGGTTTATAAATAAGCATTAGAATACATATTTGTAGCTAAAATATATATTTGTATTGTAGGACTATATAAGAGCTGGTGTAGCAAGTGAAGGTTCACAACATATTTTTTTATCAGGTAAATGTTTTTTCAATTATAAAAAAAGCATGTTTCAAAAAATGTTTATTTATAATTGCATGCATATCTTTGTTTTCTTTTCATGCATTTAACATGTTTAACTTTTTTCATTGATTCTTAAAAATTTTTTTTATTATCTTAATTAACTGTACATGGTTGTAAAATCTATAATATTAGACAGTAGTGTAATAGTTTATGATGAAATTATTTTATTTGTGTTTACAAAATTCATTTAAGTGTAATTTATTCTATGTATTTGTAAATATTTTCTCTAGGTTCATATGACCATACTGTGAAAATGTATGATTCTCGAAGTGGTTCTTGTGTAATGTCAGTAGATCATGGTGTACCTGTTGAGTCCGTTCTCATGTTTCCATCTGGAGGATTGTTTATATCAGCAGGTTCGTATAATTTTTGACTGTGTATTATCTTAAAATTAGGTACTTCAAAACATTGAAACAATGGATTATGTATTAATTTGTGGTCAATTTTTAAAGACAATTTAATTATTAAAGCCTACACTTTGTGAGGATGTACTGCTTAACTTTTGAAAATATTGGCATAAATTAGTTTAAAGTGTTTAGTATATTGAAAAAAAAACCTCTGGATTTGTAAGTTGAAATTCAAGTTAATCACAGTTCATGTTCAGTCCTTCACAAGTTTATATATTTTTTCTAATTATTTTAGTTCACACTTCTGTGTTTATGTTTAAATTATGTTAATTTTATAGTTGTTTTCAGTGAGGCTTTTCAGGCCTTCATCAAAATTTGATTGGTATAATTCCTGTTTTTGGAATAGTTTAGCTGTTGCACTCGTATTTTAGCCTGTTTTTACAGCTTTTCAACTAGTCTTAATCTGCATATATGTATATATAAAAGTTTTTTTTTTTTTTTAATAAAAATATATTAAAAAATCAGTCACCAAATTTTGGACCTGCATTCTCTGATACTTGCAAAGGGTCACTGTCAGTATTAAAACTTCTTCCTATCAGGGGATATGACAATACAGCAGATATTAGCATTGTTAGTTGATGATAAATGGCAGTACATGAATGATATTTTTATATTATGTTATATAAAAAATATTAACTAATTTGCTATTTAACAAACTTTAATTTATTTGCTTGCAATGCTCTTTTAAATATCTTTTGCATTAAGATATAAATAAATGGGTGAAAAATAAATTGTATTTAAAAGTATAGTTTGTATGTAGATATGATAAAAGTTGTGAGAATGCCATCTATTTAACTTGAAGTTTAGTTAGTTTACCAAGTTTTTTGTAATGACTACCAAATTTAGGCTCCCTTATTTTGGAAACATTTTTGCAATTTAAGGCTTAATACTAGTTGTGTTGAACTGTAAGTTTTGTTTTAGAGAAGGGAATGAAATGTAATTATAATTTACTATATAAAATCTGCTGTAGGCTTGTCTCTGTTTATTATGCATCATAAAAGAACTAGATCAATTTGTATGAAATGTTGCATGGTAATTCAGACTGATTTTGGAAAGACTATAGGCATGTTAAATTGATCATGCATTAAGATTTCCTTAAGTTATCTAATCTTATCTATTTTTATTTAACTTAAATTTCTTTATATTTAATTTCATTTTAGGCATATCAGTCTATTCCTTTGCTTGGACTAATGACATGAATGTTTACAAAATTAAAAATATTTAACATTTTATCTATGTCACATGCTTAATATTTAAATATTTCAAAAGAACCTTGGTTCTTTTTAAATCATCTTACCAAAAGTGTATGTACTTTTTTGTTAGCTGAGCGCAAGAATAAATTGCCAAGTATCACCAAATGTAACTGTTTTATGTGTCCAATTTATCTGAAATTAAAATAGTCTGCAAAAGAATTTTCAAAAGACATTAAGTTACTAATTACCTATCACAAACCAAAGGCTGGGCATGGTAGTTTTAATTGTTCCATCTTCAGCAAAAATCTTAACCGAGGAAAAAAGTTTTATAGCGTAGGGATAAGGTTAGAAAAATATTGGTATCTGTGTTATCTTACTCTATATTTATTCTTAAATATCTCTTGTTAAAAGATTATATCCCAATTAAATTTAAATACATTTACTCCAAATTCACAGAGATCTTTAAAATCATTTCAATGTTTCTTCTTATATTTCACAGCAAATTACATTTGAAACCATTAATAATTATTTTAACAATAGAAAGATGAGAGCAGTCAGTTTGACTGCAAACAAATTTCAAACTCTCATATCTTCCTTGCTTATTCTCTAATTTTCTGTTTGTTACTTTTATCTATTGAATTTGTTCATTGACTTTTCCTTAGTATTCATAAAGAATATATTGTTACATATTTCTCTTGTGAGTTTGCAATTAAATGGACTTTGGATAAGATGACAAAAGCAACACTGATTTATTAGCATAAAGTTCACAAGTCAGTACACTTTAATCCACAAAAAAGTCCAAAACAATCTAGTTCAGAACAGGTAGTACAGAATAATCCAGTATGCTCTGGTACATTTCAGTACACTCCTCCCACATACACAGCAATTAACTACAATGTGAGGAGGTGAAGCAACAAGTCTTTCGACTCTGAAGTCTACTAATAGAATGCCAAGAGGCAAAGAAGAGCCATATTTATAGGTCCACAAACATGCTGGAGTATGTCCAGATTTTTAAGGTTCTAGATGTATCTGATCATGCCAAAAATATCACCAAATTTGGTGCCAAAAATGATAGTTGTTAAAAGCTTGGTCAGCAAGCCAAAATAGGCATATTTGCAAGTTTTTTTATAATATACATAAAAATTATTTAGTTTAGTCATTATTATTGTATGTATAAATGGTATACATACAAATGTTGATTACTGTAAATTTGATAAAGTGTGGACAGTTACACAATTGCTAAAATATTAGTTTTTAACAATATCCAAAATTTATAGAATATTAATTCAACAATGAGTAGAGCTGAAGTATTGTCATCAAGAAGCTAACAGTAGCACTTTATATCTGTTATACTGTGATCTGCAATCAGCTGTCTATAATGTATAGACAGCTGATTGCAGTTTAAAAAAAAAGGTACACAACTAGATGTTACATCAGTCCTAAACATAAAATTTCAACATCCTGTAGCTAAACATTGGGTTTTGCCTGATAGCATGAACATCTGTTAAATTGAAATTTTTCATTGCATAGTGTGCAGATTGTAATGAAAAAGGGAAGTACACAACTAGATGTTAGTCTTAATACAAAATTCTGTCTACTCTAATCGTTTTTGAGAGTACATATATATTTCATGACACATCTAGTCAAAAGGTATTCAAAGGTGGTTAAAATGGCTATTAAGTTTACTTTTCTTTATTTGTACATGCAGACATAATGATTAAACTAGTTTAAATAGATTTAAGCATGATCAAAATAGGTATGTCTCTCGAAATTTAAACACTGAAAGTTTTCACGATTACAATGCTTCCTTTACTTCCTATAAGGAAGTATAAATGGGGCTTTGATATTTTTCCATCCAGTTATAAAAGATTTTTCATATTTGTAGATTTTCATGTGTATAGTTTAGTGCATTGCAGTTTTTTCTTACTTTTCTGAAAAGTGGATATATTTTAGTTTATCTACAAGTAAATTCCTTTTAATAGTTTTTAGCTACCATTGAATTATTTTTTTCTTAATTTGTAGGTGGTACAAGTATTAAAGTATGGGACCCTGTTGCTGGCCGCCTACTTTCTGAAGTTTCAGATCATCATAAAACTATCACTTGCTTGTGTTTTGCAAGTGATGGTCGTCGTTTAATGTCAGGATCATTAGATAGGTAATTTTTCTCTTTTCTGTAATAGTCTTAAAAATAATTTATTTGTTTTTCAATAAATTGCTTCAGTATGTTGAAATATCCTTTAAATGCATTTATCTTTATCTTAACAGACATATAAAAATCTATGATGTGACATCATATGAAGTTGTACATACATTAAACTATGCATCTCCTATTGTGAGCATGTCTGTTGCAGTAAGTATTATTACCTTTTTATTTTGATATTAAACTGCAAAGTTGTCATATCTGATTTTTATTTAAGAGTTTCATACTCATTTTTTATTTAATTGTAACATACTAAAATTTTAAGGTTTTGTCTACTTATTGTGGCAACATTAAGAGGAAATTTTTCAGAATAGATCTACAAATATGAATAAAATATTCACGCTTTATTTTTTTTACAGTAATTATTTTTGTTCTAATTTTTTAATATAATTTTAAAAAAATTATTTTAGGATTATACTATTCCTTTAAAATATTTAGGACTTTACAGAACTGTTTGCAATCGGATCTTAATCAGGTGGCTATATAGCCTCAAGCTATGTCGTTATGAGTATGAGAATGCATGGCCAACATGAAACACAAACTTAAAATGTGTCTGGCTGTCCAACTTGGTTAAAAAAATTTCTCCTTCTTACCAAATCTGGCTCTAACTTATAGAGAGTTGCCTGTAACAAATTTCTCGTCTTAACTATGAATATTTAAAGTATGATCTTTTGGCTTTATGCAGGCAGAGTACTCTAATGTACTACATCACAAGTTTAGGGCATGTTATTATAATGGTTAATTAATAATATATACATTATTGTGTAATTAACTATCAGTATTAAGGGTGATCACCTGGCTTTTTCATATGTGCAGGCAGAGCACAATTAAATGCTACATCGCAAATAAGAACTATGTGCCCCCCAAAAAATCTTGCAACTGCAATTAAATTTAAATAAACTAGCATGGGTGACTTGGGAATTTCATATCAAGTTGCAATATATATAAAAACAATATGCCCAAGGTTAATTAAAATTATTCTTGAATATTCTCATTATCTCTATATTAAAAAAAAAACTGTATAGTGATCAAGAGGAAAAAATGAAATTAGAATTTTAGAATTGCTTGCACTAATTTTTGGCATTACACACATTCTCACAAACATATATGTGCATATGTGTGTGTATGTGTATATATATATAACAATTATTTCTTCTAGTCACAATAGTTATGTATCCCCTATTGTTTTTACTTGCGTGCGCTACTAGGCAAGGAGAAGCCTAAACAGCTAGCAGTAAATACGGACAATGCAGTCTGGCCACATTGAAGTAAATGGCACATTTCTAATTAAAACTTTATTATACAGCTGCTAAAACGGGCATCTTTACTAGTCAATGACAGACAAGAGAAAGACACAAAAATCACTCTGCTCGAACAGAGGTGCACCCAAGAGCGAAGACACAAAGAATTTTCCAACAACTTACTCAGTGAATTTAAGTGTAAGATCTTGAAAAATGTGGAGCCATTTTCTGGCGACAGCTGGGAAACTTGTTGAATAGACAGAAAATTGACATCTACAGGGTAGAAAGCTTTGGGAAATAGATCAAAAGAATTTTAAGTTGAGGACGCTCCTTTGATTAGGACATTTAGAGGCTGGGAAAAAGATTTTAAAGAATTAGAGAGGAGGTTTTTAAGGAAATATTAAATTTAAGTAATTTTGATGTATTACAGACACACACACATTATATATATATATATATATATATATATATATATATATAAAATTCTTTTTCTGTGCCGAGAGTTTATTGTATTTTAAAATTTTATTTTAGAAACATATGTGTTCTTTGTACAGTGTCATTATTTACAAATGTTTAATATTGAATTTAAAAATTTTGAAATGCTATTTAAAATATTTCTAAAGAAATAATGTTTAGTATCATTGTGTTTGTAATTTTATAAGATGATATATTAATTTATATGATAACTTAGTGTTCTCCATTTTATTACATGTGCAAAAAATATCATTTTTATAAAAAATACGTAAGATAAATGAAGTTTGGAAAAATGAGAAAGACATTTGTAAGAAATATTAAATGATAATTTGTTAATTTGAAAAGTTATTTCTCCTAAGTTTCTTGTATCACAGAATAATTATAGGAATTTAATATTTTTGACTATAGGAAATTAGTTTAAATATTAATTTGTGTTTATTAACAATTCAGTGATCAAATAATTGGAACAACTTTTAAATTAGCATTCTTAAAACTATCAGATTTGAAGTAATTTATTATATTTTAATATTCCTCTTAAATAGTATTGCATAATCAGATAATATGTGCTAACCACCATTAATGTAAGATATTTTTCAATACTAAACTGTATACAAGATTTAATTAATTTTCAATTACATTTAAAAATATATATTATGTATGATTTGACTGATGGAAATTCCTTGTGCAATTTCAATTTTTCTGTCCTATTCATAAATACTAGTCTATCACTTGGATTTGGTAATCTGGATTAAAACTGGGCAAGAACTTTCTGTGCAGGTTCTTATGGTTTCTTCTCATGACTGCATACTAAATTTAGTTGATAAATGAATATAAAATATAATACCATGTCAGGGTTCCCACAGTCCTTAAAAGTCCTTAAGAACTCCTTAATTTTAGCTTTCATTTCCCTTAAAACTACTTAATTTTTGTCAAAGGTCCTTAAAACTCCTTAATGTTTAAATTGGAACTTGGTCAATTTCACGTGATTTCCTATCAGTTTTCGCCGTACTGTCCTAACTTTCTGGTTTTGTAAGTTCAGAGTTAAACTTGCCCAAAACCAGTTCTAAGAACGCCAGTACAGGTGATAAGTACTAGTCAAAGAAGATTATATAGAAGAAAATATTTGTTAATGTTCATAACATTCTTTCACATTTTCTAGCCAAAAGTGCAGTATTAATAACAAAGAAAATCCTCAAATACATATATGTTTTCAGTGTATTACTGTAGTAATTCAAAATTTCTTTCCTTGATATCCTTAAAAAATTATGAAAATACTTTCAGTTTATTAGGACTTTTTATGGTCACACACTAGAAAACTTTTTTGACAAATAATCTTTTGCATACTAAAAAGGTTTATAAAGTCAACTGCCTTTTCCTAATAGCTAACAGTCATGCAGATTTTATTTAACTGAAGCATGGAAGGGGGGGGGGGTTGTAGATATTTCAGTTAATTATGGAAGTTTAATATTCCTTACATTGAATGTAATAGAAAAGTCGAAAACTTTCTTCTTTCCCAGGCAGCGTGAGGTATAATGAGCTAGTCAATGCATACACACACACACACACACACACATATATATATATATATATTATATATATATATATATGAGTCATTTTTAAGCCCTTAGAAAGTGCTGATTATAATATTATATTTTATTCACAATTTATTTTTAATTTGATCACTCAAAGAACTTTAGATGTACATTTTTCCAAATGTTTTTGTCAAATAGGTTTAATTTTTAGGCATTTTTAAAAACTTAATTGTGAAATATTGTAGGGCATTTATTGAACATGCCTTGTCTGGTTCAACATTATAAATATATGTTCCTCAGGAAATTGGGTTTATGTTGTTATGCCATGTATTTCAAGTGGGTCCTTATAAAAAGTTACTTTGGTCCTTAAAAAGTCCATAATTTTTGTTCTGGAAAAAGAGTGGGAACCCTGCATGTATATGATTTGGAAGCATTTAGAAATAATGCCTTTAATGTTTTCATATGTGATTGGTCTTTCGAATACTAAATGCAATTTATTCTTGAAGCCAGGTGACAAAGTAATTGCAGTTGGTATGACTGATGGATTACTCTCTTTAAGACACCAAAAAGAAGAAAAGCTTCCTGAAAATGCAAAAAGAAAGAAAAATATTTTTTACTCCAATTTGCATGCAGCAGATTTCAAACTTTCAGATGTAAGTTTTCTGTTATTGATTACTTATTTTTACTTAATTGTAAATGTGCGAAATATAACCTTTAATCAGTGTATCTATTTTTCGTAATTTAAATTTTGGAAAAGTTTAATGGTTTTATATAATCAATGAGAAACATAAATATAAAGGAATGAGGTATGTTAGTAATAAGAAAACTTTAGTCTGTAATCCTTTTGATACTTTTCAGTAGTTTATATTAATTATCAAGATTTATTTCTTTTATAAAGCTTAACGTTTCAGTTTTATACATAGGACAAATAAACCATATGTAAACAAGTTTTTAGTTAACTTTAACAATATATGATTGATGTGATAGTCCATAAATCTGTAAGCGGAGAAAAAGGCAAATACTTAATTGTAAAAGCAGCAGAAAAATAGAGAAAAAAAATTTATCAGGTTAAATATCTGGCTATAAGTCAAACGTTTTAACATGGATAACTGTAGTCTTTTTAAGGTATTGCTTACCTTTGAGGCACTATTTTTTTTTTAAATTATTAAAAAAATCCATGTTTTTAGTTAAAATGAGGTATAAAAGGTATATTGAGGTATAAGAGTGGCAATGAAATGAACAGTAATTTTCTGAATATAAATAATTTTTAGCAGAGCTTTAGTAAATATTTAATTTTTTTTCTACGCATTGAATTTATACTGAATGCTTATATTCAACAATGTAAAATTGCTGCTAAATAGCTAAAGACATTTGTGTAACATATCTCAAAGATTTAAAGCTAGATAACATTAAAATTAATTTTCTATGGCCAAACTTTAACTTTTCTTTATAGCCTATAAACCAAAGAGTAATTAAGATGCTTAAACAATAAAAAAAAAGGTTTATAAAATGGATATTCATGAAACTGGACATCAGTAGAAAAGTAAAGAAATTCAGTTTTATAGAATTTAATTGGACCAAGTGATTCAAGTTAACCGAATTTAGAATTTTTGTTATATTTTAAAAAAGAAGATAATATTGTTCAACAGTATTAGTAATTACTTTGTATTAGTCATTTGGTACTAATTTTGTATTAGTAATTAGTACTTAATTCTTTCATTAATATTTGAGCCATTTGTATAATTTTTTCATGTTAACAGTTTAGATGTTCGAAAAATATTCTGTCTTTGTTTTAATATATAACCTAGCATTATATATTGTTGAAAAGACATTAATAAAATATATATTCAAATTTTTATTAGGATACTTCTTGTCAATAGTATCTAACGTTTTTTCCTAAGTGCTTTTTAAGTCTTATTTCTTGGAAAACTTTTTAAGTGGGTTTTAAGTATATATGTGTATTTATACTTTAAATTATATCCCATTTAAATTGTTTTATAAATTTTAAATTCATTTCAAATCTTACCAAAATTACTAAAAGTCTCATAATTCTTAATAGAATATAAATTATAGCAGCACATTTAATTTTTTCGTAAATGCACCCTATTTTATATATATTTTAGAAATTTGTTTTAAGTGTTTGTATCAATTTGCAATTATGATTTTTTTTGCCTTTATATTTTGTAGGATACTGTAATTGTTCCTGAGAATAAGAGAAAAGTGCTCAAAAAGTATGATAGTTATTTAAGAAAATTCGAAACTAGCCGTGCCCTTGATACAGTGTTAAAGGTAATGATTAATTATAATTAGCAGAATTGCAAATGATAGCTGAGAGCATGATTTGTGTGCTATATGTTGATTGATAGCATATACCTGCCAACTTTTATGCATTTTACATAAAAATTATTTATTTTAACTTATTTATGTCTTTAGTACAGGGTTGGCATGCAGTTGATTTAAATCAGTTGATTTTTTTTTTAATTCATTGATTTAAATAATTTTTTTTCACTTCTTTTGAAACCTATATTCCAAAGAGGAGAATTGGGAATCAGTCAGCACAGAAATACCAATAAGTAAATAATTGTAAATAGATAGCATGTTCTTTTCAAGAATTTAGAGATAGTTCATCAGAAAGTATGTAGTAGGGGTAGTACAATGATTGATTATGACTGGTGGAATTCATTTTATGTAATGGTAGGTAAAGAGAGTATTACAGAACTCGAAATCCATTTTGTCTACCCAATAACAACGGAAGTGTTTTCATGTGCTGGAATAGAAAGACAGTTTTCTTTTTGGTATTGTTCATTCTAGCCTTTGTAACAAATTAGGAGTGTAAAAAGCATCAAAACTATGTTTTTATTGAAACAGTTAAATCCATAATTCGTTGCTTAAAAAATATTGAAATAATTGAGACTTTTTTTTCTTCTTCTTTTTTTTAAATAAACTGTGTGTAGAATATACTAGATAGATAAGATGTTACTTCGTATAAAAACTATTCTATGTCTATTGCAAAACACACAAAAACATGACAATAATTAAAATCAGAATATAAGAAATAAAATGCATTGCAGCAAAAAATGTATTCTTTCTGTCTATCCTTTGAATGGCATATTTTTCTTTTCAACGGCTCCTGATGACAGAGTATTTCCTGTTTATGATTTAGTATATTCAAGAGTTGAAAGCAAGATAAATGATGAAAAACAGGGAGATTATATATTTCTTTTATCATTGTGATATAACATTTTTTTCACGGTTGATACAAATATTCTTATTATTAATCAAATAAGTCTTCTTTGATTTCTTCAGCATTATTTTTTACCATAGTAATACAAGTCTATTAAAAAATTTTAAAAAATGTATTTAAAAAGTATTCCTGATTTAAATTCGTTTTTGATGGAGTGATTCATAGCAAGGTGATATAAATCAAGTATCCCATGAAATTTTGAACTCTTTGCCTTAATTGGTATTAAAAATATTCACCTCACTTAAAAGTTATCTAATTTTGTTCAATATTTCCTTCATTAGATGCTAATATTGAAAGGAGAATTTAGTGCAGGATTACTTTTAATATTGTAAAGATATTTTAAAAAATAGATGTTACATATTTAACATATATAAGAGCATGAATTGTTGTATTGACACTACTTTTGGTTTCATTTTATTAGTAGGCTTAGCTTGGCATATTCACAAATTTGTTTTGTTTTATTTTGTTTTTTGAGAATATTTAATATATATAATATTTATTGCATTTCTTCACACTTCTAAGGGAAGTCATGACTGAAGCACAATAAAAGAAATGTGTTGTGTTTCTACTAAATTCTGGTTTTGATTAATTTAACCAGTTTAATGATTTTTTTTTTCAATTTGTGTAATCATACTTTGTAGTATATCCCTCATATATTAAGGTTTAATTAGGTTTAAGGCACAGTAAATTGCCTTCTACTAACAAATTTAAATGTGCTTTTGAAACAGGGATTTATTTAAAATAAAAAAAATTCTAAATTAAATAATAAAATTCAATTTAAATTTTTAAAAAAATCAGATTTTTTCACCTCTGCTACTAATTTTGATATTACATTAACTATAAATATTTTCTGTCACTCAACATAAAAGTTAAAGCAACCTCTTGCACCTGTTTCAAATTTGTAGAAATTATTTGTCTTTCTTTAATCATAAAGAATTAGAAATCTAAAGCTCTATAGCAAAATTTTTTTACTAAAACAGATTTTTTTTTTTTCATGCATGAAGTTTTAAAATGCATTTATTGCACTGAAACATTTCACAGTATAAAATGTTATTTATGAAAGGATGTAAGAAATTGGGGTGGGGGAGAATGTTGTTTGTGTACTCATTTTACTTTTATTTATTTATATACTAAGGTTGGCATGACAGTGTTACTGAATACTAAATAAACCAGAAAGTCTTTATTATTCTAATTAATAGTAGTGGTATAGCATTTTGAAGCCCAGTGGCATTGGCATAGTGCTTTGAGCTCCCATGACACAGGTCCGAGGTTCAATCCCCAGGCTGGGCAAGGTTGCCCTTCAGTGGGTAGATGAACTGAGGACCAAGCGTGCTTGGGAACTAAACGCTGGGGGTTCCACGTAAGATTGACCACCTAACCGGAACATTTACTTTGCACCCCAGGACCTTTGGTCACGTATACAGAGATTGGCACCGTAGGCCCTGGCCCTCTAAGGGCTGTTGCACCGAGGAGTTTAGTTTAGTAGTATAGCATTTTATAGTTATTACCTTTATTTACTTTGATAATTTAGATAAAAGTTTAAACCACGTTTATAATCTATATAAATCATTCATAGATGTTTTTTTCTGTAAAAAGTGTTTTATATTTTAATTAATTATATGCTTTTTTGATTCAATAGGACTCTGTACAAAACACAACTCCTGAAATTACAATTAGTGTGATCCAAGAGTTAATGAGGCGAGGCTCTATTCGAGCAGCAATGGGTGGCAGAGAGGGAGATTCTTTGTTATTGTTGTTAAACTTTGTTACCAGGTGAGTATTTTGCTGTATTCAAGAAACAATTATGTTTTGTAATGCTTATGTAAGGCTGACAGAACATATTTTGTTAATAATCCTTATGCTGTATAATGTACAGCCATATAAACAAATTAGCCTTATACATACCTGTCACTTTGTACAAATATAGGTGATATTATAAGATTGCACATTTGCATGTGAAACCATATGGGTTTGAGTTTATTTTAAAAAAAAAAAAGTTTTCAAAAAAACCAAAAGAAGCATAATTTTCTACAATCTGCAATGAGGGGAAGTTGAATACATATGAGTATTCTCTGTTTGCAATGCCGATGTTTGAATGGTAAAGTGCTGCTCTTTGGTACTGGAGTTTGCAGGTTCAAATCCTGTGGCTAGCATTGATGTTTGTAGCCATTTAGAATTGGTTTTAAGCAGTAGATTCCAGTCTCATTAGTCCTTGTAAGAAAAACAGCAGATTGCAGTGCTCTGAATCAAACCGTTTGCAATACTTCTCCACCACAGAAATATCGTTTACTGTTATCAGGTTTTTTGCAATTGAAGGGAATTTGATAGTATTCACCAGTGTACACAGGACAAGAAAAGAATTTCCATCCTTGATAAAATTTCGAAAATATAGTAATAAAATGATGATACATCAGTATTTCTTAAATAGACTCTTGACAAAGAATTTCTAACCATAAGAAAATCATCTACATACTATCATTTAAAACTAAGAATAATTTTATGTTATTTAAAATTTTAAAAAAATTGAATGATATTTGAACAATGCTCTCATAGATTTTGTTTTTATTCATTCAGATTTTTGTCAAGTGCTTTTTATGATTTAAAGATTTCATTTGAGTACTATTGACTATTATACAAAATTGTCTATCAGTTTATGGTGATACGTATTCACATAAGAGATAAGAAAAATATCTGTATAAAGTTCTTTGTTGATATTTCTTTCATCTTTCTAGAGAAAAAGAGGGGTGATCATGTTTATGACAAACTAATTGCATGTAACTTTGAGATTTATACATTTTATAAAGACCCAGGTATAATAATTTAAAAATCAATAGACTTAACTCTAGTGCTCATTTTTGTCAAATGAACTACTCAAACCCGCTAAAAAGTTTTTTGCTAAACTGCATGGACAGAAAAAAAAAAGGAAGACCAGGGATTTTAGGGAGCTGAAGGCCTTTTCCAATCCCTTGATTCCTGTTCTCTTAAAATCCTTCAGCATCTGTCTTTGCCAAATTATTTTCGGTCTTCCCCTCTTTTTCTTACTATCAGGAGCCCAAGAGAGTGAAATGTGCGACTTTTGTTGTTCTCAGTACATGACCGATCCATTGCCATTTCCTTTTGTTAATTTCATCTTCTATTGTTTTAATGTTTCTTTTTCCAAAATTAATTCATTTCTTATTTTAATGGGCCAAAAGATTTACAACTATTTACAACTATTTTGGAAGACTTCTAGTTTCTAAATGTCAGCTTTTCTAAGGCACCAGGTTTCTCCACCATGTAACAAAATAGCTCTGTTGTTTTGTACATATTTATTTTTGTTTGGTTTTGGATGTTTAAGGATCTCCAAAAGGTTTCTAGACTTTTAAAAGCTGTTTTTTCCTGGATGATTTAGTTTTTAATATTTTTTTACATTCCTCTATTACAATCCAGGACAGAGCCAAGATATTGAAATTGAGGAAAATTGAAGACTATGAAATTGAAGGTGTGAAGATATGTGAATTCCTTCACACCTTCAATTTCATTCTCTTCAATTTTGAGATTTGGCATTTATTCTCATTGTTTGAGTTTTCTTTTTATTTATATACAACCCTACACTGTCTCGGTGTTTTTCTAAGATAAATTTATTTCTGAAGTTGATGTCATCTAACAAAAATATTTTGTTTTTAGCTAGAATGTGTACAAATTCGTAGTATTTATTCTTTTAAAACTTTGTTTTAACCAATACTATTCATTATTTTCTAATTTTTCCTAAGTTGTTATTGGGAATCTTAAAGGAATATTGCAATTGATGTGTTTAAATATTTTAAGAAAGAATTGTAAATATATTGTTTACGTTCCCTTTCTAGAATAAATATTTGATTGATTTCATGAGAAATGCAATGTAAATGCATTCAACAGTTTCGCTAAGAAGGTTAAGCACAATTATATATAAACTATATCACTTTTGGAATTATTGTAAGGTATTATTTGTTAAGCAAAGTAATCTCTTTCTCTCTCTCTCTCTCTATATATATATATATATATATATATATATAATATATATATATATATATATATATATAAATAATATTAAAATTATTTAACTTTAATACTTCCTTAAAGAACCTTCTCTCTCCCATTCTAATTTCTTAAAATCTTTTTCCCAGCCTCTAAATGTCTTAAACAAAGGAGTGTCCTCAACTTAAAATTCTTTCGATATGTTTCCCAAAGCTTTCTGTCCTATAAATGTAAATTTTCTGTCTATTCAACATGTTTTCTAGCTATTGCCGGCAAATGGCTCTGGGTTTTTCTGATCTTAACACTTAAATTCACTGAGTAAGTTTCGTGTCCCTTAGAAAAATTCTTTCTGTCTTCGCTCTTGGGTGCACCTCTGTTTGAGTAGAGTGATTTTTGTGCCTTTCTTTCGACTGTTGTCGACTAGTAAAGATGTCCGTTTTAGAAGCTCTAGAATAAAGTTTTGATTAGACTTGTGCTGGTCTCTTTCAATATAGCCCAACTGCATCATTATTATTGCTAGCTGTTTTAGCTTTCGCCTTGCCAGTAGCCTGGGCAAGTAAAAGTAATAAGGGCTATAATGTCCAGCAGTTTTATAATTATTGGATTCCATTTATATATATATTTTTTCTTTTAGGTATATTGGAGATCCAAGATTTATGAGGGATCTCATAGATGTAGCTTTGATTCTCATTGGTAAGTTGAGTATGTTATAAAATTTGAGCTGCAATATTATTGTAGTCATATAAACTGTACAAATGCTACATGAATGAGGCATTCATAATTAAATATTAAATACAAGATAAAGAGTGTAAACTTAATTTATACTGATATAATTATCTTTTCATTTATTAAGTCAGAAAAGATGAACTGTGCTTAGTTTAAATAATTTGTTTTGGTGTTAAAATGAGCATGGGCACTTTTTTAATACACTTAGTAATAATTAGTAAGATATTAATTGAACATTCTCATATTTTAAGTTATTAATATTCTTCAATAATCTTTTGAAGAAGTACAGCTTATTATATCAATATGGTAGAGCCAGACAATGATTAATAATATGAGACTAATATGCAATAACTTTTTCTATTTGAAATATCCCAGTATCAAAATCATTTTATTTTTAATAGCTAAATTTCTTACTTCATCAAAATATGTAAATCTTTATTTTACTTTCTCAATTTTTTTAAGAAGTTAGTATTTTTTCTGTTATATGTTGGAGTGATTTTTATTTTCAATAATTACAAATTCGCCATGTTCTATCAAATTTGTTTTTATTTTACAATTGCCATTTTTTAAAGAAAAAATAATTGTCATAGGTTTTGTTGTTTAAAATTTAATTTTTATGTATGTAAAACATTAGTACTAAAAGACATCCAATCTCGGAAATGAACTATCCCATTCAGAACAGTACATATATATTACTCTCCACAGTATTTTGAAATTTGACTCCTACATTAAAAAAAGTCGTGGAATTGGGAATTATTATATAGCGGCTCACGGGCAACACATTGCACTTACTGGGCATTCAGCTATTAATAAACTGTTATAATTGTCAACAATCTGAAACATACGAGATTTATTCATTTATATTAATACATCTTATTATCTTTAAGAGTGGTTCTCAATCTTTCATCAAAATATTTCAAAACCCAGACTGAAGGCTGGGTGCGAAGCAGGTAGTTCATTGTAAAACCATTACCAAATCAAAGAGCTAATTCAGTTTTTACACTCAAATTCAAAGTGTGTTATTGGTAAGTTATATTTGGTAATGGTTTGAATGGTAGTCCTGGAATCAACAAAGAAAGCAATCTTAATTTTTGTAGTATTTTCAATCGTTCTAAGGGCCATGCCAATTGCATATATCTCAGCATCTGAATTGTCTGAGAAATGTCCGACAGCCACCCAGAGTTGAAATATCTCAACATAAACATTAATAGCAGAGCAGTCAGTATAAAAATATATCCAATCTCTGTCAGGATATCTTTCATAAATGGTTGCTATAGTCTTAAGCTGAGACTGAATGGAGGAACTCTTCGAGACAGAGGTAATCAAATCCAAAAGAGGCTTTTGCATAGTGAAAAAAACCAGGGAAAAGATGAGGTTAGTGATTTAGGGGAAGTCCTATACTACTTGAAAGTCTATGAATAGTTGTGGGAAAGGTGTATTGCATCTTTAATCTATGCTGAGCTGGCTCATAATGAGACCAAAAAGTATTTTTAGGAAGAACTCTTTTACGAAGGGACAAGGCAGCTAGCAATTGTCTGTCAGTCAGATTTAGTAAGTTAGTTTGTACTTCTTCCATGGCAGTAATAGGAGAATGCTTCACCAGTAATAAGTCAAAGTGCACAGTTTTGAACATCTAGCTGTGATAGGGTGGTATTTGAAGCTGAAATCAAAATCTCTGTATCATAGTCAATAACTGGACAAATATATGAAGTGTTGGTAGCTGTGAGTACTGTTCTATTCTCTAAATGAAACAGTCTTTGGGAGAGCTTTTTGTAGAGTTTATTCACATGACATACATACACACATATATTTTGAAGTCTTAAACCAGACGGGATCAATTTCGATTCTAAAGGCTTTTATTCTTCAAAAATAATTGTATTCGACATTGTTGGTGACAACCTCTGCTCCATTTTGTTTTCAACTCCATTTCCATTCCATGTTGCCAATTGCAGAAACAGCTAAAACAGCCAAATTGCTCGCGACAAGTACTTTTGAAATGACCCCCACTTCACACCAACGATTTTCTTTAAGAGGCTTAGACCTGAGGCAGTTCTGTCAGTGACATTAAAAACCTGTTTGTTCTAATTTAATTTTGGATCCCAAACAATCCCCAAATAAAGCACACTGTCTGTTCTGTGTAAGAATAGATCTTTATTTATATTTCAGATTTATCACATGTTCTTTGGTGCTCAAAGAAAAAAGGTCAAACACAGTTTTTCTTCAGCATTAACCAAATATTCATTTTCATCTGACTACTTTGCCAAAATGTTTAAAGCAGAGTTCATAGTTGTTTTCAATTTGGAAATATCCCTTCCAGTTGTTCAAAGAACCAGATCATCCGCATAAAGTTCGTACATCAGGCAATTGTACCATTTTATGTACCATGGGACTTTAACAGACATACCAACTACTCCAGATTCTCTGGAGTTGTTCCTGAGAAATGAGAGAATTTGATAACTCCAGAAACCCTTCAGATTGCTCTGGAAAATAACAGAAATTTTGAACAACTAATAGATAGCAATTCAGCAATCAAATACAAAGTCTTGCAAAAAATAATGCCGAATATACTACTCTTTCCACACAGTAATGCTGTAGGTTAAAGAGTTTACAGTACTGTGTGGAAAAACCAAACTGAATTTAGGTCAAATTTGTGTAGACAAACTCTAGAATCCCAGATGAAAAAAAAAAGTAAATATTTTAATCAGGGTCAATGTTGCAAGAAAAGCTGTTTTGGAAAAAAATTGTTAAAGTTAAAAAAGCTATTTATACGTTATTAAATGCATAAATTATAATTTGCTACTGTGTGTTTATTTTAATTTAATTTGATCAATTTAATTTAGAAACCAATAAAATATGTAATTATTTTTAATTTGTTTAGGTTATTTTCTTTTGTCTATATTTTAATTGCTTATATGTGTGCTTCATGGGTAGTAGGTTAAATTTTAAATCGTAAAAGAATGTTGCTTCTGACAGAGACACCTGATTGTTGGCATGTCTGTTTTAATAAATATTATATTAATTTTAATTATCTCTAATAAGGAAAAAATGCCTTTTATAAATATTTGTTAAAAAATCAAACTTATCCATGTAACTAACTAAAGTGAGCTCTTTTAAAGCTTAGTTAATATCTATCGCAGGACAATAAAATACATATATGGTAAATCTTAACATATAGAACAATCAATGCCTGCCAAAGCATAGACCAACTAGATATAAGAGGGAACTAAAGGAAAGATGAAAATCAGGAGTATTTTTTTCTTAATGTTCTCATGTACTCCTAGGAAAGAAAAGTAACATTTTTATTAGTTTTTGTTCTTACTTTTACAAAACACATGAACACTATCACATAAATGTCTTTTTTTTTTAATTTATGGTAATAAATTATTTTATGAGCTTAAATAACAGCATCAAAAACCAGATAGTAACCTAAAGTAGTCATTAACACTAGATTGCCCAAGGCAGTCATTTTGACTGTTTTTTAATTTCAATTAGAAAAACAATTATGAAATATAATGACACAATTTCTTAGAATTTGGTGACTTTTTCTATAACATATAAATGGGTTTATGAATAATTGTAGTTACTTCCACCCTCCTTTATTATATAATTTTAAACAAATTTCTTTACATATTTATTTTTTCACAATGCAGTCATTTTGACTGTTTTGGGGCAATATAGGTATACAAGAAATCTTGGGCAATCTAGTGTTAAGTAAACTGCTACTTCTAATTGATGTAAATTGTCATGTAGTGTATATAATATAGTATATTATATGGCAACATGTGTTTTAGGTAAATTGCTTGCTTGGTCTGGCAACAGTTGTAATTGCAGACTACATATAAATCGTCTCTGCTGTTGTAATGTTTTGTTTGGCTTTAGAATGAAGGTGTTTTGCCTTAATGTTATGAGTTAATCTTGTCTCGTTAGAATACATGTAATTATGGTTGTACAGTAGAATCTTGAAATATAATATAAATAACCCAAAAGTTAATAGAAACTGCAATTTTGCTGTAATGTTGATACTCAAAGTTAGGTTTGTGTAGGTCAAAACATATTGCAGTATCATGTTCACTTTCAGGCACATACTCTTAGATGTAATTCCAAAAGTCTATGCAAGTAATATCAGGAATTATAAATTGTAAATTTCAGCATATTAAAGTTATGATGTTTTATGAAATTTTAAATGAAATTAAGTTTAATGAAGAAATTTATAGGGGCTTACGAAGCATTTTCTTCTACTTCTGGCAGTTCTAAACAAGACAAAAATAACATAAAGTAATAAATTATATAAAGATATTTACAGGATATTTCAGTGCTCTTAACCATCTTTGGATAAGAAATGTTTAATTTCCAGCACTTTCAACCAAACAACAAGAAATTTCAGGATAGTCATAATTTTTCTCATTGTCTACCTAGTCCCCATAAAATGTCTATCCATCTAAGGTTTCCCTTTTATGGAGTGTGAAATATAAAGTTAATTGATAAATATTATGTTTAAGGGAATTTCAGAAGAATGCAATTTTGCACAACAATAGTAATTATTTTATAAATACACAAATATGTTTTAGTTCTTGCATTTTTTCAGAGTGTGAAATTTCTCAAAGCAATAGCTAATATGCATTTTAGTGTTAAAAC
Source organism: Pardosa pseudoannulata (assembly GCA_032207245.1). Taxonomy (NCBI): domain Eukaryota; kingdom Metazoa; phylum Arthropoda; class Arachnida; order Araneae; family Lycosidae; genus Pardosa; species Pardosa pseudoannulata. The sequence continues at coordinate 187,484,876 of CM063504.1, read as the reverse complement.
AAAAATTATTGCAATAGAATTGAGTTTTTTTCTAACTTATGTACTAGTAAAAACTAGGTTTTACTGTATATTGACTATAAGAAAATTATTTTGTCCCCACAAAGGCAACATTTGACCTAGTAAATAGAAATGTGGGACGTATCCCAGTTTGGGGAGCCCATTGAACCAAGTTCAGTGGGTAATGTCGCCAAATTGTAGAACCCAGTTTTCTGGCAAACCTTGCTCTATTTTTATTTTTTTTTTTTTTTTTTTTTTTTTAATCTTAACAAAATTTCAAACTTTTTTTCTGTTCAAAATATACTTTGAAATTAGGTATAAACTTAATATAAAACGAAGCACAAATTGTAAATATCACTTGGCAACAATTTGGTGATCATATGTACAAACATAGAACCCAAAACATGGTGCCCCGCCCCTGAAACTGGGATTCTACCAAAATGTGATGTTGCTGTTGCAGCAACATTTGTCCACAAAGGTTAAATATTGTTAAAAGTAAATATGGGAAACAAGTAATAGTTACTCTTAATAAGTTTAAAAAAATTTTGGTATTTTAACAAAATTATTAATTTTTCTTGCCTGTATCTAATGGAGATTCATTTTTCTTCTTTCTCTTAGAGTTGTATGGTCCCAAATTAAATGATCCTGAAACCAAAAAATGCTTTGAAGTCCTCCTGCAGTCGGTAGAAAATCAAGTTGAAGGAATGAGGAAAATGATGGAAATTGAAGGAATTATCCAGACTGTATTAGTATCTACATTTTGCCAGAATGAAGATGAAGCAGTTCTAATCCCTGTTTCTGGATCTGTATCTTGATACGAAGACACTTGAGTAGAATTAATTTGTTATTCTCTAAATTAGAGAGATTTTGTTTTGAAGTGTTTAGCTACAGATTTCTGAACTTTTAAAGAAAACAGCAAACGTTTTATCAGTGCATTTCATTGAAGGATAAAAACAAACTTGGATGAACTACATTGACTCATTTTTTTTCAAGAGCGTTACAATAAATTTTTTCCAGTCTTATTTGTCTTGGATATACTTATTTATTTAATAAAATTTACATTTGAAATAATTGTAAAAGGTGGTTGGGTAACTTTTTCTTAAATTTTATCATAGTTAAATGTAAATTAGTGACCTGATGAATATTGTATTTTGCCAATTGATGAATACCAAATATATGGTTGAAAATTAACTGAATATTAAAAAAATACAGAGTATTTGGTTTTAAATTTTACATTTCTTTTGTGTGCCAATTTATCAATATAGAGATTTAACTACTTTGTGGATGCTTTGATATAATGTTTAATTATTACTGAAATTTAACAATTATTTTCCGCAAGAATAATTTTTAAAGTTTGGAATGAATTTTTTTTACAAAATGGCAACAGAAATTCTAAAGCTTAACATAGTTATGTAGTTTGTAGTAAAAAAACGCTATTCTTAAAATCTTTAATAGCTGAATATTTTTATTAATCACATTTCTATTTTTTTAGTTCCAGGTTTTTGATTACAAATGATATAAATATTACGGTTTTTCACTTAGAGGCACAATCACCCCTAATATATATATATATATATATATGTATGTATGTATGTATACATATATGTATGTATGTATGTATACATATATGTATGTATACATATGTATATGTATGCATATATATATATGTATGCATGTATATATATGTATACATATATATATATATGTATACATACATATATATATGTATGTATGTATACATGTATATATATACTCGAACTGATTTCGAACCTACTCCTTTATTAAAGACTACATTACATAATTTAGTTAATTCTCGAATAGTCTCAACAATAAATTTACGAAGTGGATATTGGTACATAAAATAAGACGAAAAAGGCAGAAAAAATTATCGTTCCCTTCTAATTTTGGATTGTACGAGTGGAAAAGATTGCCTTTTTTTTTTTTTGTCAAAAAAGGCCCCGGCTATTTTCCAGAGAGAACTCAGACAAATTTTAAATAAATACAAAATACAGTTTTCAATTAATTATTTCGGTGATATAATTATATTTTCAAATTCTTTTGATGAACATTTGACTCACTTAAAGACTATCTTTTTAATTTGTGAAAAAGACTAAACTAAATTTTTCCTTGAAAAATTGAGTGCGTCCATTTGCTCAGACAAAAATTAAATTTCTAGGGTATGAATTTGAAGAAGGCAAATATCAGCCGAGCAAGGCAAACATAGAAGTAATTAAAAAATTGCAACCTTCAAGAAATGTAAAAGATTTTTAGGCAGCATAAATGTTTATAATTTTATTCCTAACTATGCGCGTCACCATTACTTAAGAAAGATGCTAAATTTGATTGGAGTGCCAGGAATCATTTCACAAATTAAAAGACTCTGATTTCTAAACCTGTTTTGACTATCCATAATCAAATTACCCAAGTCACATCTTCGTTTGACGCTCAGTTCTAAAACAACAACACCCTGACGGTAGTTTACACCCCCTAGCTTACCATTCTCGAAAACGTAGACCGTACATAACCGAATTAGAAAGTTTAGTCATAATAGATGCTGTTGATACTTTTTATTATTACTTGCACGGAACCCATTTTACAATATATACCGATCGTGCACCCCTTGTTTGGTTAAAAAGTATTAAGAAGACTTTTTCGCTGGAACATGTTCAATTTCGACGTCAACTAACTATGAAGCTGATGTGTCAACGAGAAATCCGATCTCCCATCATGGCGTCCACTTTAATAGGTAGAATGACATCAACGTTAATTAAAATGTAAGAAAAAAAATATTTGGATAATTAAAAAACAGGGTCTAATAAAAATAGTTGTTCCTTTCTCTTTACGATTAAAGTGACTCAAGAAAAAGCACATATTACTTATGGACATTTAGGAGTTTCCGCCTTGTTGAATTTGATATCCCTACTGGATAGGTAGATGTAAGCAACTTCGTGACACAACCCAGATTCGGCCTCTTGCCAGATACACTGTTGGTGGTTCAAACTATTAGAATTCAACAAAGAAATACCTGCATGTTGTTATTGACCGTGCCACAAGGTTTATTTGGACTTTTGCCTCAACTGATACCGACATTAACTGTTTGAGACATCAAGTGCCAAAGAAAATTTTGAGCTGCTTTCACATCATCCAAATTCAAACATTTCTTGATAAATAATAATATTCAACAGCTTCTAACTACATCCCGTGGGCACCAAACGAATGCTAAAAATGAACGACCTTAATAACTAGACTTAAATGTAAATTAAATTCCTATCCCGGTAACGTTTCGTGGACCCAATTATTAAGTGAAGAAACTGACAAAATTTCCCCCCTTCATAGGTAATGCATGGAAAATTACCTTAATAGACAGTCCTCCAATCGAATAAGCTGGGAAAATTGCTAGAAAGATAAGACACCCATTTCAAAGAATCTAAATTTAAAGTAATCCGAAAGCGTGTTTACGGAACCCTCTGTCATTTTAAAGCAACTTTCAAGTGTAACAAACCCAACCCTCTTACTAAACAAGAAAGCGAAATAGTACAAGACTTCAACATTTTAATCCTGCAGAAAATTTTAAATTAATGTTAGAAAAACTAAAAATTAAGGACAGCAAATCTCAGTAGACTCTGATAAAAACAGTCAAATAACTAGATATGGTAGAAAGATTGTAAAACCTAAAATTTTCAGTTAATATTTTTCTCGTGATGTGTTTATTGGCTATTTTTCCTTAAATTTTAATTTTAATTTTTATATGTATATTTTTCATAATATTTATAATTTGAATATGTTAGAAATTTAATTAATTTTGAGTATTTTATAGAAGATTGAAAATTGTATTCAGTATAATGTCTCCCCCTACATGAAGTAATTCGCTGATTAGAAAAGTGCTAAGCATTGTTTAATATTATTATTGTATTTTAGTTATTCTTTATACATTATTGTTGTTTTGATTTTCTTATGTTAATCGAAAATCAAAAGGTGGGAGGAATGTCACGACCGAAGTTTAGGTTTGCTGTTTTGGCAACGGCGAAAGAGTTTTTGTCTTTTTAGAAAAACCTTTGATGCGAGAAATTAAAAACTCATCGAAACATTCCACCTTTTGATTTTAGATGATTTCAATTTGATGAAAGTAGATTTAGTTTTAACGTTTTGTGTGGTGTTCGTTAAAATAAAATGTGGTGTTACGAACTTTTGAATTTATTTGAGAACTTTCGACATAGAACACCAACCCTCTACCCTAATAAAGTTAGCCCCCCCATGACAGAAACTGACATTCCGAAATATGCCATTCGTTTGATCATCGTTAGATCAGATTTGATCAACATATTTCATCGTTTGATCAATTAATAAAAAAAAGATATTTTAAAAAAACTGTAGGGGGGGCTAACTTTATGGATTTTTTAAAATTATCGTATGAACATGAACGATACATCATTCGAAAGAGCATCGTTAGGTCAGATTTGATCAACCATTTTTGGCGTTTGATCAACACCGGAAGTGCCCCAAAATCGCCCCCAAAGGTGCCCCAAAACCATAAAGTTAGCCCCCCCATGTCAGAATTTCGAAACAATTTTGATGTCATTCGAAAGAGAATCGTTAGATCAGATTTGATCAACCATTTTTGGCGTTTGATCAACACCGGAAGTGCCCCAAAATCGCCCCCAAAGGTGCCCCAAAACCATAAAGTTAGCCCCCCCATGTCGGAATTTCGAGACAATTTTGATGTCATTCGAAAGAGAATCGTTAGATCAGATTTGATCAACCATTTTTGGCGTTTGATCAACACCGGAAGTGTCCCAAAATCGCCCCCAAAACCATAAAGTTAGCCCCCCCCCCATGTCGGAATTTCGGGACAATTTTAATGTCATTCGAAAGAGCATCGTTAGATCAGATTGGATTAACCATTTTTGGCGTTTGATCAACACCGGAAGTACTCTAAAGATGCCCGAATACCATAAGATTACTCCCACTTTAGATATCCGAATAGGAATAATAGAAAATGGTTGGAATATTTAAAAATTAATAATTTTTATGAAGTGTAAAACTTCTGAATATACAGGAATCTAAATGTTAGTTCTTCATTTCTGAAATATACAATGATATTAAACTCATTTGAAAACGGATGACAACATTTGTATTTCAAGGATGTTTATATGAAGAAAATAAACAAGACAAATTTTTTGAATGATTATGTCATATTATGTATTTATTGAAATAAGTTATGTCTATATCTTTTGAAGAATCAGTTTGTGTAGATTTGTAAATGTTATGTTCTCAAAATTTTGGAATAAATGAAAAGGTACAAGTTAAGCATCCCTCATAGATAGTTTTAAAATATTTTTACTTAATTTAGATTCTATTTAGCTAAATTCCTCTGATCTTGTGGGGAAGTTTGTTGGATACTACTAAAAGATATTTTAGTTCTCTTTGTTCCATGGACATCAGATTCTACAAAATTAAACAACAGCCGTTTAAAAAAATTTAAAAAAATATTTGAAAAAAAAAACCAAATAGAAATGTTTCATCGTCGATGAATGTATTAAGACTGGCTTTTGTTTAGGTTTTTCTATTAATAAATTTATGTTAATACTATAAGATTTCATAAACTGGATTATGTAAACTCCTAGATTATTGTTATAAGTTAAAAATAAAAATTGGGTATCAATTAGTGCTTGTTTCAAATTGTTATAATTATTAAGATTAACTATTATGTAATAGTCGCGTCAGTCTCTGTCGATGGTCGGGCGAACTTTTATTCTTTTGGTTCATTGTAAGGTGCCGACCATTTTCAGAGCGCCTAACAATTGTGAAACGGCTTAATGGTCCTTTTGACACACGGACTATTAGAAGTGTCAAATCTGCCGTTTTGTCATCGACCGACGAAGGAAGAAATTGTTTTTGTGTGACTCGACATCTTCAAGGGCGAAGGTTAAAAGGGGGGAGGGTGTCGCTCTCCCCTGGAACCGAGGTTTCCTGTTGAAACAAGGAAAGACGGGAGAGACTCCCGAGTAGATTTGCAAAATGAGAGGTGGCTTAAAATGAGCTCCTCTCTCAATGATTGTACCGATAGTTTCCTTTAAATGTTTTTCTTTGTTGTTGAATAAATCAACGTTGTTAAGTTTTGCACTTCTCCCTTCTGCTGATTCATTTTCGTCTCCCATTCCTGCTCCATTTTCGAGACCCATGCAGGTCATCATCAACTGACCGACGATTTAGGAGATAGGACATTCGCGGACCGCTCGGCGCGTATAACATATTATGTTTTAAAAGTGTCATTATGTTATAAACACATAGACCAGGTTTCAGAAGCGTGCAGTTATGTAAAACTCTTTTGTGTACCTTAAGTAATTTTAAAGATAAAGGACATCAAAATATTGAGCATTCGTCCTTTGTGAAAGGTATTTTGATTCAAAACCTTCAAATGCCTAAAAGGGCAGAGTTTAATTTTGAATCAAAATATTTTAGGTATCATTATTTATGTACAAACTAAAACATACATTAAGTTAAAATGGGTTACTATACAGCAATAGTTTATTTTTTATTTTTGCTTATTTCATATAGAATGACCCAGCTGTAAAATGTAAGATACCAACATAGAGAACATTATTACATATACAGAATTTAAACATAAAAAATATTTTGTTTGTAACATTTAGATAAGTTACGATAAATCAATGTCTAAATATAAAATTCTATTTTTCGATCATGATTTAAATTTAATCTCCACCGCCTGTTTTGGAGGTCGCCATCAAAATACAACTTGGGGACATACGTATTTGGTGGTCAGCAAGACCCTACTTATCTCACAGTTCCTTCACCACATGACACTCATTAAGAAAGAATGCTGTGAGAAAACTGAGCTGGACTACCCCCCCCCCTCTAAAAAATGAGGCGTAGGGAGTGCTTGATATTCACTGAGTTCCCCTTAAACCACTTGCATCAAACAGACAGGCCGCAATATTTATGACTGGACATTTTAGCCCTTCCTCCAACCCCCCCCCCCCCGGCGTATACGCCAGAGCGGTTTATCCACCAGGAATTTCGGTTCTAAGCAGTACATATTCAGTAAAAAATATTTTTTACAAACTTTATAATGATGAATATAATACTTCATTAGATTAACTTTAAGAAAAGCTAAACAGAACAAAAAAAGGTGGAAAGTTTGAAAATCTCTTAGGTCTTAATATAGTACACTTAGACAGCAATACAACAATAAGTGAACATATGTTTTCCTATATTAACATAATTAATAATATGATATTAGATTAGATTTGCAAGATGTAAAAACGAAAGCTAAAAAAGGAAAGAAGTGAGACATTTCAAAAACTTTTAGAAAATATTTTTTTTATTAATAACAGCCTAATGAAGAGTATAATATTTCAATAACATCAGCTATCTTTCTCTCTCCATGTAGTTATTTTTCTATTCTTGAAACACTATATATTAGAGATACAATAGCTTTTTGTGCTAGTTTTTTGTAGATTTCCTTCCCTTTTGTATAAATCAATACCGTAGTAATTCTTTACAGTTTCTCAGTAAATGAATCTCAATAAAATGAATAAATGTTATCATACAGACCGTTAAGTTTCACTTTTATTGCACCCGCGCTGAATAAATAGAACACAACACCTTAAATACTTGATCAAATTCTGTATATCAATTTTATTTTCGAATGACCACAAAATTGCTCCCAAATTCCGACATGAAGGAAGAGGTAAAATGTGTTGTTTGGAGGTACCTGTGGACTCACCTCTGATAAACAAATCTCGAAACTTTTTAATTAAATCCAATCTAACGAAGCTTTTTCGAATAACAAATAAATTAAACAGAAATTTTGTTCTGTGAGGAAGGGGGGGTTATGGTTATAGACCTCCTTTTGGGATGATTTGGAGCACCTTTTAGTGCTGATCAAATTAAAAAAATGATTGATCAAAACTGATTCAACGACGCTCTATCGCAAGTCTTATCGTTCACATCTATGCAATCATTTTAGAAAATCTATAAAATTAGTTCTCCCCCCTAAGCATTTTCTTAAATATATTTTTTGAACAATTGATCAAACGACGAAATATGTTGATTAAGTGTGATTTATTGATGATCTAATAAATGACATTCATCGAAAAGACAGTTTCCGTTAAGGGGTGGGGTAGAGGTATCTAACAAAATTGCAACTGGTCTCTGATAAATGGCAGTTCTTGAGCTGTATTCATTGTTGAACTAATTATTACGTATATTTCATTGTTGAATATAATTCTAATCATTGTTGATTTAATATTGTATAAATATTTATATTAATAAAAACATACTTTGGCGACTGTGTAACTGGCCACTTTATAAGACATTGGAAGATTTTATGTCACATTCAAATAAAATAAGCCTAAATGTAGACTATTAAGTACATAATTTAACAGGAATACAAGAAAATCGTTAGGTGGCCATACCATATATTGTTTCCAACATTTAGTTTAATTCATTTCAAATTATGAACCAAATTAGAAGAAGATAAATTATTTTAACTAGAATACATAATTTAGCAAACAATTATTAAGGGCAAATTATTTAATACTGCTATAAAATATCTGTTAAAATGTAAACTTTTTTTCTTTTTTCTCTAATAATATATTCTGATATATTTCACGAGTTTATTAATATGAATATTTAGCTTGCAAATATTTCTAAACAGTTTTTATTTGAGTAATTTAATATTTCTTCAATATCATTCAAAGAAAAGTCTAATTTGTCAAATTGAAAATCAGTTGAGTTTTTGAAAAAAATTGACCATTCAAATAATTTCAGGAGTAAGAATTAATTTCTTTCCTTTAGAGCCATTTCTTTTTCAGAAACACCCAGAAAATGCCATCTCAGCTGTCTAGAGATTTTACAAAACAACAATATACTAATGAACTATAAAGAAAACATGCAGATGTCCATTTACTCATCGCGAATTTTTCACACTCCGATAAGTATAGCACAACTAGGCTACTTCCAAGACTAGTCGAATTATAGGGCCATTTTCGACAAGGCGAAAGGGGAAGAGAAGGTTTGAAAATTTATTACTCTGCAGTGAATAGGGGTTAGAGATTTACAGTATTTCAACATGACAACGGAGAAACTTTAAAGCATCAACTTTTATCCATACATGGAACACAGATATCGAATAAGTAAAGCAGATACCCTCATCAAAAATAAGAAGAAAAGCAGGGATAGTTAAATTACAAAATATCCTTTAATCATAAGAGGATACAATAGTTTTTGAAATTTCTGATTGGTAAAATTAACATTGCTGTAAAACATTGGATAAATTCAAATGTCCTCTTTAAGTAAAAATGTTTTAAAATCCAGCAGAAAAAATTCGGAAAAATTAGGCAATTAAGGTTTCGACAAACTGCCGTCCAGTAAATTTCATACTCCTTTTTAAACCTAATTTTAAAAAAGGTAGAATTAAAATGAAAAAAATATTAGGAAGGAGGAACCGATTTCTTTCCTATTAATATGGAAATTTAATATGGGGAAACTGTATGGTTTTAACGTACATTTCGGGGGGGCACTTCCCGTGTTGATCAAACGCCAGAAACAATTAATCAGATCAGATCTAAAAGTCCTTTTTCGAATGATATCAAAATTGTCTCGAAATTCCGACTTGGGGGGGGGGGACTAACTTTATGGTTTTGGGGCACCTTTGGGGTGATTTGGGGGCACTTCCGGTGTTGATCAAACGCCAAAAATGGTTGATCCAATCTGATCTAACGATTCTCTTTCGAATGACATAAAAATTGTCTCGAAATTCCGACATGGGGGGCTAACTTTATGGTTTTGGGGCGATTTTGGGGCACTTCCGGTGTTGATCAAACGCCAAAAATGGTTGATCCAATTTGATCTAACGATTCTCTTTCGAATGACATAAAAATTGTCTCGAAATTCCGACATGGGGGGGCTAACTTTATGGTTTTGGGGCACCTTTGGGGGCGATTTTGGGGCACTTCGGATGTTGATCAAACGCCAAAAATGGTTGATCAAATCTGATCTAACGATTCTCTTTCGAATGACATCAAAATTGTCTCGAAATTCCGACATGCCCCCCCTAACTTTTTTTTGGGGCACCTTTGGGGGCGATTTTATTAATTGATCAAACGATGAAATATGTTGATCAAATCTGATCTAACGATGATCAAACGAATGGCATATTTTGGAATGTCAGTTTCCGTCATGGGGGGGCTAACTTTATTACGGTCTCAATCCGATAATTTTAAAAAATCCATAAAGTTAGCCCCCCCTACAGTTTTTTTAAAATATCTTTTTTTTATTAATTGATCAAACGATGAAATATGTTGATCAAATCTGATCTAACGATGATCAAACGAATGGCATATTTTGGAATGTCAGTTTCCGTCATGGGGGGGCTAACTTTATTACGGTCTCAATCTCTTCTGCGGCAAACCGCTCTAAAGATTGTAAAAAAAAAATTGAACATTTTCCATTTATAAGGTTTATAGATAATATTTATAAACTAATTTTATTGAATTCCGAAGAATTTATGTAGGTGACCATTAAGGAGTTAAATCTGGCATGTGGGCAAGCAGCAACATATACCGCTATTGATTCCATAACATTTTTGGAACTATTGAACACTTGTTTTCCCATTTTTCTTCTTCCACTCATCCAAAACCTGATTTCCAACACGGCAAACGGGGCAAGCGCCCAGGCCCCCAATTTCAAGTTAAAAATAGGATACGCTTGTCTAAAATTCACTTTAAATTATCGACAATTTCTTCTTTTAGTTTTTGACTTATTCAGTATCATTAGAGAGCTTGTTCACAAATGTAAGTGCTGGCAAAAAATGTAGAACACGCAGCTACATTCTGTTTTAGGCAGGAAAATTCCTCGGGTAAGGACTTACAAAATTCTAATATACGCTTTATATAATTTTACTTATTTTCATAATTTTTCGTTTTATTTTAAACTAATCTTATTTTACTAAGATTAGTTCAAATCCTACTTCTGGCATTTACGTTTTTGGAATCAGGTTTAAGCAGGCTCATTAGCTATAGTGTAACAAAGTAGTAGATGGTAGCACTCTAGAACAACATTTCTTAAAAGGCAAGGCAATGGTACAATTAGGAATTAAAATCAGGGTTGGCTTGATTTAAATCAGTTGATTTTTTTGAAAAAATCATTGATTTAAAGTTTTTTTTTTTTCAACTTCCTTTAAAACCTATATTCCAAAGACAGGAGAATTGGGAATCAGCCAGCACAATAATACCAATAAGTGTTAATAGATATCATGTGCTTTCCAATAATTGAGGGGTTATTATTAGAAATTATGTATTAAGGGTAGTACAACTATTGATTATGATTGGTGGAATTCATTTTATGTAATGGGAGGTAAAGAGAGTATTACAGAACTTGAAATCCAGTTTGTCTACCAAATAACAACAGCCGTGGCTTCATCTGCTAGGAATGGAAAGGCTGTTTTCTTTAGTATTGTTCATTCTAGCCTCCGTAACAAATTAGTATTAGAAAAAGCATCGAAACTAGTTTTTTTTTTATTGAAGCAGTTAAATCCATAATTCAGTGCTTAAAAAATATTGAAATAATTGTGATTTGTTTTTTTTTTTAAATAAATAGTTTGCACTAAAAGAATATTTAATTTGTTCTTTAAATTGACATCTTATTTAGTTTGCACTATCCAATTGCAAAATAATGGAATGTATTTAGATTAAAATTTATATATTTCATTTTAGGTAATCAGTGTGTAGAATATACTAGATAGATAAGATGTTACATATTATAATGAACTATTCTATGTATATTGCAAAAAACATAAAAACAACAATTAAAATTAGTATTTAGAAAAAAATCCGATTTAAATAAAAAAAAATCTGATTTAAATCAAATAAATCTGATTTTTTAAAAAAAAATCATGGTTTTTTTCCAATTCTGCTGTAAATGTACCTTAAGTCTAATAGCCTATATCATTACGCATTATTACAAATCTGTTTAGATTTAAAATCGAAATGTGTAGCATGCTTCTCTCATCTAGTAGCCATACCTGGATTGAGAAAATTAACATTAATATGTGTAACTACAATTAATAAAATAAACAAATTTAATTGGTCATTATTATGCTATGTAATTTGTAATTGCCATATTCGTTATAGAATGACGAACGTAAGAATACTTTGTAATATGCAATTTTGCAAATACCCACAATATAAGAAATTGAGAAAGAAATTTTCAGTTATATTTTATTCCCTTTGGAAAAACATTTTCTGTTTACAGTGGAAAAGTCGTGTAAACATGGTTATATGTCATTGATTTGAAAATTTCATCGATATTAAGAAATTTGAATATACTGGATAGAAGTTGCAGCTACCCAGAAAACCCTTGTATGTAAGGCCTCACAGCCATATGGGCCCGGTTTGGTGCTTGATTGTTTGGAATACTATTGTTGAAGTACCATGTAAGTCCCTTCTGACACCTTCACTCCTTATAAAGATAACACAAATACACACCAAGCCAACCAATATTAATGAAGTCTGTGAAGTAAAAACTCTTGAATCTCCTGGCTCTGACAATATCCCTTCAAATATTTTAATATACCTAACTGCTATAATTATATTTTTAAACTAAAATATTTCCCGCATTACTGGAAAACTGCAATAATTTGCCCTATCACCAAAAACAAAACTTTCTACCTTATTTTAACCCTTTATCGGACAGTGGTTTCACAGCAACATTTAGTTAAACATTTTTTTCTCTAATTTTTGGAGATATACGAGTGTTTTTTTAATCAATTTTTTATGTTTTTAATATTTAAAACTTACAATAGATAATAGTACTGCATTTATTTTTTCTTCCGAAATATATGTATTAATACTTGCTGTAACTTGAAAGTTAGTAATTTGATTTTTTTTTTACTTATGTTAAACAAAAATATTTATTCAAACAACTTATAATTTGTTGAACTATTTAATTATTATACTTTTCTAAAAACACTTATTTTTGTTCTTAGAATAATTAAAATTTTAAAAAGTATTGTGTGCACACTGTACATGGGGGTGTTTTTGTCAGTTAACCCCCCTCATTCCTGCCTATGGTATCCTCTAAGGCAAACCCTTCTAAGAATTTTAAAAAAATTAAAACATTTTACATTTACAAGACTTATAGATAATATTTATAAACTAATTTTATTGAATTCCAAAGAATTTATGTATGTGACCTTTAGCATTAAAAATTCTTTTTCTTTTTACTATTTTTAGTTGCTATCTAGGGCCTATAGTTTTTACCTTTAATGTAACTTCTTAACTTTATATGTAATCTTTCACTTAATTCAAAACCATTTCCTGATGCTCACCCTGACAGAAACTTTCTACTCTCACAATAAGGAATACAGCTTATAGCTAAGGTGTCCCGAACAATCTGTAACTACCCCAATATTGGGAAACGTTACTAAATACCATAAAAGAAAATCAGGGATACTGGAAAAACGTAGACCAACTTTGATAAATATCAGAAAAGGATATTCTAGGATAATGGGAAAATACTGACTAACATTGATAATTATCAAAAAATGGTATTCACCTATATTGGGAATATATTAACCAACATTGATTAATATCAAAAAATGGTATTCCCATATATTAGAGAAATGTTTACAAACTTTGATAAATATCAAAAAAGATTGTTCATTGATAGTGGGAAAATATTATCCAACATTGATGCTCAATATGAGGTAATAACCCGTTCTTCTCCCTTTTAACTGAGCGTAATTTGGTAATCTCGTGTGATTACTAATAGTGCACCATAAAATGTAACCAGGAATCATTTCAATTCCTTTCAATTTATTTTCCCCGGTTAAACTGTGACATCACTGAATAAGTTATTCTTTCTTGGAACCTTTGTTTTGGCAACAATATTGTCAGTTTTTCAACTGAGGAAGTATATATCCCGGCACATGTTTGCTGGTGTGTGGGTTGTTAGGTTGCAACATAACCATCAAGTTGCCTTCCAACGCAAACTATGTGAACTTGTGTTTATCTTTCGATGGTCTAATGTTTTTTTAATCCCACCAATAAGTCTGCATTTTTTCTCTGGAAGTGATTAACTCCGCTGAACTTTGTTATGAGCCTCGTGATCATAACAATTGATAAATATCAAAAAAAGATATTTGAGAATATCTAGGAATACTGGCCAACATTTCTGAATATCCAAAATTAATATTTGGGGATATCATTTAGGGGGAGGAGTCCACTAGATGTTGTTGGTATTATAATTTTTAAATTAGCAGGTATTTTTATGCTACCTGGGATATACACACACACACACACATATATATATACATATATAAGCATGCTTATATTCCAACAAGGCTTGTGCTGGGATATTAGTCACCTGCTTGCAAGATAGTATTTGATTTCTCCCTATTAATACAGATTCCCAATAGATTCCTGTCTTACTCTTGTACATTATAAATAACCATTATATTTATATAAAGTACTCAACATAATTGGTTAAGAGTAAAAAAAGTAAAAAATATATGTATATTAAAAATGTATTATAAAAATATAAGTATTGAAATGCTTATCATATAAAAGATATTATAAAACTTCACTCGTGTGGATACAATTAATGACAGCATAGTTTGATAGCAGACTTATACATCCTAAAATACATTTTGCATCCTATTGCAAGAGGGATTAAATTAGTGTTTGTGAAATTTTAAAAGAATATATTCCTTTAAAAATGGTTTAATATACTGCAATTCCATTTCTTAGTTAAATAATAAAGTATGTTAAAATGTATTCACTAAATAATAACTAAAGTTTATGACAATGAAATTAATAATTAAGAAAATTATTTGTACATGCAAAAAAAGGCAAAGAGGGAAAGAAATAATTTTCCTGCCAAATATTTTTAGAAAAATAATTTTAAAAAAATTGCCAACTAAGGCAATATTTTAATATTCTATTGGCCAACTTTATTGTCTGTATGCATGCAAACTTACCAGCACTGGATTTGTATACATGTGTGACATACATATATATACAGGGAATCTGCCAAAATAAAATTTTTCAAATCCATGACTTTTCCTGATTTAGCAGATCATTTTCCATGACTTTAAGCTTTCGTTAAACTTTTGATGTACATACAAATAAAATATATGCTTTTAGAGAAATTACAGGAATTTTATCATAAAAAAAACTATAAACTTACTTTATAACTGTTAATAAACTCACATACATAAAAATAAGTTGTTGTATCTACATACCTAAGTTTACTCATATAGCAATTTTTCAATCAAAATGTTTCTAATTTGAATTCAGGGTACTTTGGTATTATCCAGGTGACCATGAATAATAGCCAAATATAAACCTATAACGTTTATATACAATATCTGTAGAGACAAACTTATATTTTATGCAAAATTCTTAACTAATTTTTATTAAAAAATAATTATTATTATAGTAATAAAATTTTAATCTACATTTTTCAGAAAAAAAAAAAACAGAATAATATAGATTTACCCACTCATTAAAAACTTTCTTGCTTTGAATTTCCTTGGTGAGCAAATTTTACTTGGCAATAGGGTCAATAGGATAATACATAAATACCAAACTCAGTAACTTCAGCCAAATGACAAGTAAAAATAGAATTAAACAATTATATCCATTTTTTTTTAATAGGTAGTTTAGCGGATCCATGACTTTCCAAAACTTTTACTCATTTTACTTGAAAAATCGTGACTTTCCATGACAAAATTAATCCATTGTCTAAATCCATGATTTTCCGTGGCTTTCCAGGTGCACAGAAACTATGTGTGTGTGTGTGTGTGTGTGTGTATATATATGTCATAACATTCATATATATACTCACAGATAGTTAGAAACTTTTAGTATCAGAATTTACACTATTTGTTGTATGAAATTGAAAAAAAGACATTTTAAGTGACAATAAGATGCTGTTAAATATATCAGATTTATTTAAAATATAGACAATACAAATTATTTATTTACATATAGTATACTTAACAACCCAAAATAACCAAAACTCAACTGCATTACCAGATTCAAGGTTGGAAAAATAAAACTTATTGGGTATGGCAACAATTATATTGCATATAATGTATACATATGAAAAATTAAAGAAACAGCAATAGCATTCCCTTTAGCATATACAAATTGAATTTACAGCACTGTAACATAGAATGTTGTTAAACATATCAGGTTGTAACGAAAATTTATCACCAAAAAATAACTTAATAAGAAAAATAAGCACAAAGGCAATACCTTTAGGTGGGTAGTAATTACCACCCCAATCTATGATTTTCTGCCAATGTTTAGGAAGTTTTTCAATACCTTTGGCGCAGAAACTTGATAACCAAGCTGCAGGAGTGAAAAAAGGCAGAAGTACGACAGAGCTATATCTGGGATGTATGGTGGGTGTGGCAAAAGACACTTTTTGATTCTATACAGAGTCCAGATGGTGAATGCAGGATACATGTGATTCTGCATTATCTTGATAGGACATTACCTTTTCGTGCCGGTGTTCAATGTTTTTCCTTGAAACAGCGTCAACACAGACTATCTTGCTGTACAGTATATTGTTGAGGGTTTTACCTTTCCCTAGATACTCTTTGTGGATAAGGCCACAGCAATCACACCAGATACAAAGCATGATCATTTAGTTGGTCAAATTGTTCTTTGCGACACTGCTGAAAGGCTCACCGGGCACAGACCTTTTTTTTTGGCTTTGGTTGTTGAAGTAAATCGACCTTTAATCACAAGTGATGATCCTGCTCTGCATTTTGTCCTTGCGTTGATGTTCGAACAGATTAGTGCAGGCCCAAACATGTCTCTCCTTATCTGCTTGAGTCAGCTCATGCGACACTAAACGATTGAACTTTTACGTAAGCTTTTAAGACGTATAGTGCGACTAATGAACATGGCACTGATGTCTAATTCCTTAGTTAACTCTCAAGTGGTTGTACCACCCACCAGATACAAAGCATGATCATTTAGTTGGTCAAATTGTGCTTTGCGACACTGACGGGCTCACCAGGCACAGACCTTCTTTTCGGCTTTGGTTGTTGAAGTAAATCCACCTTTAATCACAAGGGATGATCCTGCTCTGCATTTCGTCCTTGCATTGATGTTCGAGCAGATTAGTGCAGGCCTAAACATGTCTCTCCTTATCTGCTTGAGTCAGCTCATGCGGCACCCAACGATTGAACTTTTATGGTACGTTTTTGTGATGTATAAGTATGACTAATGGACATGGCACTAATGTCTAATTCCTTAATTAACTCTCGAATGGTTGTATACTGATCTTCTTCCACAAGTCCTCGCAGGCAGGTCTCCTCAACATTAGTCAGTTGGCCAGAGCACTCTGTTTCTTGAATGTCATAGTCCTTGAGTTCTTGGTACTAAACCTTCACAGTGTCATATGATACGAAATGAGTGCCTAAAGCTGTACACCAGATATGGTAACATTCTGTTGCTAACTTTTAGCAACAGAATTGGAAATAAATAATGTTTTCAATCTGCTCGCATATACTAATGTCTAATTCCTTAGTTAACTCTCGAATGGTTGTATACTGATCTTCTTCCACAAGTCCTCGCAGGCAGGCCTCCTCAACATTAGTCGGTTGGCCAGAGCACTCTGTTTCTTGAATGTCATAGTCCTTGAGTTCTTGGTACTAAACCTTCACAGTGTCATATGATACGAAATGAGTGCCTAAAGCTGTACACCAGATATGGTAACATTCTGTTGCTAACTTTCAGCAACAGAATTGGAAATAAATGATGTTTTCAATCTGCTCGCATAATAGCTCCATTTTAGACATCTTGTACTTAATGATAACAGTATTTTCTTACAAATTTCAGTGTCCTAAAGCAAGTCTCTTTCAAATGCAAAAAACTATCTGTAAAAATATGATTGAATATGCCAACGTGAACTGTTAGTGCAGACTATAGTTGTGGTGGCGGGAAACTTTTGTTACAACCAGATATTAGTTTTATTGCATATATAGAAAATTAAATACAAATTATTAAATTATGCAATATATTCTTTTATAGAAATAATTTAAATCAATATTAAATTATATACAATAGAATATGTACAGCAACAGTAGCACCATCCCCAGTTAAAAGTTATAAATGGAATGGAGAAGAAAATAATTTAAAATGTTGTTTAAGATATGAAATTGGTTTACTATATAGATAAGTAAACAAAATTACGTAATATATTCTTATATACAAATTATTTACATAAATATTAAATTATATACAATAGAATCAGGCTTGCAACTGCTGAGGTACTTTCAAAATGGTGAGAAAAGTGACAAATAATACAGAATAAGTGACCAAAAAGTGACTAAACATTGAAAAAAAAAAAAGCAAATTTTTTTCTCCTCTTGATTAGATGCTATTATTAAGATTTTTCTATTTATTTTATCTCTAAATCAAATGATTCATGCAAGACATGATTTTAGCATCAAATACAAAAAAGGTTAAAAATTTTGTTTAACACAACTCACCATTGCTCTTTATTCAAGAAAATCTATGAATTAGATTTGAATACATACAATACATTAATTTTATAATCACAATTTTTTGCATATATTAATAATGTTTTGAAATATGTACGAAGATGGATTAGAATTTCTAAACAAAAATTGTGAAGAAAATGAAAAAGAGAAATGCGTGCTTTGACGTAAATTACTTAAATTACTTAAATGTACATTTCAGTACAAATGTAGATTTCAGGAACTTCTTTACGACTTTTTAAAATCACTCAATTCTGGAAACCATATGACTAACTACATTTTAATACGAAAAATAAGATTAGATTATCACATTTTTGGTCTTTTATTAAAATATTTTGTTATTCATTCAGATTTTCTTTTATCAACAACAGACTTTTGCTGTGATACACTATCAAAAAAAAGTGACTAAAAGTGATAAATTGTAAAGAAAAGTGCAAGCCTGTTTAAGATACGAAATTGATTTAATATATAGACAATTAAACAAAATTATTAAATTGCATAACATATTCTTTTATATAAATTATTTAAATCAATATTAAATTATATACGATAGAATATGTACAGCAACAGTAGCACCATCCTCAGTTAAAAGTTATAAATGGAATGTATAAGAAAATAATTAAAAATGTTGTTAAGATATGAAATTGATTTACTATATAGATAATTAAACAAAATTATGTAAAATATTCTTATATACAAATTATTTACATCAATATTAAATTATGTACAATAGAATATGTACAACAGAGCACTAGCCCCAGACAAAAGTTATAAATGGAATGGATAAGAAAATAATTAAAAATGTTGTTTAAAACATGAAGTTCATTTAATATATAGACAATTAAACAAAATTATTGAATAATGTATTATGTTGTTTTATACAAATTATTTAGATCAATATTATGTACAATAGAATATGTACAGCAACAGTAGCAACAGCCCCAGCTAAAAGTTATAAATGGAATGGATAACAAAATAATTTAAAATGTTGTTAAGATATGAAATTGATTTACTATATAGATAATTAAGCAAAATTATGTAATATATTCTTATATATAAATTATTTACATCAATATTAAATTAAATACAATAGAATATGTACAGCAACAGTAGCACCAGCCCTAGTTAAAATTTATAAATTCAATGAATAAGAAAACAATTAATAATATTGTTAAAAATTTGATTTAAAATAAACACTATTAGACAAAATTTATTAAATTATGTATTATTTTCTTTTATACAAATTATTCAAATCTATATTAAATTATATATATACAATAGAATATGTACAGCAGCAGTTCCAGTTAATAGTTATATATTGAATGTAAGAAAATAATTTAAAATATTGTTAAAAGTCAAAAATTACTAAATTATGTATTATGTTCTTTCATACAAATTATTTAAATCAATATAAAATTATATATACAATAATGTACAGACACAGTTCCAGCAGTCCCACTTAAAATTGAATAGATAATAAAGTAATAAAAAATATTATTAAAGATGAGTTTAATTAATGTGTAGACAAAAAATACCATTTATCATATTACAAATATTATTTTATAAAATTAAATCAATATTAAAATTTATACATCAAAATATTACACATAAAATCAAAATACCATATACAATATCAAATTATATATACAATGGAATATGTACAGACACAGTTCCAGCAGCCCCACAAAGTTAAAAATTGAATAAATAAGAAAGTAATTAAAAATATTATTAAAGATGAGTTTATAGACAAAAAAAAACACCATTTATCCTATTACAAATATTGTTTTATACAAATTATATCAATATTAAAATTTATACAACAGTATATTACATATAAAATCAAAATACCATATACAATATCAAGTTATATATACAACAGAATATGTACAAACACAGTTCCAGCAGCCCCACTTAAAAAAAGTTAAAAATTCAATAAATAAGTAATTAAAATATTATTAAAGATGAGTTTAATTGATGTATAATTTAAAAAATTTTTTATCATATTACAAATATTATTTTATACAAATTAAATCAATATTAAAATTTATACAACAGTATATTACACATAAAATCAAAAAACCATATACAATATCAAATTATATATACAATAGAATACAATATGTACAGACACAGTTCCAGCAGCCCCACAAAGTTAAAAATTGAATAAATAAGTAATTAAAAATATTAAGGATAAAGCAAAAAAACACCATTTATCACATTTCAAATATTATTTTATACAAATTAAATCAAGATTAAAATTTATACAACAGTATATTACACATAAAATCAAAATGCCATATACAATATCAAATTATATATACAACAGAATATGTACACAGTTCCAGCAGCCCCACTTAAAAAAAAGTTAAAAATTGAATAGATAAGTAATTAAAAATATTATTAAAGATAAAGCAAAAAAACACCATTTATCATATTTCAAATATTTTATACAAATTAAATCAATATTAAAATTTATACAACAGAATATATACACAGTTCCAGCAGCCCCACTTAAAAAAAGTTAAAAATTGAATAGATAAGTAATTAAAAATATTATTAAAGATAAAGCAAAAAAAAACACCATTTATCATATTTCAAATATTATTTTATACAAATTAAATCAATATTAAAATTTATATAACAGAATATGTACACAGTTCCAGCAGCCCCACTTAAAAAAAGTAAAAAATTGAATAGATAAGTAATTAAAAATATTATTAAAAATAAAGCAAAAAAACACTATCATATTTCAAATATTTTACACAAATTAAATCAATATTAAAATTTATACAACAGTATATTACACATAAAATCAAAAAACCATATACAATATCAAATTATATATACAATAGAATACAATATGTACAGATACAGTTCCAGCAGCCCCAAAAAGTTAAAAATTGAATAAATAAGTAATTAAAAATATTATTAAAGATAAAGCAAAAAAACACCATTTATCATATTTCAAATATTATTTTATACAAAATAAATCAAGATTAAAATTTATACAACAGTATATTACACATAAAATCAAAATGTCATATACAATATCAAATTATATATACAACAGAATATGTACACAGTTCCAGCAGCCCCACTTAAAAAAAGTTAAAAATTGAATAGATAAGTAATTAAAAATATTATTAAAGATAAAGCAAAAAAACACCATTTATCATATTTCAAATATTATTTTATACAAAATAAATCAATATTAAAATTTATACAACATTATATTACACATAAAATCAAAAAAATACCATATACAATATCAAATTATATATACAACAGAATATGTACACAGTTCCAGCAGCCCCACTTAAAAAAAGTTAAAAATTGAATAGATAAGTAATTAAAAATATTATTAAAGATAAAGCAAAAAAACACCATTTATCATATTTCAAATATTATTTTATACAAAATAAATTAATATTAAAATTTATACAACATTATATTACACATAAAATCAAAAAATACCATATACAATATCAAATTATATATACAACAGAATATGTACAAACACAGTTCCAGCAGCCCCAGTTTCAAGTTAAAAATTGAATAAGAAAGTAATTAAAAATATTATTAAATATGAGTTTCATTAATGTATAGAAAAAAAAAAACAAAAAAAAAAAAAAAAAAAAACACTTATATTACAAATATTATTTTATACAAATTAAATCAATATTATAATATTTATACAACAAAATATTACACATAAAATCAAAAAACCATATAGACCAGTACCAAACCAACAAAAAATCCAACAACGGCAACAGTAGCAGCAGCTCCAGTAAAAGTTAAAAAATTAATTTTTAAGGAAAAGAATTTACAATTTAATATTTACTGATATTCAACTCGTTATAAATTACTATTATTTATAAATTTAATACTTAATATCTTTATAATTTTAATACTTAAATTTAAAAAAAAAAAAAAAAAAAAAAAATTAATAATGCACATGTACAAAATTATATTCAATTAAAAAAATCAATTAAGATATTATTAAAGTTAAGTTAAAAATTCAGTTAAGTTTTAAGTTCATATTAAAGTTATGATATTATCAAGTTAATTAATAAAGTTAATGATAATAAATTTAGAAATTTTAATGACCCTAATTTGCTATGAACTTATGAAGAACAATTAATCAAATAAAACAAAATCAGATGGAGATAAAAAATTTGAAATTTTATAATACACAAAGAGAAATTAAATTTAAATGAAACTGTTACATATACAATTTTAAAATTTAAAGCTTTATAATACACAAATGAAAATTAAATTTAAATGAAACTGTTATATATAATTTTAAAATTTAAAACTTTATTTTATACGAATGGAAATTTTAAATTGTTACATATATAATTTTAATAGACACACTCTTGAATATTATTAATCAAAATACTAGACCAGACATATATTTCAGTGTTAATTATTTAAGTTCTAAAATTTACTTCTGTTATTATATAGTATATTACAGTTCTATTATTATATACAATTCTATTATATAGTTCTAAAAGTACTTTTATTTTATCAGAGATTATAAAGTAACATAAAACCAAATTTATACAGTAATATATATTCACAAACCAAATACCAAGATTTTGTTTAGTAAAAATAAAAAAAGAATATGTTGAGGAAAAAAGTTTCTTACTAATCATTTCGATTGTATATTTTATACAATCAGCAATTTTGTAAAGAATCATGAAATTATTCACTTACAGTGCACTACGTGTGATTTATATTAGGCATATCTTTGATAAGGTAATGTTATATTCATAATTTTTCCATTATAAAATTCATGTATATCATAAGGGTCTTATAGTTGGGAGTATGTGCATTTATAAAAGTGTTAATCACTTTTTTTAAATCAGAAAAGAATTTTTGATTTTCACTGTGAAAAACCGACTTATCTTTCTTTTAGAGGAATAGTCTCCAAATGAAGGATACGATCCATTTTTAATTGGGTTTTCCTTTCAATCTAACCCTCCAAACACTTATTTTAAGCATGTAATGCCAAGCAGTCACAATAGAAGTGGCCAAAGTCCTATAAATTATCTACAAGCAAAGATTTTGGTTTGATTTAGAGTGCTACTGTCTAATGTTTTGCTCACAAAGGCTAATAAGACCAGAAAATACTGCTTACAGCTGATTTTGAATGACTATTAACATCCAAAACAGTAGTAGAATTTGAATCTGCGAACTCTGGTACTGAAGAGAAGTAATATGCTATTCAGCCATCGTTCAGAATACAAACATTGGGGAAAATTCAGATTACTAGTAAGATTGTTGATTACTTATAGGAAATTTATGAATAAGAAATTTCCAAGATTTGAGATTCAAAGGAAAATGACGCTTTTAAATTATGAAGACATATGCATATATATATATATATATGATCAAAGAGAGATGATCAATTCTTCCCTAAGAGAGCTGAACCATTCATGCAAGGCTGTAAGTAGGTCATTTGGCACTCGTAGCAAAACTGGCCAGTACCCCTACCGCCAAATACAGTGAGAAAATGTATCAACAAGTTTTTTTTCTATATCATATATTCAGAATGAATGCAAAATATTTTAATTTTTAAAATGTTCATAGTATATTAATTTTTAATTTTCTTCTATTTTTACCTGATTAATACTTTAAATATTTTTTAACACTCTGAGGGTATTATTTTGCTGATAAATGAAATAGTTTGAGGGGAATATGCTTTATTTGTATGTTAAATTTTTATTAAATAATCACGAATTTCTAAATTTAAATTTAGTTTTCATAACTTTAATTTAAAATTTTAATCAAATATCTGGATTTATATTAAGGCATTTTAGGAGACTTCGATAATTCATGGAGCATTCTTGGAAGATGCTAAAATGACAACACTTTGGGTTATTTACTGAAAGAGATTTGATCAAATCCCAAAACTTTTTTAGGGAAAAGGTGAAATAATAATCATTATATATAAAATGTATTATCTAATAAACTATAAATTACTAAATGTACAGAAGTTAATACAATATGACTCACTGAAACACAAATTATTTATTCGAAATTAATAACAATAAAAAAGGAAATAGGTATGTAAGCCGATATTTTTAAAATGACAAAGGATGTTTTTAGTGAATTATTAAACATTTTCAGTGATTGCAATTAATTAATAATGTTTCTTTATTTTTTTTAAGGATGATGTTCATTTATGGCACCTTGAGTTACTAATTGCGTTACTTTTTTTATAGTTCTATATATTTCTTTAGATTGTATTTTGGATAGATCATAGGAACACTTCTTTAATCCTTAACCTCCAAAATTAAGGATAATTTTCCTTCAACATTCTTCCTTCATATACATCATTCCTTCTTATACAGACCTAAGCTAGTATATGGTGCTGTTTCTATAAATGTCACAATAGCTATTAGATGAGCAGTTCTAGATATCTAATATTTTATAATTACAACTGAGTAACCAATTTGGCATAAATTTTGAATAATAGGCAAATAATGAAAATTTTTAAATAACATGTCAAGATTCCCAGGGTTCAAGATTACACTTTCGACTAATGAAAGGTAAAGACTATCTCACACAAATCTGTAGCCCACATATGAACAACGTTCTTTTGTAAATTTTGCACCTTAGAAAGTCTCTCTTATTATAAATAAAAATTTGTTAACTACTCCTGCTGTAAGATTTATAGTTGGAATTTGGAGCACATGATACTCGTTATGTTTATTACTGTATCCCAGAAATGTTTCATATTTTATTTTTGCAATAATACGATACTATTTCTTATTACTATCTTTAACTCCATCCTTACACTGCTACATATTTCATATCATAAGTTTTCAATAATAAAATATTAAAATAACAGTATAGTAAGCATAAATTCATACAAGAATATACTTTTTAATTCATTGAGTATTAAGAGTTGTATTAATGCATTTCAGCTGCAACTTAAGAAAAGTAACAGAGAAAAAAATTAGAACAGAAAAAACAATAAATCTAATTTTACTAACAATAGAGGTCTAATGCATGGAGAAACTATAAAAAACGAATAACAAAGAGAATCTTGGATAAAAACTTCCCCATTAAATGGTTAAATATAACTAGAAGAGAAATTCAGAACTGTTATACAGCAAAGGAAAGGGAAATAAATAAGCAAGATTGTATAAGGATAATAATTGGGAAAAAAATGTATAAATAAAATTTTAAAAACCACTAAATCAATCAAGTGTTAACTACAGAAATTTGTTAACTGATAGTTCATTTCAGTATACATTGAGAAGATGATTCATGTGTTAAGAATAATTCTAATTACTTTCTAAAATCAAGATTTTCCATAAAACAATTACAAAAATATACCTCCCTACATAAGATTATTGATTATAAATTTGGAAAATGAGGAAAAACACTGGCTTTATCAAAAACATATGGAAAATTAGGGAAAAATGACTAAGTGAATTCCCAGACAAGCCCAAATTTTTACACCACAAAGCAGTAAGCTTGACTGCCTCATTCATAATAACAGCAATAGTTCAACTAAATTAATTCCAAACAATTATAACCACATTATCAACACAAATTTGGCAGCTGAAACAACACCATACCTTGCGAGTATAGTCCACTACAATACTCCAAAGGATAGGTGAGTGACCCTAAGGACTGCCAGAAGTTTCCTGAACAACTTGCTAATACCTTGAGGTCCCTCCACACTATGGTCCACTGTCTGGAGGGAGTATAACTTATCAAGGTTGATAAAGGCAGACGGCCTTGGTGGAGAATGGCTTCAGAAGCAGTTTTTCTCCAAAGATCAAAGACAGCTGCCATGTGCTATAAAGTGACAGTAGACTCAATGAATGCAACTATGCACTCTGCTCAAAGTGGTCCAGTGTGTGTGGATGTAACCTGTTAATCGTCCAAGGTTGCCATAAGGACCAGTACTGGAGTGGTGGACAATTTGCCTTTGTGGAAAGGGCACATCAGAACACTAGCACAAACCTATGTAGTGGTCAGCAGTTTCTTAATCTAGTTGAAAAGAATTAGGTTTGTACCCTTTAGAACAAGGTAACAATGAAAACACTATCTATTTGGATATCCTCCACAATCCAAACAACCATGCAAGAGCAATTTTCTTAAATCAAAGTTTTATCAAAAGAAATGAAAGCTCATAAAACAAAGAACAAGTTCTGCAAGGTTCATATGCATGTTGACTAGGTGACAGGATCAGTATCCAGAACAAGTCCCTAAAATACCTGTCAACAAGTTTTTATGGGGTTTTCAGAAGAATAGACTGAAAAATTTATGGCTAAGTCAATATGACAGTAATGATTTAGTGAAATCATCACGTAATGACGACATTTGGCAAATGCCAAAATGACAGAAAAGGACAGCCTAAGTTGTAAAATCTCTAAGCAATGATTTTAGATTCAAGGGAAAATGTAATAAGTGTGTTAAAATTGGGCAAATGCCAAAATGACTGAGTAAATAACAGGCTACTTTGAAAAATCTTCACTGTCTTTAAATTAGCAGGAAAATGTAACTGAGGCAAAACAGGGCAAATGCCAAAATGACTGGGAGTAAGGGACAGACTGCATTATTAAATTTTCAAGCAATGACTTTATGTTCCTAGTATGAAGTACCATAGTAAAAAGATCATAGTAAAGGTAATAACTATGGCAAAATTGGGAAAATGCCAAAATAACAGAGAAAAAAGGACAGTGTCAGTTATGTAATCTTTAAGCAATGATTTTAGATTTATAGGATATGCTGCAACTCTGACAAATCGGCACATAGCAAAAAGATAACGAGTAAAGGAGCCTATTTTCAGAAATCTTAAAACTATGTCTTTAGATTCACAGAAAAATGTTACACCTGTGGCAAAATTGGACAAATGCCAAAAAGACTGTCAGAAAATAGCCACTTAATTTGTGAAAAATTTCAGCAATGATTTTAGATTTACATAAAAATGTAACACTGGCAAATATGGGCAAAGGTAAATTTGATTTTCAGTAAGGGACAACCTACTTTAGGAAATCTTTTAAGCAATGACTTTATTTTCACAGCAAAATGTAATAACTGTGGCAGAATTAAGGAAATACCAAAATAGCTGCGAACAAAGGACAGCCTATTTTGTGAAATCTTTTAAGTGATGACTTTAGATTCATAGGAAAATGTAGTAACTGCAACAAAATCAACAAATGTCAAAATGACTGAGTAAATGGCAGTCTTCTTTGTGAAATTTTTAAGCATGACTACAGTTTCACAGACAATTTAAATAAACTGTAGCAAAATTGGGGAAATAACAAAATTTAGCAGATTACAAAAAAAGATAAAATCTAATTTCACTAATTGGCTGCAAAGTCTAAGCAACTAAGGACAGTCAAATTTATTAAAGCTTTCAGTAATGATTTCAGATTCATATGAAAATGTAATAACTGAAAAAATTAGGGCAAATGCCAATTTAACTTTCAGTAAAAGACAGCCTACTTTGTGAAATCTTCAATCAGTGTCTTCAGATTCACAGGAAAATGAAATTACTGTGGCAAAACTGTGCAAAGGTTTTGCCACACATAACTGGGAGTAAAGGACAGCCTACTGTGTGAAATCTTTAAACAATGATTTTTATTCACAGGAAAATGTAATACCTGCGATTAAATTGGGCAAGTACTAAATTGCTCAGAGAAAATGAAAGCCTACTTAGTGAAATCTCAAAGCAATAATTTTATGCCTGTAGAAAATGTAGAACTTAGGCAGAATTAAGAATAACAGTCTACTGAATGAAATCTGCAAATA
Source organism: Pardosa pseudoannulata (assembly GCA_032207245.1). NCBI lineage: Eukaryota > Metazoa > Arthropoda > Arachnida > Araneae > Lycosidae > Pardosa > Pardosa pseudoannulata. Next base: position 187,456,561 of record CM063504.1, on the reverse strand, counting down.
ATGACTTTAGATTCACAGAAAAAATGTATGCACAGGAAAACTTTGGTAAAATTGGGCAAATGCTGAACTTACTGCGAGAGAATGACAGCTTAATTTGTGAAATCTTCAAGCAATGAATTTAGAATCACGAGAAAATGTAATAAATGTAGCAAAATTGAGCAAATGGCAGAATGGCTGTAAGTAAAGAATAACCTACTTTGTGGCAAACACAAAAATGACTATGAGTAAAGAATAGCCTACTTTGTGAAATCTGTAAGCAATGATCTTAGATTCACACGAAAATGTTATAATTGTGGCAAAATTGGGCATATGCCAAAATGACTGTGTGTAAATGTGTCTATTTTGTCATATCTTCAAACAATGTCTCCATTCACAGGAAAATGTAATAACTGTAGCAAAATTGGGCAAATACCAATTTGACTTTCAGTAAAGGACAGCCTACTTTGTCAAATCTTCAGTGTCTTTAGATTCACAAAAAAAATTAATAACTATGGCTAAATTGGGCAAATACCAAATTGCTCAGAGAAAATGACAGGCTTCTTTGCAAAATCTTCAAGAAATGACTGTTATACAGAGGTAAAATTGTGGAAGAACTGGGTAAATGCCACATTGCTCAGTGAAAATTACAGCCTACTTTGTGAAATCTTTAAGTAATGATTTTATGTTCACAGGAAAATGTAATAATTCTGTCAGAATTGGATAAATGACAAAATGATTATGAGTAAATAACAGTCCATTTTGTGAAATCTTCAAACAATGTCTTTTGATTTGAGGAAAAGACTAATTGTAGCAAAATTGGGCAAATGCCAAAACGACTGTGAATAAATGACAGTCTATGATGTCAAATCTTCAATCAATGTCTTTAGATTCACAGAAAAATGTAATAACTGTAACGAAATTGGGCAAATACCAAAATGACTAGTAAAGGGCAGCCCAATCTGTGTTTCAGCAATGATGCTAGATTTACATGAAAACAAAATAACTCTGGCAAAATTGGGCAAAGGTCAACTTGATTTTTGGCAAGGGACAGACTACTTTATGAAACCTTCAAGCCATGACTTTATACAGGAACTTATAATAACTATGATGAAATTGGGGCAATGTCAAGATGGCTACATATGAATGACAGTCTATTTTGTGAGCTTTTGCAGATTATAAAGATGTAATCTAATTTCACTAACAGGCTGCAAAGTTATGCAACTAAGGAAAGCCTAATTTATGGAAACTTTCAGCAATGATTTTAGATTCACATGAAAATGTAATAATTCTGGCAAATTTGGGCAAATGCCAAAACGACTGTGAATAAATGACAGTCTATTTTGTCAAATCTTCAATCAATGTCTTTAGATTCACAGGAAAATGTAATAACTGTAACAAAACTGGGCAAATACCAAACTGACTGTTAGTAAAGGGCAGCCCAATTTGTGTTTCAGCAATGATGTTAGATTTACATGAAAACAAAATAACTCTGGCAAAATTGGGCAAAGGTCAACTTGATTTTTGGCAAGGGACAGACTACTTTATGAAACCTTCAAGCCATGACTTTATACAGGAAATTATAATAACTATGATAAAATTGGGGCAATGCGAAAACGGCTACATATGAATGACAGTCTATTTTGTGAACTTTTGCAGATTATAAAGATGAAATCTAATTTCACTAATAGGTTGCAAAGTTATGCAACTAAGGAAAGCCTAATTTATGAAAACTTTCAGCAATGATTTTAGATTCACATGAAAATGTAATAACTCTGGCAAAATTGGGCAAATGCCAAAATGACTGTGAATAAATGACAGTCTATTTTGTGAAATCTTCAATCAATGTCTTTAGACTCACATTAAAATATAACTACTATGGCAAAATTGGAAAAACATCAGAATAACTGAGAGTAAAGAGCAGCCTACTGAGTGAAATCTTGAAGCAATGATTTTCATTCACAAGAAAATATAATTGTGCCTAAATTGGGAAAATGCCAAATTGCTCAGAGAAAATGACAACCTATTTTGTAAAATCTCACATTGTACTGCAATGACTTTATGTTCACATGAAAATGTAATTAACTGTGGCAGAATTAGGGAAATACCAAAAATGGCTGGGAAAAAGGCAATCTTTATGAAAATTTCAAGCAATAACTTTAGCTTCACAGAAAAATATGTGTACAGAAAAACTGTGGCAAAATTGGAAAAATGTCAAATTGACTGCAAGAGAATAGTAGCCTTAGTTGTGAAATTTTCAAGCAATGACCTTAGATCTACAGAGAAATATATCTGTGAAAAAATTAGGCAAATGCTGTCATATATCAATACCTTCTTTTTATCATGTCGATAACTGTTTAGTGATTTGTAACCGTAACTGTGTAGTATAAAATAAATGTTGTTGACATGTAGCTTGTGTGTATTCTCCATGCTCTAATAATTTATTGAACCTACCTTATATATTAGAAATATATATGACATGGCACAGCCGTCAGGTATTTGTATTATAACGCTTTATTGATTTGCTGTTTGAAAATTTGTAAAAATAAGTTTATTTCGATTTGCGTCAAACAGAACGTTGTTTTCACTTTCGATTTCACCATGGATGGATTAAAACCCAGGTGGTCTTTTCTTCAAAGGTAATTTGGCAGCAAACTGGAAGAAATTCAAACAGTCTTTTGAAATATATATGATTGCATCTGGTGCTGCTTCCAAATCAGAAGAAATGAAAATAGCAATATTACTGCATGTTATACGCGAAGATGCTGTTGATAAGTATAATACGTTCGAGTTCACCGAAGAAGATCGAAAAAAGTATGTAAAAGTACTTGAAGCTTTTGAAATTTATTGTTTGTCTCAGAGTAACAAAAGTGTTGATAGTCATATTTTCTTTACAAGAACTCAACAATCTGGTGAAACATTCGAGGTATTTCTTACTCAGCTGAAAAAGCTAAGTCTTAATTGCGGATTTGCTACTTTGAAAGATAGCTTAATAAAAGACAGAACAATAAGTGGCATTGGTGATAAAAATCTGAAAGAGAGATTATTAAGAGAAGGTCAACTAACTCTGGATAAATGTGTTAAAATATGTAAAGCATCGGAATTGGCAGAAATGTAATTGAAAACAATGAATGATGTAAATAATGTGGATTCAGTAAAGGTGAAAAAGAACTTTAAAACATATGAAAGAGCATTGAATGAATGAAATCACCTTTAGGGCAGCCCTTGGGGGATTCCCCAAGAGCAGGGCATCGCGACCAGAGGTATATTGTACCCAAACCCAAGAAGAACAAAACACGACTCAAATGTACCTAAGAGAAAAGACCACAAGCTGAGGCAAATCTCAGCAAACAGCTAACAGGGATGCCCTGCAGCTCCCAAGGCTCAAGGAAGTGGCGACCAAGGCGTTTAAACCTAATGTAGCCTCCACACTATGGCCAGTTGTTCACCACTTCTTGATGGTGACCTCGAACGATGGTTCACGGGTCGCATCCACACGCTGGGCCACTAAATGAGCTGAGTGCATTGATTCGTCCATAGGGTCCACTGCGCACTTTAATTGTGCATCTGGCTGCCTTTGATCTTTGGAGAAAAACCGCCTCCAAAGCTATCGTCCGCCAAGGCTATTTTATCGTCTGCCACCATCGGCCATGATAAGCCAAAGCCGCTCCAGATGGTGGTGATGGCTTGCAGTGGACCATAGTGAGGAGGCACCTTAGAAACGAGAAATACTCCCAATCACACAAAATGTGGTGAGCAGTCTCCTCCTCAAGACGGCAGCTACAGCACAAGGGATCAGAGCTAATACCTATTATGTTGAGGTGCCTATTGAGGGCACAATGACCAGTAAGAAGACCAACTGCCTTCCTCAGGCCATTCCTATGAAGCGTCAAGATATATTACTACGCAAATCCTTGCTACGCAAGCTGCGGCAGTCACGATTAACCTCTTTAGCTTGCCTATGACCATCCCCAATAAGCCACTTGGAATACTGAAGGTGCCTAAAATGCCTAAAGACAGAATTCCTAATAGACCCCGGAGCAATACCAAGGACAGGCTCAGGTCCAGTAAAGGAAGTTCTGGACCCCTTCCTAGCTATATAATCAGCAAGCTCATTACTCTGAATTCCCATATGACCAGGAACCCAGTAAAGATTAACCTTGTTATCTGAGGCAAGGTCACGAAGAGACTCCAAACACTCCCGAACCAATGCAGAGGTAATACTACACCTCGACAGGGCTTGGAGCGCAGCCTGACTATCAGAGTGGATATGAATGATTTGCTTATGAAAACCCCTGCCAAGACAAGTCCTGTAACACATATAGATTGTAAAGACCTCAGCTTGGAAAACAGTAGCATATTTACCAAGCATAAAGAAAAGCTTGGTGCCATCTATAGGGCAGCACCCACCTGATGATTAAGTTTAGAACCATCAGTAAACCAAATCCTGCAGTTGCCCTTAAGCCACTTAGGATTCTTAAGCCAGTCCTCCGGAGAGGGGAAATGAACACTATAGGGTTTACAGAATGTAAACCTGGTATTGATAACATCAGTAGGCATTATAAAAAAAGCCTTATTAGTCATGGAAGAGTCAAAACGTCCCCAAGAGAGATAAAAAGAGTAATCCCTCCAAAGACCCAGACTCTTAAACTGCTTCATACAGATTATAGCCTCAGCTTCAATCCGTAGATGCAAAGGAAGCATGCCTAGCAAAAGTTCTATGGCAGCAGTAGGGTAGTAGAAAAGCATTCAAGAACAAGAAAAATGAGATGAAAACGAAATCAAAACAACTGGAAGATCCAGGTGAGTTTAATAAAATTCGTTGAAAATGTGGCACATCTCATGCACTTTTTAACTGTCTTGCTTTTAATAAAATTTGTCTATATTGTAAAAAACAAAATCATTTTTATAAGATAAATTTTAGGAAAACAGTTAATTATATTTCTAATGAACCAGTTCCGATTACTAACAAGAAGCCATATTCCAATGAAGAATATATTTCGGGAGAAACAAAATTGAACATAAATTCTAATGACTCGATAGAGAAACTTAAAGTAAATATTTCAAAATATCTGTATGTTAAATTGGACATGGGAGCACAAAGCAATGTGTTGCCATATAGAAAATTTAAACTACTAAATATAAGAGAAGATTCTATAAGAAAAACAGAGGCTATTTTAAATAATTACAATGGTACGAAAACTGAAGTTCTTCGTAAATGTATTTTAAAATGTGAAACACAAAGTGGATTGAAAAATGAGATAGAATTCCAAATAGTAAAATGTGAAGATAATGTTCAAGCAATTTTGGGTTTAAAAACAATTCAACAGTTAGGTCTGATTAGAAGAATTGATCCTGTAGTAACAACAGATAACTATAAATGGGTTAAACAAAAATATAGTGATTTGTTTCTAGGTTTTGGTCAAATTGCTGATTATGAATATGAAATTAAACAGGGAGCAGTTGGAACTATAGAACCCTGTAGAAGATTTCCGTTAGGTCTTATGAATTCTTTAAAGCAAGAATTGGGGCATATGGAACATGATGGTGTTATTAAAAAAGTTAATTTTGAACATGAAATCACCAATGAATGTTAAAGAATTAGAAACTTTCTTAGAAATGATTATGTATGTGTCTCAATTCATTCCAAATGTTTTGGAAAAAACAACTGTATTGAGAGATCTACTTCGGAAAAATGTGATGTGGCAATGGAATCATGAACACGAAGAAGCTTTTCACTTAAAGAAAATATTAGTTGACAAACCCGTATTGCAATATTTGATTGTAGAGTCCAGTAATGCTGTCTGTAGATGCTTCACTATCTAGATTAGGTGCTGTTTTTTTACAAAATAATTTATCAGTAGCTTATGCATTTAGATCTTTAACAGCAACCCAGAAAAATTACGTACACAGATTGAAAAACAAACACTTGCAATAGTATTTGGGTGTGAAAAATTCAATCATTATATCTTTGGAAATAATTTTATTGTTGAAAGTGATCATAAACCATTGGAAGCTATTTTTAAGAAACCATTGAATAAGTGCCCTTTATGTCTCCAGAGGATGAGAATTCGCCTACAACCTTATGATTTTACTATTAAATTCAAACCTGGAAAAGAACTTGCAATAGCTGATGCACTATCTAGATCATTTATACAAGAAAAAAAAAATGATGCATTTGAAGAAGAAATTGAAGCTCATGTATGTATGATAAATGCAGAAGTGGATAAGTCGCCTAAGAAAGAAAAGATGTTTTTAGATGCAACCACGGATGATGAAGAATTACAGATTGCTTTGAAATTAATTAAAAATGGGTGGCCTAACAATAAATCAAAAGTAGCAGAAAAAGAAAAAGCTATTTTTCTTTTTAGAGAACTTGTAGAATTGAATGGTTTAATTTTTAAAAATTCATGTGTAGTAGTTCCTAAAAATCTACGTAAGTTAGTGTTAGAAATAATACGTTATAATCATATGGGAGTTGACAAGTGCAAAAGTAGTTCAAGGGAAATTCTTTTCTGGCCTGGAATGAGTAAAGATATTGAAGATTTAATTTTAAGTTGTTCTACATGTTTGAAGTATCAAAAACACAATACCAAGAAACCGTTAATGCCAAAGTAAGTACCATACAGACCTTGGGAAACATTAGGTACAGATTTATTTCATCTATATGGGAAGAATTATTTGATTATAATTGATTATTTTAGCAAGTTTGTTGAAATTGGACAGTTATAGAAGATTACAAACATTAATACCTTTAAATTATTAAAATATATATTTGCTAGATATGGTATCCCAAAACTCTTGTATTCTGACGATGGTCCTCAGTATCAAAGAGTTCAAGAAATTTATTAATGAATGGAATTTTGAACATAAAACATCTAGCCCTGAATTTGCACAATCAAATGACATGGTAAAGCAATAAATTCAAACAGTAAAGAAGTTGTTGCTAAAAGCAGAATCTGATAGTAAAGATCAATATTTAGTTCTACTTGAATACCGAAATACTCCAATCTCCAACAACTTACCATCCCCTTCAGAAATATTTTTTGAAAGAAAAATAAATGGATTATTGCCAATAAGGGAATCTTTTGAACAAGTAAACAAAAATTTAGAAGCAAGAAGTAGGCTCTTGGAAAGACAGAAAATGCAAAAATATTATTTTGATAAGAGTTCAAAAGAGCTCAAACCATTAAGCGAAGGGATGTTTTTCTTTTCATATCTGGATCAGGACCCTGGGGAAGTGGAAATTTTTTTTTACATGGCGTCACATGATTAAATTAAGTGTTTGATGGATTGGACTGAAAGGATAATTCAATGAAGAATGGTACATATCTATCATTCTGAGAATATTTCATGGGTGATTTTAAGTAAAAAAAAAAGAAAATTTCTAAACATCACACAAAATTTTCTGAAAAAGTAAGAGCTACTAATTTAAAATAAAAATTATACTTAATTTTTATTAACCTTATTATTAATTATTATCTTTATTATTTGATTAACCTTAAGTTAATTTCCAGAAATATGAATTAGAGCTGGATATTTGAATTTTAATACTGTGATATATTGTTTACCAAATATCGATATATCAAAATGTTCTAATATATAACACCTTACTATAGAGTTGTAAATATAAGAGTGTTCTGTATAAAATAATAGAAACACATACATCAATTTGTATGAATAACTTTTCTTATAGGTGATAGCTCTAAAATATTTAACTATGTTATTTTATGCATTAATATTATTAAACATGTAAAATCATTAATAAAAGAATAAACTAAAAACAAAAAGAGATGTATTCTTAAACTGAACATAATACTTAAGACACAGCACATGAACACACACACAATATCACTTTTAAAGTGATGTGAGTGAATAATAAATGATTCTTTGTTTGTGTAAAGTAACTAACCTAACTGGTAAGAACCAGTTTTCTTTAACCAGCCTTCCTATTTTTGCCCAAATAAAAGATTGACTTTTTAATTTTCAATAAAACAAATTAATTATAAAATCAGAAAATTTGGTGAAATAAAAGTATTTTAAAGCTTGCATATTTAAAAAGGAATCTCATCATAATTTTCAAATTTACTGATCAAATACTGAAAGGTATGTCTGGTCTAGTACCATGACTAATATACAAGAATGATCTTATCAAATTGATATATGTAGCATTCAAATACAAAAGTGCGATTTAAACATTAAGAAAAAATTTGAGTCTAAAGAATAAGTGATTTGAAAAATACATGTAAAAACAAATTAAGGTCATTAAAATTGATACAGACTTAAATTCAAATGATATGATAAAATCCTAAATTATATAGATAAAAAAATTATTTAAAAAAGTTAAATTAAAAAAATTAAAGTTAAAAAAAAAATTAATAAGCTTACCACCAGACGCCACGAGGAGACTATGACATCTAAAAAAAGAAAAGATTCCTGTAGCACAAAGTGACAAAGTACACATATATATAAACATACATACATATATAATTTATATATTTACATGACACATAAACATATGTAACTAACTAATGAAAATAAGTAACATTTAAAATATTCAACTTTTAATCGGTATTCATAATTGCTGCATATCAGCCAATGCAGCCAGAAGCCGACCTACACTGTGATGATACTTCAATGCAAGCTAAAGGACCAAGAAACATCGAAAAATGGAGGGGAGGGGGGGGAGGCAAAGAAATCTAAGCTGTATGGGTGGTTAAAATTTTTTTTTTTAAATAAATAAATAAAAAAAAATTTTTTTTTAAATTGAGCATTATACAAAATTTTCTGAAAAAGTACCAATTCAAATTAAAAATTAAATTAAGATTAATCTTTAGATGTGAGAACTAGAGCAGGATATCTGAATTTTAATATTGTGATATAAAGTTTACCAAATGTCGATATATCAATATGTTCTGATATATATCACTTAATTATAGAGTGGTAAAAATATAAGAGTGTTCTACATAAAATAATGCAAGTACAGATACAATAATGTGTGTTGATTTTCTAGAAAACAAAAATTTATTTTGTTAAATTTTGATACATAAATTTAAATTTCAACACATTTATTTTTAAAGGTAAGGATAATCATTTCCTTACTTATTTGATCTAAAATATATTCAAATAGCATATTATTTTAAATTGAAAGAAATTAATCAGATGACACAAAATATAGATGTATATTTTGTTTCATTTCATTCATATCATATATCTAGTTTCTAAGACAATAGATATATTAAGTGAAAAAGGATTCATGTTTTTCTGTAAATTCATTTTGAATTTTTGTTTAAAAAAGAAAATTTTTGGAACAAACACACTCAAATATCATAAAATTTTGGATCAGAATCATTTCTCCTAAGGTAAAATCAGAATTAAATATTAGAGTAATGGACGGCAGTTTTCTGGTTCATTAATCATGTTATCTGGTCCATCACATTAATGTGTGTCTGCGAATATGCCAATTTTCAAGAAAAATCTTAGCTCCTGGATGCACAGTTGGAATGAAACAAGCCAGTGGTGGAGATAAGGTGTGGGCAATGTTTTAATGGAGCCCATTTGGACCCATAATCCATTCATTGCAGATCAGGTTCACCTATTCATTACCACAGTATTTCAGGTGGGGGATGATATTTACCAACAGAAAAATGTACCATCTCACAAGGGTCAAATCATCAGGGAGGGGTTCGACAGACATTTCAAATTTGTGCAAGAATTGCAGGACCAGTTGATCAGCGCTTGATACCAGTTACCTCAGACTACTTACCAACGCTTTGTGCAGTTGATGCCATGCCAGGTGCTGGCAGTTTTTAGAGGTAAAGGTGATCTTCTACATGTTATTAATCCAATCGCGACCAACGTCTTGTGGACACGACGCAGCAATTCCACTCTTAAGCAGCCCAGCGTTGCCTTTACACAAAGAGCTCCAGTTGATATTGAGAGACCAGCATGGCATATGCATAATAAGAGATCGAAACATTTTAATTGAATTTTTAAATACTAGATTTAATTACTAGATGTCGTTAAACAGCAACAGTTTTCAACGATTGACTTATATAGCATTTACATGCTGATCCTCAAGGGGTTAATAGAGTGGTCATAATGTAATGGCTTGTTGGTGTATATATAAATGCAAATATATGTATACATACATGCACATTAAACATGTATGTACATGCATATAATTATATACAAAGGATAAACACATATAAGTGAATATGTACAGAATAGAATGAGTAGCACTTACATTAAGGCACTGGCGCAGTTTGCAGCACTGCCTCCTGAGGCCTGCACCACCGAAGCATGGCATATCCATGCACATAGTACAGGAGCCACAATTAGCAGTGCAGCAGGCTGCACAGTTGCCGCATCGTCTCCTGCGACGAATGGGGAGATAAGCTCCAGCTGGCAGCTGCTGTTTTGCTGCACGTCGTGGTTGTTGCCGGGATGGCATAGCCTTGGCAGATGGCTGGGGTGCTGCTGGTGGAGGCTGGTGGCGGGTGCTGCTGGTGGAGGATGGTGGAGACTGGTGGTGGAGGCTGCTGCTGGTGGAGGATGGTGCAGGCTCCATCTCCCATGTGCCCGAGAACTAGAGAAAGAAATATTTATGTTAGAACTCAAACTTTTTATAAATAAATATTGATACCATGGTCTTATTACTTTATTATGGTTATTTACAATGCAAACCTTTTCTTAGGAAACAAGTCAAAGTCTTCTTAACGTGTGAAAGCATTTATTTATATTATTCACTTATTAGCGTTACCTCCTTGCCATCACACTTTAAAACATTTTTAAAATGATTACAAATAAATCATTAATAGATAGGTGCCAACTTCCGAAAGAGAAAAATTATAGTTTATCACAGGAATGACACTTTTCAGTATATAGATAAAAATATAAATTTTAATAAGAGAAAAATAGGGATAAATGGGAATGTTTATTTAATCTATGAAAGACATATTAATTTAGTTTACATAAATGCTTTTAAAGTTTTAAAAAATTTGTAATTGAAATAATATTTTTTGGTATATATATAAAACATTATTAAAAAGAAAAAAATGTTAATAATGTTTATCCAATATATAAACATGAGTGATTCTACATAAAGAAATTTTTTCTGAACATCCTACAAGATTTTCGGAAAAAGTATACGCTACTAATTTAAAATAAAAACTATATGAAGGTTATTTTCTGGATGTCAAAACTAGAGCTAAATGGTATCTGAATTTTAATACTGTGATTCATTGTTTACCAAACATCAATATGTTAATATGTTCTAATATATATCCTCTTAATATAAGTTCTTATTATAAGTTGAAAATATAAGTGTGTTCTGTTCAAACATCTTTTTGGTTATCTAGAAAACAAAAATTCCAATTCCTTAATCTAAATACATAAATTGAAATTTTAATATATTGCTTTAAAAAAGAAAATCACATAACATTATTACTCTTCTTAGGTAGAAAAAAGATTTGTGGATGCAGCAGAAAAGAGAAAGGGTGAGAAAAGATATAACTTTCTGATTATATTCCAAATTCATTTATATATTTTATATCTGAAGTGGAAGATGGTTTTAAAAAACTTTCTTTTTCATTTTCAGAAACACATTTTTCAGAAAATTCTTTTCAAATTTTCAGAAAAAAAAAATTCTGTTTTAAAATTTTAGGAAAATTTGGAAATTTTGGGATCAGAATCACCCAATATAAAACAAACATATTAGTCTTTAGCATTTACAAATGCTGTTGTACAAGATTTTGCTTTTATCAAAAATTGTTTGTCAAACTCATTTTTAGAACATTTTAAACTTTTACTCCATTTTACAATTAACAACTATTCTAATGTTTTATTAGACAGAAATTGTCTAAAATCAATCTGATTTTTTTTTCATTGCACTGAGCAGTCGCCGCCTTTTTTTTTTTTTTTTTTTTTGCTTAAATACAGAATTATTGGTAGAGGGAAGAACAAAGCAAAGACGAGATTTGTAGGGAAATTTTAGGGATTTTAGATAATATCGTTGAAAATCAGAAGAATTAGTTTTCCCAGTCAAAAGATCAGAAAAACACAAAAAAAATCCAAAAATTTTGAGTATATCGGAAGCACTGGCATATATTAATAAATAAAAACATACAATTTTTTAAAAACAATAAACTATGCAATCGTAACAGAAATAAAGTTACTTTTGAAATGAGCCATTAGCAGAGGAATAGCTCAGGTAGATTGACTGAGTCGCTTGATGAAAAAATTAAAATTAACAAATAAAAAGAAAGATTTAAATATATACAGAGACAAAAAACAAATAAGTGCTCATCTATATATAAAGATTTGTAAAGGACTCTTTATACTTGCAGTTGATCACTATAATCTTCATTTAATTTTAGTAGAGTTTGCACACTTTGGATTTTGCATGTTATTCCCCCATCCACTAAATTAGTTCAGAATGTTCAGCCGGCAAAAGTCAATGTGATTACTGGAGGATATCCATAAATATCTGCAGCAAACACTATATAAAAGCAAGTGCTGCCACATTCAATATAATATTAAAAACTTAAACAATTCTGGTTACTTTGCAGCTGACTGAAAAGCATCTGCTTTTGACGATTCCTACCACAGCATTTGACCCGTCTTCTTACCCAGCAATTTTTCTGACATCAAATTTCAAAATATATTGGTTCAGTTCTGGTTTTTGCTCAGCCAAAAATAATGGTTTTCTTTTCAGTTCCAAATGAATAATTTTATATAATGTATATTCTTATTTGTACTAAAAACACTATTCTATTATAAACAAAGTAATTACAGTAATTACAAAGTATAAACAAAGTAAGAAGATTTTATTCTTTTTATAATTGGTGCATTATGTGAATGGACACAATTAACCTGCATGTATGATACGAGCAGTTAGCAGATATTGGCATTGTTATCCATTATCAATATTGCATTTAACAAAGGAACATTCGACTAAATATAAATCTACCTTCTATTTGTAGTTTCATGCAAAACTGTAATAGAAAAGTACTAATGAATATCAAAACAGAAAATTGATATGCAATGTACAAATAGTTTGGTTTGGTTTGGAACTGGGACCTACTGTTAAAAGCCTATTCCAAATGACTATGAACATTCATGCCACTGTGGGATTTGAACCCACAAACTCTGCTATTGTTTGGCATAATGTACAGGAAATGACATTAGGTTGATGTTAAATTAGATAATATTAATAAGTTGGTTGCAGCGACAAAATGACTGAAGATATATCGAAACAAAATAAACAGATATTTTTTTTTCAGTTCAGTTCTGGTTTTGTTCCAATCAAAATAGGTTTTTCCAGTTTGGGGTTCAGTTCTGGTTTGAAGCCCTGGGCAGAACATCTACCATTTTTAAAAATAAAACCCACAACCCCTTTCAGCAAATTAATGAAACAGAAGAATTACCAGCTAACCTGCTCAACCAAGTAATCCACAAAATTACAACCAGACAGTGTCCACACAGAAATACAAACAGCAGTACTTTAAACTTCTATCCCTGTAACTTTAGAATTATTATGTAGTAGCACCCTAACTTATCCTTATGTGTAAATACCTTACACTTAAATATAGAAGTGATTAGTCATGTAATTTACTTTTGATATGTAGAATAAAAGATTCTGAAATTCTTAAACTTCAGAACTTCAGTGTTCTTTCATTAAAAACAATATTGTCAATCAGCTTATTAGAACAAATAAATTATGCTTAACAGCAAATCAGGATTAACATTTTAAAAAACCAAGTTGTGTACTACATAGAAACAACTATCCAGTTAGCCTCACAAAACACATTGATGGTTTAAGATTTAACAAATAATTTTTTAATGTTATTTTTAAATACCTAAAATAAAACTAATATTATTAGGATTTAAAGTATTTAAGGCAACTTTTTACATCAATTAAATATCCAGTAAATTTCTTTTGCGATACAATAATCACTAGATTTATCACCAGACACAGAAGTGAAATATAAGCCCCTACACACACACACACACTCACAGAAGCACATATAAAAATAACGAGAATGCTTCCCTGTAACACTACACTTATAAATCAATACTCGTTCAAAGGTCAAAGCCTTAAGTTACTTAAATCACTTCCCTTTAACCCCCCCCCCACAATGACTGGATTGGCTGACTGTAGTAGAATACTCGCTTTACAGCTGAACATAAGCAATAATGAAAGTTTGATAAGAAGCCTTAATTTATGTATTTTTTTCTCTCTTTTGAATTCAAACTACCATGGTGGACATTTTCAACCTAGATATTATTTCCAAATATCATCTAGGTTGTATATTATCAGAAGTGATGATTGAATAAACCAGAAACTTAGGGGTGGGGGAAGTACTCCCAAGGCACAATCCCTTCCATCAAAACCACATGTTTCTTACATGCAACAACCATACAATCTTATAATGTAACCTAAATCTGTGCAATCTAAAATTAACTCAAAACTCCTCAATTTTCTCATGCAACTATATAATCTTACAGAGAAAAAATGAAATTCATACTAGTTGGCATGCATGTCAACTCAACCATAAAGCTTTTAATGTTTTAGGGATGTTTTGCTGTTGTTGTTTCTGATGCCACTTGGTAAAACAAAGCACAATCGGCTGTACACTACTCATATTAAGTCGTAGAGATGTTCCTTTTGAACAAATACCACTAGGATGAAAGTACGTGGGTCCTCGTAACTTAGAAGCAGGGACCAAGCAGAAGACCCATAGGTTTGGCTTGCTTCCCCTACAGGTATTGGAGGACGTTGTGACCACGAACATTTTTATATACCTCAGTCACCTTTAACAAACATGGTGGATCTTAGGCTGGCTTGGGCTCCAAACTTGCAACCCTCTAGTTACAAGAATGTTGCCTTTGCCAATTGAACAAAGGTGTCTGACTTAAGCTGCCTAGACACAAAGATGTTTTCTATCTAGGCTATATTGTTGAATAAGGAGCAAAGTTTCGAGAACATAACCAGAGTCAGGAATGCTTCATGGTCATCACATAACAAATGCACAATTAAATTTAATAGAAATAGAGTGCTTGGTTTTTAAATGGCATTCAAATGTTGTGGAAAATGAAATTGTTCAAAAATAAATACTCACGGAGTCAAGGGACTCCTCCCGGATGCACTGCCGCTTCCAGAGGCTGCCATCCTGCAAAGGAAGATCAGATAGTCTGAATTTATGTCAGTTTATATAAATGATATTGTTGAAACACATACTGGTAACAAGTAACAATGCATAGAAATACAAGCAATTGTAAATAAGGTTTTGGAATTGTAACTATCAAGGTTGTCCTCAAAAAATAATTTTTGGTATATGTCTGACTTTGACTTATTCAAAGATATAAATTTAAAATCCTGTTACAATGTAAAGATTCAATTTTCCTATGAATGTATTCATATACTGAAGAATACCACTATAATTGTCATACAGCATAACAATTTATACAAACATATTTTGTTAACCAATGAAAATTTCACCTACGCCACCCTCCGGGTTTAGTTTTGGTAAAGACTGAAATGAATGTGTTTAGGTCTCATTATACTTATGTGTATTATAAGAAAACCGTCCTTCAAGTAAGTAACTTCTCGTATTTTTTGTAAGGCTTTAATTTCTAATTTTTAAATTCCAAACATGAGATATAGGTATATATTCACAAATAAAAACCACAGCTTAAATTTAAATTTTTTTAGCATAACTTTAAATTTTTTTTGGTTTCTCTGCATAGGTTTATGCGGGATTGAAGTTTATGATAAACGTTTGCAAATGTATTTTGGTGTATTAATTGCATATTAAATGTGAATACAAGTTTAAGGAAACATACCAAATTCTTAGTGTTAATCACCAAATTTTAGATGCCACATTTCTGAGATCTTAGTAATTATGCTAGTTTGATATGTTTTATAAGTTTTTAAATGATTAAAATATTAATTATTTCTTTTTTTTTTATTACTGAACTATTGGTTTAAATGTTTTAAATTATTTGATACTAACCTACAATTTTTTTTAGTTAATAAATATTATCACTTAAATCTTTCACCAAATGATGCCATATTCTTCATAACATTTAGTATCATTAAGTGGTATTGTTTACTATAAGATTTAGCTTCTTCATAAACTTTCATATGATTTTACCACCGGTTAATACCTAATGCATTACTAAGTAGGTTTACAAACTGAACAAAACATTGTCATTTCTGGTGGCCATTTTCAATAGTCAGGAATGAGTCACCTGGCCCCCTAAATTTGTGATGGAAACAGTGGAATACTAAGTCAATAAATATAAATTTTATATAATTTAACAACTGTACCTCAGAATCTGAAGCTGCAGACCTCTTTCTGCTGGCAGTGCTGTAAATACAGAAAAACGTCAATATCTAATGATGTTGTCAAATATATATTTTGGAATATATATATGTACATATATAGTTAACAGTACACTAAACTAAAATTAAACACGGAATAAGAATTCAAGTAAAAAAAGAGCATTTAACTATGAGGACAATATTCATTAATAAAAATTAAACTTTATTTATAAATCTAATTTGTAAAATAATTGATGAAAAAATAAAAAGACATTAGAACTAAAATGTAAGCATTAATAAAAAAAATCCAGAAAAAGTAAAATGCTTCTGGGCTAAGACTATCAGGTGTGCACGGATACATATGTTCACATTTTCAGAACTGCAGATGAAGTGAAAATTGAAATGCAATTAACCAAAGATTTTTTTTCTTTTTTAATGTTTTACTATAAATATTCAGTGACAAAATATATTTTCCCTTATCCCTTACTTTTTATATATCAAAATAATTGTCTTTAAGTTTTGTTTAATGAATACTTAAAGTATATTTCACTATTTAAACAGAAATGATTTGAAACATATTACATCATTTTAAAAGGAATTATTACTTAAGAAATTTCACATATGTCAAATAAAAAATTTAATGAGATTTGTAATAAGCGATACGTAAAAATCTTGAATCATCAGATATCTGAAGGACTGGCAAATAAAAAAACCAAGACATGTACAGTTTATAGAAGTATTTTGTAACCTTTGTTTTAGAGAATATATTGTATTTAACTTTGATATTAATCAATTATATGAGACACTCATATAATAAGCTTCTATTAGCTAGGCTAAACTATGCATCTATTAGATATCCATATTAATAAGTAGCCAAATACTATCATAAACATTGGCAATTAATAGGTCAGCACCATTTTTGTGTTTGATTGCGTATTATACGCCGCTGCCTATAATACGCAGTAGTGTATAACCTTCAGGTGCAAATTTCACGATATTTTCAGAAAAAAAATCGTATAAATTTCCATTTTAATTTCATGTAATTTAAGGAAATGAAAGGCATGTGGTAAAAAGTGTTATAAAGCATGCAATTCTGGATTTTCAATGAAAAATTATATTCTATCGAATCAAACTGTGAATATAAACTATTCTCAAATCAACTTAATTACATACACAATATTTCATGAAAATCAGACCAGCCTTAGGAGTTCTGTTACAAACACATGGACAGAACAATCTATATATATAAAAATGAATTTGTGTGTGTCTGTCTGTCTGTACTCAATAGACTCAAAAACTATGCATCCAATCGCCGTGAAAATTTGGGAAATGTTTAGGTATATCCCTGGGAAGGTTTTTGTAAATTTTCAACGTTCGAAATTCATTCATTCCCCCTTTTTCGAGCATTTCATGTCATTATTCCAAGCATTATTTTCTCCGGTTAAACGCAAACGATTAAGTTTTTAATTTATCGCATCATATCTAAAGGAAAGAAGCAATATTTCTAGCAATGTGACGTCATCCCAAGTAATTGTTTTAAACGCAGTTTTCCACGGTTAAAAGCAGGAGATTAAAATGTTCAATTCATCACATAATAAATAGGAGAAAATGATATTTTTCTATCATTATGACGTCATTCATTTAAATATTTCATTTATTCATTTCTTATTTTATATTATTTAAAATCGTCTGCTTAGTATCTATTCGATTTGAACTGAAATTTGAGATATAAAGTGATTCACTTTCATTTCTATGTGACGCAAATTATAGCATTTTTATATGAGAACTAATTTTAAATTTAATTCTTGGTTCATTTTTACGTTACAATGAAATGCATATCAACAATATTCTAAGTACAAAAAGTACAAATTTCAGTGACTCTCATGGCCAAATAAAACCTATCATTTTATATAGTTATCTTCATATTCATATGGTTGTCGATATGAATGTGTGTTTCTGTTTCATACAAAACTATGTGGTTTGTCATAAATTTCCTTAATTTTGGAAAACATTTATTACTACCAGCAAAATTAGCACTGTTGCTGTCAAAACCTGTGCTTCCTATTCTATCACGTAATATGGCAAGGTCTGTTAACTTTGCTAATCAACGTACAGTAGTAATACAGTAATGCAATTTAGGGTTAAGCTTATATTTTACAATAAAAAAAGTTTGAGCAAATTTAATATAAGACAAATTCGATTATAAAAACTGAATAATGTTATAATACGCTTATGATAGAAATATATAAACATGCCAATGACTCGAACTGAACTGTGACGAATTTAGAGAGTTATTCACGAAAAATAAATCTTTGTTTAAAAGTAATATATTAAGTTCACCGTAGCAAAGCACGGGCAAACTTGCTAGTTTTATATATAAAGAAATGAAAAAGAAATAGTGACATACCTGGAGCTTCTGGAGGATATGGAGCTGGCAGGGCTGGCTGGGCTAGCAGGGCTGGTGGGGCTGGCAAGGCTGCAGGGGCTGCAGGGGTTCATCTGAAAAAAAAAGTTACATTTATGCAATTTAAAGTAAATACATTCGACTGATCATAGAAACTCATAATGTTAGACAACGTCATTTCTACAAATATAAAATTTTAATACACAAAATTCCAAAATTACCAGTAGAAAAATTTACGAACTTTTAAAATTTCAATTTATATGAAATGTTTAAATAAATTGTCAGATAATTGTTTTCTCTTGATTGACAAGCTTTTAAAATTTCAATTAAAATAAATTGCAAGATCGTTTCTTTTTAAGGTTTCGATGGGCAAACCTTTTATAAAAAAAAAAGCAAGCATAAGTATGGAAACATTTGGCAGATCAAAATTATCTATTATTATAATTCAATAAATAAAAAAAAATATATAGTATACTTTGAAACTTATGTGATTAATAAAATTGCATTTCTTATACCACACTGAAAGCAAAAAATTCATTTTATGATTTTTTATTGTGTGCAAAATGTACAGATTCATGTGAACAATGTTAACACATACAAGTGCTTATTACTAGTCATCAAGAACCAAAAATAAACAGCTGTACTTTTTTTCTGTTATTATGCTTGAGAAATTTACCTATTCTTCATCAGGAAATAGAAATCAATTTTTTTTTTCAACACACATAAATAAGACCTTTAAGAATTCTACTATCTTCCAAATGACTTATATATGTCCTGATTTTGCGTCCATTCCAAAAGGAAACATTTGAAGCAGATAAGGCATAATTTTTGGTGGCGATTGCTACAAATATTCAGAAAAAAGTCACCTAGACACTAACGTTTGATTCTACCAATGCGAATAAATGTTCAAAACTAAAAAAAAATAAAAGAACTTATGTATGGAGATAATTTTGCAATTGAACACTTTTAAAATTAAAAGTTAGAAATAAATTCGGGATGCCTATCACACTGTTAAATGTTACATGCCATTATTACTAGAATACTAATACAGCCAAAGAACATAAAATTTAATATAAAATTAATAACTATACCTCCAGATCCTCGCTACTGGAGGAGCTGTAAAACAAAATAAGAGAAAATTAGTGAACATAGTCATGCATGTTGCAAAACATAAAACATTGAGAATAGAATCAATATGTGTATATATATATATATATATATATATATATATATATATATACTGTATATTTCCAAATATAATCCCATCTGTATACAAGCCGGGAGTGCAATTTTCCTTCAAAAATTTACCCCAAATTCAAAATACATATGTGTAATCCATAAGGAAAAAACAATTTTTAGAATGTTGAATTCTACCAAGGTAAACCAATCGAAGAGCTTTTTTACAGTAAAATGCAAGAAACAACTTCCATTTTAAATTTGAGTTAACTTTAAGCTGTCATTATTCAATTCACAATTTTATACTAAATTATCTAGATTACTACTGCGTTGCATGGTACAACATTAGACCATGTAGCCAATGTTTACATGCTTACGACAAGGTTAAGCTTTTATAACCATACATAAAATTTTCATAAATTTAAGCAGAATAAGCTATAAAAAAAAGAAAAACAGTTTGACAATTAATCGATTGCTTCTGGATAATGTAGAATTCTATTTACTTGAAGATTAACCTATCAGTGTACCACTTTTTCAAAGCAATTATAACACAGGTAAGAAACCCTTAAAAATTCATTTTTCAATTTTTTTGTTTTTCTAATTTCAAAATTTTTGCAAACTTCAATTTACATTTTGCCGCTTTACATTTTCATTTTTGTTCTTTGCCATTTCTTTCATAAACCACTTTGTTATTATCAATTTGGTGACTTAATATCACCAACTTCAAAGACAGTCACTAAAAAAGATTACATCTGTTCCACAGATACATATGTAAACCAACTCCCCACCCACACACATACATACACTTTTTAGTTCTTTAAAAAGCCTAAAAAATGTTCATCTTGTACACAGAAATATATGGCATACACACACACACACACACACACATATATATATATATATAATGCGTGTGTGTGTATAAGTATGTATAAATTCATATATAAGTATATGTATGCATATATATTTACACACATGTATTTATGTCTGTGTGTGTGTATATATATATATCAGTAGTGTGTGGTAGGTTATCATGCAGGGTGTGTAGAGAACATGGATTTTCCAATAAATCTTTAATTATTGAGATATCCGAGTTCTCCATTCTGAAATGGGTTATTTTTATTATGAATATAAATTTAAAGAATACAATAAATAAAATATTTACCTATGAATAGTCGAGTTATAGCTATAAAAACAGCTAAACTTATGAGAATTCTATTAGCACTGAAGCAAAAATCATGTCTTTTGTTGTATGGTGTCATATCGGCGTCGAAAAAGCAACGCCTCGGGCTTCCACAAAAAACTTATATGTTCAGCAAACGTGGCACCACATGGTGCCTGCTGCTGTGGTGCCTCATCAGGATGCTCATGGGTGCCGACAAACCGAACATTTATTCCACGTGCAGAGGATTTCACTGCACATTGGCACAATAGAGCGAACTGTTACTTGTTCGGTCAGTGAATTAAATTATATTTATTAATTGTTTTTAACATTTGGAAATCATTTATTCTGCGAAAAACATCTGGACAATTTTTAAAAACAAAACCAGGGATATGGTGTTACAGATATAACTTATATACTGTCTGTAAGACACAATGAATGGCAAAATTTGGACTGTTCTATTAAAATTCATTTTTTTAAAACAAAACAACATTGTTTTTCAGCTAATTATTTCAATAAATAAAATACATCACCGAAATGAATTTACTACACTAAAACATTTCACTTTATATTGATGAAATATTTCTTTTATATTTCCATATTTGAATATATTAGAAATAATATTTATTATATACCAATTAAAGATAGGTAGGCATAGGTACAGAAAATTATTGTCTCTCATAATTTTGCCAGCGTGTGCAGTGCACACCCTGCACGCCACTGATATATATATATGCCAAGAAGCCAAGGCCCTCCAAGGACTGTAATCTTTTAGGCAGGAAATTAGATCTAATTTTCTGCCTATAATCTGCAGATTATACATTTAAAGACTTTAAATTTTCTTCTAATGCATATTATACGCCGCAGAGCTGTTATATGCCCCATTATATGTTGTTAAATGTTGCTAAAAATTGTTTTGTATAATAAAATTTACAAAGTTCTTCCCTAAAAAACAATAGATGGCAACACCAGCTCTTATTTAGTTTTTTTTTTTCTTTCATCAGGATAAAAATCATTTTCAATCAATTACACAACGGTTTGAATAAAAGTACCTGATTAAATTAATATTTTCCATTTTGTATATTTATATCTATCAAGAAATAACACTTATACAATCTGGAATGGCAGCACTTTGATGCATTCTCCATTTTTCAGCTTGCCAGATAGCGCCATGACTACCAGTTTAAAATTTTAAAACATAACTCAAAAAATCATATTAAATTAGAATAAAAAGATGCATTTTAAGAATTCTTTATTTAAATATGTGTTCGAACATTTTATTTGTATCATTCTTTCTATACTAATTGTAAATTTTTAGAACATATCCTTACTAAGTCTATCCAAATTTTCGCTTGGCTAAATTAATTTTCTTTTATTTAAAGAAATTGTTATCGTTAAGAAAAAAAATTTAAATTTACTTTTTAACACTAGAAGATATAACACTTCATGAAAAGCATGTCGTAAAATGACATGCTTTTCATTTCCTTGAATCCCATGAAGTTAAAGCGGAAATTTAATCTGCAGATTATATGCCACTGCGGGTTATTGTTGGCATTTTCAGAATTTTAAACTTAAAATAGCCTGGTTAACTGCCAACTTAATTTTCTTAAAATCATTTTCAGTTGATTTATTTTTAATTTCCTGCCGATCCTGGGGAAATGCCCCTTCGACTATTGAAGTTAATAGCCACAGCCAATCGGGGAATTTAGCGGCTGTGGCATATTTTGGCAACGGGGTGAGTTTTATGCAAATTAGCAGGTATATATATAGCCTCTGAAGAGACTGGTGTTGGTGTATGTTTTATGTTAGGTTATGTTGTGTTTTTCCCAAATAGGAGTTCAGTTGGGACATGTGTTCAACAGGTTGCTTCCCCCTTCACTCCAGTAAGAGTTCATTTATGTTAAGTCTAGTTCAGTTTAGAGATGTGTTAGGAGATATGTTTAGAGTTGTAATTTATGCATTGTTCTTTTGTTATGGCAATAAATTGTTATTGTTAACTGATTTCTCATGTGTTATTTATTGCATGCTAATATAAAAGCCAGGGTATCTGCCAAAATAAAATTTTTCAAATCCATGACTTTTCATGACTTTCCCTGATTTAGCAGATCATTTTCCATGACTTTAAAAAGCTTTTGTTAAAATATATATGAATAAAACTTCTGATGTACATACAAATAAAATATATGCTTTTAGAGAAATGACAGGAATTTATTCATAAAAAAACTATAAACTTACTTTATAAGTGTTAATAAACTCATATACATAAACATAAATTGGTGTATCTACATACCTAAGTTTAATCATATAGCAATTTTTCAATCAAAATGTTTCCAATTTGAATTCAGAGTACTTTGGTATTATCCAGGTGACCATGAATAATAGTCAAATATAACCCTATAATGTTTATATACAATATCCCTAGAGATAAACTTATATTTTGTGCAAAAATCTTAAATAATTTTTATTAAAAAATAGTGAATATTATATTAATAAAATTTTAATCTACAATTTAAGGAAAAAAAAAAACCAGAATAACACACATTTACCCACACATTAAGCTTTCTTGCTTTGAGTTTCCTTGGCGAACAAATTTTACTTGGCAATAGGGTCAATAGGATAATACATAAATACCAAACTCAGTAATTTCAGTCAAATGACAAGTAAAAATAGAATTAAACAATTCAATGCATTTTTTTAATCAGTAGTTTAGCGAATCCATGACATTTACTCATTTTGCAAGAAAAATCAAGATTTTCCATGACAAAATTAATCTATTGTCTACATCCATGATTTTCCATGACTTTCCAGGTGCGCGGAAAAAATGAAAAGAATAGGCCAGTAAGCTTATCAGTTATACGTTGCTGCAGGTTATGTGTCGCTTCGGGTTATATGAAATTTTTCTTTAAAAGTATCACGAAATTCGCACCTGCGGGTTATACAACACTGTGGATTATAAGCAGGAAATTAGGGTATATACATATACAACAACATCTAGGAATGTTGCCCAATATTATAAATATATGTGTGTATATAATATATGTAAATTGTGTGTATATATATATATGTATGTATACATGTATATGTACATATATGTATATATTAATATCTGTTTCATTGTTATAAAAATATATTGAGTATTTATAATATTTTAATACATTTTTATGTAATACTACTGCATTGTATTAATATAGCAAAATATGAAAAGAAATATTACCTGGATTCACTGAGCGCCATATCATCATCAAGATACAGCTAAAAAAAAAATTATATTAATGCATATACAATTTAAAGTAAATGAATAAGACCTTTGAATGAAAAACATATCTTCAAAATTTAGAATATATCATTTCTACAATTACAATAATTTAATATACAAAATTCAGAAATTATCACAAAAATCATGCACATTTTTAAAATTAAGATTTAAATTCTATGAAAAGTTAAAATAAATTTTAAGATTTCGTTGACTTCAAACATTTCTAAAATTCAGAAATGGTACTGTGCTACTTTTTGATATCAAATTCAAAACACTTACGGATTTTTAAAATTAAGGTTTAAATTGTATGAAATTTTAAAATAAGTTTTAAGATCTTGATGGCAAACATTTCTAAAATTTGGGAAGGGTAGGGTGCAACTTTTCAGTACCACTGCTGTCATGGATATATATAGCCATTCAGATTAGACCATAGAAAAGTTCAGACTTATCTAAATTTAAACAAGTTTCAGAAATTTTGAAATTGAAACTTTAAACAGATTTTTATAAATAAATCTGAAGAATGTGACATGCACATTTTGTAGGAGTCTGTAAATACATATGTAGGAACAGTTTAAAAATTAACAAACTACTTCATAATAAAATGAATTATTTTAATATATTTGATTTAAGAATAGTTTAATGTAATTAATTTACTTATACTTCTATATTTATGTGTATACAACATTTCATAATTTTTAAGTGTTCATTTATCAAAGTACTTAGTAATGTACTTTGTACCATCATCAGTTACTTTCAACAATCCTGCTCTCCAAAACATAAATCTGTTAGAAAAAGGGCTTTATTTTCTTTAGTTTCCGTTAATTATTTTTAATTTATTTTCTTACCAATGATGATGTTAATTATGGATGCATTCAGAGGCAGTGATGCAAGTGTTCCATCACACCTACTGGCTAGTCGTATATGAACATGAACTGTAAGTTCTGTCATTAGTTTGATCGGACTGATGTTAGTACAGATTATGTTGTTTTATTTTAATGTGATATTCAGGCTAAATAATGTTTGTAAGTTCTTTTTATCTGTGCAAGTTCACCTAATGAGCAAATCATAATATTGTCATCCTTGTTATGGAATCATAAAACTTGTCGCAATATACTAAATGTGGCAAAGAAAATTTTAGCAAATAATTGAAAAAAAACCATAGGTGCCATCTTCCAAAAGGAAAAAATCTGTAGTTTACTGTAGTTTCTAACATTAACGGGAATTTTTAAGCATATAAATAAAAATATAAATTTTAAAAAAGGAAAAATTGGAAAAAATGGCAAGATTAATTTAATCTATGAAATATATATTAATCTACTATCCAGTAATGCTTTAAAAGTAAAAAAAAAAAATTTAAAAAAATCTGTAGTTTATTGAAATAACATTTTTTGGTGTACATATAAAACATAATTAAAATGTGAAAAATGGCAATACTATTTCTCCAATATACAAAACAAACGTATTAGTCTTTAGCATTTACAAATGCTGTTACAAGATTTTACTTTTTTCAAAAGTTCTTTATCGAACTCATTTTTAAAACATTTTAAACTTTTACTGCATTTCACAATTAATAACTGTTCTAATGTTTCATAAGACACAGCTTGTCTAAAACCAGTTCTGATTTTTTTTTTATTTGACTGAATAGTCGCTCATCCTTCACGTTTTACTTCTTGCTAGAATACATTATTATCATTAGAGGGAAGAACAAAGCGAGAATGGGATTTGTAGGTATATTTTAGGGATTCTAGAATATATCGCTGATAATTGGTAGAATAAGTTTTCTGATCGGAAACACACAGAAAAATCAGAAAACTTCAAAGTATATCAGAAGCATTAGCACCTATGATAAGGGAACTGAATCCTCTTAAAGGATTAAAATTCAAATAAGTTTAAGAAGACAAGGCTGTTTGAATTTCAATTTTTAACGTTTTGAAATTTTATTACGAGAATATAAAATGTTACAAGAAAAATATAACACAATAATAGATTAAGAAAGTATTACTTTTAGACAAAATATATCATTTCTACGATCCTTTAAATTTGTTGAATTACTCAACAATATTGTTGAGTTTTTAGCAAGAGATAAAGAAATTGTAATAAATCACATACCGGCAGGAACCCCTGCTTGTACACCTGGATCAGTGCACGGGGGGTGATTACCCCACACTCCGAGCTGCAAAATACAAATAAGTAAATTTTAAAAAAAAAATTACTTTTATTTCTCAAGAAAATCACCTTTAAAAAGTACGTTATTACTTGAATTAATATAAATTAAATTTAAATAAAATATTTTCTTGAAATTTCTGTTTTTTAAATTGCAACTTTCACTATTTGACTTGGTAACTATTAAAAACTTTCGCTAAAAATAAAAATTAAATTACAGTTTCTATTAACCAATAGGTAATTCCAATATTTGAATTAGATCAGATAATAAAGGTTCTAGAGGAGTTTATATCTGTGTGTGCATGTATATATATGTATGTAAGGAAAAATTAAACAAATTTGTAAACAAATGAAAAGATTTTGTATAAAACCTTGAAGCCCCTTAAGGAATATACTATCATTTCTTTGCTTTTACCCCTTTTAACCCCTAATTGAAACTGACACTAATGCCCTACCAGCAAGTTTAGAAAAGCTCTGAACAAAAAGGAGATGCATGCTAATACAGACTTAGATTTTAAAATTTTTTTGTAGAATTGTCCCTTAGATATTTTCAGAAATTATGTTTTGTTATTTCAAAACTATTTGCTTCCCAAAAAGTATTTGTTATTGTCACTGTTTGCTTAAAGTTAACAGTTAAAGGTGAAAGATGTTAAATAACATTAATTTGTTTTAATAATTATATATTACTTTACTTGTGCTAATTTTCTCTTTTGAGTTTATTTAAATCGTACCCCTTATGTTATACCTGCACAGGTAGAAATGTAAACAAAAATTCAACTGCTTCAGCCTAGAGCTATGTCACACCCTGTTTATTTCTTCATTTTTGCATGTTTAACAAACGTTAACTGTTTGGTTAACTGATAGAGATTAATTATAAATATTGTGTTACTGCATGTGCATATCCCCTTGCTTTCTTTCATAAAGCTATAGACACCAGGTACTACTGGTAAAGCAAGTTTGCCTAAGAAGTAAACTAGATATTGCACTTGGAATTCCAGTTGGATACTGTAAATGAAGCATTGGAAATGTTTATTTTTTTTCAAGTAGTGCTACTACTTCAATAAGTTTA
This sequence comes from Pardosa pseudoannulata, assembly GCA_032207245.1. Classification (NCBI taxonomy): domain Eukaryota; kingdom Metazoa; phylum Arthropoda; class Arachnida; order Araneae; family Lycosidae; genus Pardosa; species Pardosa pseudoannulata. The sequence goes on along the minus strand of CM063504.1, from coordinate 187,429,031 downwards.
AAAAGTGGTAAATATTTATGTTTTAGTTTACAAGACTATGTGAGAGTATCTTGTACGAGCAAGAGATAATGGAAACTTTGTAAAGTTCTCTATCAATAAATTGTTGAGTTAAAAATGTATTTTTTCATATTGTTAAGGTACATTCATGTATCAACATTTTTCATGTTAGCTGATCTCTCAGTTTATCCCGTCTCTATAATGAAGTGGGAACCCATCCAACCGAACCGAGTCTGGCAATAAATACATTTGAGGGCTAAAACAGTGTAGGGTTTTACCAGACCAACTGGCCATGACTATAAACCACTCGTCATGCACTCCATGTCAAGGAATAATATATATATATATTATATACATACATGCATAGCACTTTGTTATCTGTTTGTATGAATGACAGTGATATTTATTAAACTTGAATAGGAGTAGAAAAAATAACAGATTGACATACTAAATAAAGCCTTTTAAAGAGGTATGTAAAGTGGCAGGTCTCCTCATGGGGGCTTACTCTGGACGTTGCAAATTGGGGTTTGAACGTTCGTTTCCGCAAGGTGACATCAAAATGATGTCATAACGAACGTTTGAACCGAACCACAACTTCCAGAGTAAGGACCATGGTGCACACTGGTTAATACCCTGGTTCTGCAACAGCTTTGCTGTGCTCACCTGAGTTCCTTTTGAAAATGGCCTTAAAGGAATTTTGGGCAAGCTGATACACTGGCTATAAAAAGAACCTTGATAGACCAATCCATGAATCGCTCTCTTTTATTTCATACAACTAAACTGTTAATCAGACTCTTAAACAATATATAATTCAACATGCAGCAAATAAGAGATGAACAATTTGAGGGAGAGAGTTGTTTCCAAGACAGACTGCAGTGGCCCTTTTGAGAGGTCTGAATAGACATGACTTTACAAAACTGAGTGTGTGTGCGCATGTCCAATCCTTCATTATCTAGTGACAGCTAGATCAGATCCATGAGACCATTAACCCTAGCAAAGTCCAGTACCTGAAGAGGAATCGCATGGACATCTTCTAAAGCTAACCCCAAATAATCGAGGATATGTTCAGGGGAAGGCAGGAATAGGTGACACTTGGAACAAGTCTGGAATGCCTTTCGGCCAGATTCGTAGGTCATGCATCTCAAATGCCCACTGAGTAATCGGGATACAGCCTTTTGATCATTTCTGTCTCCTTCAAATTCCAAAGCACCCCCTAGGCTTTTCCTAATCCTGGAATGGTCAAGAAGGGTCATCTAGACCTGCTTGTCCTTTTTTCATTAAGGAGTAAAGCCAAACGATGGCCGAATGATTAGAGTGTTGGCCGTCGGTATCGGAGTTCATGGGTTTGATTCCCATAGCGGCATGGATGTTCGTAGCCGTTCGGAATCGGCTTTAAGCAGTAGGTCTCGGTCTCATTAGCCCTCATGTTGCATAAAGTAGACCGTAGCACTCCAAACCAAACCAAAAACTAATCATTAAGGAGTAAATCTCTCGATATGTGAGTGCGTAATCAGTGGAAGCAATCTCAGAGAAGCCTCTTTTGGCCAAGACAAGCACAAAACTTTGAGTAGGGGTGATGGATTCACCGGACAGTGTTTTGTATAACTCTAGTCATTCAATGACTTTGGCGCAGTTATATAATTATGTTGTACTTTCTCTGTAAGAGGATGTTGCTAAAAAGTATTGAAGAGCCCATGAACTAATGGCTTTGGTGCTAATTATTCAGTATTTGTAAAATAAATAAATTTAATTATCTTAAAAGTTAAAAAAAAATCGTTCTTCTAGAGTTCAAGCAAAGTCCACTCAGCCAGTACAAGAAATCATACCAAAGTTAGGTTCCAACTTTTCCAGATATGGAATCAAAGTAGCCCATAAGGTAAAAAAAAAGAGGATCTGCTACATGTGCAAGTCTTTTCATCTTTCCAAAGAAAGTAATTGACATTACCTTGAATTTTCCCCATGATTAAAAACAAAAACTTTAATCAACACCCCTACAATTGATATATCAACATAAATTTTGGAAAAAGAAACTACACTTCCTTACATTCAACTGTTTAATTGATAATAAATATAACACACGAAAAAAAATAAAAGAATTCAGAAGAGAAATAAATGAGGTTAAAAAAGATCTCCCTTTATATTTCCTTATTCATCCCAGATAAGTGAATTTCCTGTCACTGGGTAAGACATATTCATAGTCTCACTTATAATCTCAATTATTTTTTTTTTCAATCTTGAATATAAAATGGATGATTAAGATTACAACCTCTAATGCATAGGAATTTTATAAAACTGATAGCAGGTTCAAAGGTTGCAGAACTGAGGAGAAAAATTCGTAAATATATGTATTGAACAAAAAAAAGTGCTGCTTTAAAAAAAAAAAAGGCAGTTATTGCATTAAGAAAAAGTTTTTATAACATATTAAATTTGGAAGACAAAAAAGTAAAAATGAAAATCTCATTCTTAAACTATTCAAACATCAATAAATATCAAGAAATTGAAGTCTCTGATCCTAAAAGAAAATCTGCCGATTGAAAGATTGAAACTAGGAATATCTTCTGGTACTGTAAGTAAAATAATTCATACAGATTTAAAAAAAAAAAAAAGTTCAACTGCTTTTGTTTTAGCATATTGTTGAAAAAAACTAATGAAAAACACCTAGATGCTGTAAAATGTAAATTTGTGGTAACACTCAATGAAGCAAGTGACTGTAATAGAAAAAGATCCACCTTTCTGACATGAAATGGCTTACAGGAATGTTCCCAAAGGGGTTTCAGGATAGTTTATGATATTGTTATAATGACAAAAATAAAATCAATAAAAAATCAAGTTTCAAAGCCAAAATAATTTCCCTCTACTATCAGAAGAATATTTTAGGAACCAATTTTTGAAGAAAGCACTGTATGAAAAGGACAATGGTCAATTTGAATAATTAAATAAAACAAAACATAAAATAAAACTTTGAAAGTGAACTAGTTATCTTCAACAGAGATTCTTGGTGCAGTGAACATTGATAGCAGAGATACAATAACGAGGCAGATGTTAACTCTATTGAAGTGAACATCTCCTCTTTTAGACCCACTAGTTCTAAACTGATTGGTACCCGATTAAGCTGGGTTGATTACTATTAAAATACTATTAAAGATTTTGACCAACTGGGAAAATATTCTGAAGATGCTACAAACGTACAAGTCAATAAAGAAATATCGATTATATAATAATAGCTAGCCATGGTTATGAGATACCCTGCCCAAGTAATCCTGCTCATATTTTTTGCAGATAAATTTTCCATAAGGATTGTTAGAGAAAAGCAGTTGTTTAGTCACTTACTCCGTGGCCTTCTTGAGTTCCAGTATCATCAGGTCCACGGCTCGCCTGAAGTACCCGTACACTGCATCCTCTAACTGTGCAGCATCTGAGTAAAAAAAAAAAAAAAAAAATTCTGATCATCACACAAAATATTCAGAAAAAGAAACAGCTACTTATTTAAAATAAAAATTATATTAGGGTTAATTACCTAGAAAAAAATTCTATTTATTAATATTGATGCAAAAATTTAAATATCAACTCATTTTTTAAAGACAATAGTTTCTCAACATATTTGATCTGAAATAAATATTATTCAATAGTTTCAGAAAGTTAAATTAATCAGATGAAAAAAAAATATTTTTTCTTATTACATATCTAAGACAATCAATATATTATGTAATGCATTTCTTGTTTTTTTTATTTTTATTTTTTTTTTTTTTATTTATTTATTTTGTAACATTTGGCCCAATCACATTTCGAGGCACCATCTTGTTTATATACAGTTGTAATATTAATTGATGAACACAAATCATTGCATTGCTAATCTGAATAGAAATAAAAGCATATTTTTACTGCATATAATTTTTTTATTACGGTTATAAAGTTTTTTAGACTATTTAATTAAATGCTGAACTAGAATAATTTAAAAATTAAAGTGTTTTGAATAAAACCCTGAACGACAAAAAAAAATAGTATTTCTAAGTATTTCAATTATTAAAACAGAAATTAAACAAAAAAATTAAAAATGCACTAAATGTTTTGAAAAAAATACATAACTTTTGTAAAAAATAGAACTTACAATGAAAATGAAGCAAAAAGGAAACATTATACAATAACTGTTTTAAATAAATTGATTAGATTTTCCAAACACTAATAAAAATACTTTCATAATTGCATACATTTTCGTACAGTTTCACTGTACAATACAAACACTCAAATCTGATATTATTCATAAACAGGACCTTTGCTTTGAAATATATGTATAATATAATAAAAAGGTTTATCGAATTTTATAATCTTTAAAATCGTACTGGCTTGTACTATTAGCGATAATTTGCCACTAAACAGTCCCGATTTCTCAGAAATCTACTAAGATTTCTATAACAGTACAATGTATAAAAAAAGTTCAGATTTTTTGTTTTAAAAAATGTTTAAATAATTTCTGATCGGAAAAATGCCTTAGAAAATAAGATTTTTATCAGCTACTCGACGTTAATATATCGTAATCCTAATTTTAATGGGAACTGTCAAAAATTACGATATTTCATTAGCTTCCTGTATATGCGATAAACTTTGGGGGGAGGAACTAAAGTATTGATACAAGTACGGAATTTTACAATATAAGTGAGGGAATCCAAACGCTTTATAACCGTTCTTTAGCAGAAAAAAGATTCTTTTCAAATTTTTGGAAAAATCTAGCTTTTTATAGTTTCTGAACAGACCCACATAAATTTTCGTATCAGAAAAATTCCTAAAGTAATTATGCTACTTACTGTCTTCAATTCTCATGCCATTGTCTTGGAGTCTTTCCAAGACATGATATTTTAACAGGTTTACTTGATCCTGCAAGAAAAAGAGATGGAATTATTCTTTGATTTAACACTTTCAACACCTGACAAGAGCTAAATACAGTAGAACCTCGACTATTAAAAATATGAAAATCTGAAAAACACGAATTTGTATCATAACTCAAACAACCTCCCTCCCTCATAATCTCAAAGCATCATTAGAAAATTATTTTGATCCCACATGATCGATGGGCAAAAAACTATTACTAATATCTACCAAAATATGGCAGCCTATTAAATGTTTAGATAGATTTAGTTTCAAATTATAATCGAATTTCTGAGAAGGGGAAACAACTTAGAATTGAGGTACACGAATGAAACATATAACAAATTGGATAATATTGTCACGTAGGTGCCTAACATGAAACACAATAACACACAGAAAGTAGCTAATCAAATTACCAAAATTCGAATTCCCAACTTTAATTTATTTATTTATTTATTTTGGTTTGGTTTGGTTTGGAGCACTACGGTCTACTGTTTTGCACACGAGGGCTAATGAGACCGGGACCTACTGCTTAAAGCCGATTCCGAACGGCTACGAACATCCATGCCATAGTGGGACTCGAACCCACGAACTCCGGTACCGACGATCAGTGCCCTAACCAATCTATTTTTTTTAAATGCAGTAATATAAAAAGAGATTCAGAAACACTGAATATATTAAGTACAAAGTAACAGCTTTTTAACTGAACAGAATAAA
>CM063504.1:187391354-187423354 GCA_032207245.1 Pardosa pseudoannulata | reverse complement strand
GGGTTCCTCAAAACAATCGACATATAAACTATCAATAGGTGAAGTTCTAAATGCTCCAGAACATAAACGAAGAGCGGAATGGTGGATAAAATTCAACTTATTAAGAACAGATTTGCGAGCTGAACCATACACTTCACAGCCATAATCCAATTTCGAGCGGATGATGGAGCGGAAAAGTTTTAACAGGCACGCACGATCAGCACCCCAAAAAGTAGATAAAAGGACTTTTAGAATGTTTAAAGATTTTTCACATTTTTTCTTCAGATATTTGATGTGAGGCAAAAAAGTCAACTTTCGATCGAATATAATGCCTAAAAATTTAGCTTCCTCCACGATGTTAATCTTGTCTCCCGCAAGGTAGATTTCAGGATCTGGATGTAAGATACGCTTCTGGCAAAAATGTACACCATGGGACTTAGTTTTAGAAATTGTAAAACCGTTTTGATCACACCATTACGCTATTTTATCAACAGCTGATTGTAGCTGTCTTTCAATAAAACGCATATCTGAACTTTCACATGATATGTGGAGATCATCTACGTATAGAGAGCCTTTAACAGATTGTGGAATGAATTTTAAAATGTTATTAATACTGAGTAAAAACAGTGTTACACTCAAGACACTCCCTTGAGGAACGCCCTCCTCTTGGAGAAAAGTATCTGAAAGTGAATTCCCTATGCGGATTTTAAACTCTCTATAAGATAAAAAATTTCTAATAAAAATGGGGAGGTTGCCCCTTAAATTTACATTAAAAAGCTCGCGAAGTATGCCGTACCGCCAAGTACGGTCATAGGCCTTTTCAATGTAAAAAAAAAAATTGTGACGAGATGGTTCCGTTTAATAAAAGCTTTTCTAATTTCAAGGTCAATCAGATTGTCCCCTTCGAAACCCACTCTGGAGGTCAGATAGACAGTGATGTTTCTCAAGATAATAAATAAGGCGAGCATTGACCATTTTCTCCAAAAGTTTACAAAGACAATTGGTTAGAGCAATAGGTCTGTAACTTAAAGGATTCGTGGGATCCTGCCCGGGTTTTAAGACTGGGATAATTAACGCCTTCCTCCATGAAGACGGGAAATCCTGTTCCTGCCATATTCTATTATATAAATATCAGATGTTTTCCAGTGAATCGGGAGAAAGATTTTTAATCATTTCATAGGAAATTTTGTCTGGACAACACGATGTTTTGTGTGCACTGCGAAGTGCCCTATTGAATTCAAACTGAGTGAAGTTTCTGTTATATGGTTTGCAAGTTTTACTTTCGAATTTTATTATCTTTTTCTCAACAGTGGTTTTTATTTTAAGGAAAGGTGGGTTATAGCCAGAACTGGAACAAGTGTTTGAAAAAGTATAGGCAATAGTGTTGGCAATATCTTTGACAGACGACAAGGTGTTATTGTTATACTGCAGTATATGGATTTGATTATTAGTACACGAACGCTTTATTTTATCCCACATTTGTTTGCTTGTAGTTGAACGAGAAATACTCTGAATGTACTTTTCCCATGATTCTCTCTGACTTCGTCGAAGGGTGCGCCTAAAAACAGCTTTAAACTTTTTGTAGATTGTGAGGTTCTCTGTCGTTGGATATCGAAGGAACTTGCACCAAGCACGCCTTTGGTTTCTCTGGGCAATCCGGCCTTCCACCACGGCTTAGTTTGTTTATGAAAACGTCCCGATGACTTAGGGATAGCAGCGTCAGCAGCGGCATTAATGGCGTCGGTTACTACTTCGACAGCTTCATCAATGCTGTTACTCTCAATCATGTCTTTAGTGATGACGGCGTGACTTCTAAAGGTGTTCCAATTAGCCAACTTAAGAATATAATGTGGAGGTTTACTACAATTATTACGAACAATTGGAGGTAAAACTATTGGGAAATGATCACTATTGTGTAAATCAGTATCAACAGTAAAATTATAGAAAGGGAATATTGTAGGTGAACATATAACAAGATCAAGGGCGTGAAACGTTTTACTCAAAAAGGGAAAGTAAGTATTTTGGTTCGAATTGTAAAGACATAAATTATGATCTGAAATCAGTTGTTCAATCTGAGTGCCACGATGGTTAGTGTCAGGGCTACCCCAGAGAGAGCTATGGCCGTTAAAATCACCAAATATTATAAAAGGTAAAGGAAGCTGATGAATTAATTTATTGAGAGAACTTTGGGAAATATTTGTATTGGGAGGAAGGTAAATATTGCATATTGTTACGAGAGCATGAATATTAATTTGAATGGCAACGGCTTGTAAATCAGTGTGTAAAGGGATAGGGGAGTAAGGGTAGTCGTGAGAAACAAAAAGGGCAACGCCCTGCCGTTATTCACATGATCTTTCCTGATTGTGCTGAACCGCTTAATTTTTGCAATTTTATTTTCATCGAGGAGGGTCTCCTGAAGACCAAAACAAACAGGCTGGAAATGATTCACCAGGTCTCTAAGACATGAGTTTTAAATCCGCGACAGTTCCATGAAAGGAGAGCCATGGCCAAAACGAAATAGGGAAGAGAAACCAGGAACCTAAAGGCGCCTCCACACTATGGTCCACTGCAAGCCATCACCACCGTCTGGAGAGGCTTTGGCTTATCGTGGCTGATGGCAGCAGACGATAAAATAGCCTTAGCGGACGATGGCTTCGGAGGCGGTTTTTCTCCAAAGATCAAAGGCAGCCAGATGCGTAACTAAAGTGCGCAGTAGACCCTATGGACGAATCAATGCGCTCAACTCATTCAGTGGCCCAGCATGTGGATGCGACCCGTGAACCATCGTTCAAGGTCACCATCAGGAAGTGGTGACCAACTGGCCATAGTGTGGAGGCTACATAAGGAACGGAGCAAGGAAGCTCCGCCTCGGAACTGGATGAGGAGTCACTTATATTATCATCTTCGGGTGACTCATACATTTTAATTAGCTCGTCTTGAAACGCTACGTCACTATTTTTATCTTTTTTTCGGAAGTCTGTCCGTGTCATATTAGTTTTGATTTTAACAGCAGGTGGTGTTGAATAATGTTTGACATAACTCTTTGAAGGATGTTAATGTGTCTCCAAGTTTGACATCAGCATGCTTGCAATTCAAAAGAACACTAAGAATCGCTTGAGTAGCACACGCATTATTGATATTGTAGAATAATTGTATGGTAGAATTATGGTAGTAGAATAATCATGTAGTTGGATATTCCTTTTTTTTCATAGTCGCAATAACCTTTCACCGGTTCTTTGGTGGAACTGTATGGCGGCAGACATGACTCACTATCCTCATTTGGAATGCTCCAGACTCTTTTAACAAAGAAAAATTCAAGTTCACGAAAATAAAAATAGTCCAAATAACTGAATAGCTTAAAGGAGTATTTATTATTAACTATTCCTTGCTGACCTTGTCAGAAAAATACACGTCCCTCGACATGACACAAAATCAAAAAAAAAGGAGCAAAATGGCTCAAAAGAAATATTTTTTTTCTTCTTAAAATGATGCGGGTGATCTCTCCCCCAAATTCGGCCAGAATGATGTCCATTCAACACCGCGAATGGCGAGGTCAGTGGAAAAATCCCGCCAGCGGGAACCCAAGACGATCGCCAAACGTAGCTTGAGTAGGAACAACAGCCCAGGAATCTTAGGGCGCCAAGCAGCGCTCAAGCTGGACAAAAGGTGAAAGATGGGGAGAGCAAAACGGCAACCCACGGATGGTCAGCGCGGAAAGATTCAAGGTGACTCGGACATGGACAAGCCCCATTCCATAAAATAATGGGTCAGGAAGCCGGCATTTCCTGGCATTCCCTTTTACATAGAATGTGGCTATACCACAGGTGGTATGGGTTTTTGTCTTAAGGGATGATTAGGAGGAAGAGCTTTAAGGCGTTTCTTAAAGGAATCTTTTTTAATAATTTTATTTCTATTTATATCTGGTTTGGAGTTGGAAGAGGTATTTTTTCCTTTGTATTACTTGGTTTAATATTTAGTGGTATTTGAGGTTGGTTAACGGATTTATTAGTAGTTACCTCAGGATCTGTCTGGATAGCGATAGATTTGACTATTTTTTGTGCGACTGCGGCATAAGATATGCCTGCTTTAGGGCTACGGGACTCAGTAATTTGCCGGGCTTCATTGTATGGGATATTTAGCTTTACACGAACAGCCTGAATTTCCTTTTCTAAAACCCATTTCGGGCATGACCTGGAATAAGCAGGGTGGTCGCCATTGCAGTTCACGCATTTGAAAGCGTTACTACATCCCTCGCTTTCATGACCACCAACGCCGCATCGGGCGCAAAGAGTAACCATAGCGTTGGCACTGGAAACACCTAAGAGGGTTGGAGATGAAAGGGCGCACTGGACATTTTAAGAACCCTAAGGCCACATACTTGGGCAGAACAGGAGAATCAAAAGTTAGGATAAGGTGTTTGGTATTTAATAATTTACCATCGCGACGCACAGTGATACGCTCCTTGGTCTTTCATTTCTTTTAAGATTTCTTCGTCTGTAACATTAAATATCTCCCGTTCAGATATTACTCCACGGGAGAAGTTGAGGGTAGTATTGAAACGAAGATACAACAGGGATATGAGCTAGTTTGCTGATTTTTATAAGTCTATTGGCCTGGGAGGAATTTTGAACTTCTAGCAACAAATCACCCGATTTTAGTTTTTTAATATTTTTGGGTTCGCCTATTTCTTTAACTATAGATTTATTTATAAGGAATGGAGACACGTTAGTAAAATTTCCGTCAGCATGTTTGACGATTACGAATCTAGCAGCATTAAGATTTGGAACATTTTGTTGCCCACTAGGGGAATGGGGGGGGATGAAAGGAAGCCATGATAAATAGAATAGAATTCGGACCACCCACCACGGAGCCCAACAAGGGGATGCAGAAATCTGCAGCAGTGCTAACCGGGACCTATACGATCAGCTGCTACCACCCTTAACACAACAGCCCAGAAAGTACACCGATCACTTAGTCCGAGCCGATTGATACATATGGACCAATATGTACCTCCCGTTTACACGAAGCCGAGGCCAAAGCAACGTGTTGGAAACTCCCCGCCAAAAAGGAAATTCCATAAATAAGATTTCCCCCACGGGGAATCCCCTCAATTACCAGGATCCTCATTTCCGGGAACACGTGGGCAGTTAACAGTTCGCGAGAGGCAGAGCGGAACGCCCTCACCTCCGAAGAGGCCGACAATGGTGCACTGAAAAAGGGGACAGTCACAGCAAACTGGTGTACCACTCAATGTTTTCCACAACAAGTGAATGCATCTTCACATACATCCGGATTAAAAGTTGAATTTCTTAAACAAAAACAAATTAAAGGGATAGAACATCCGCCGCATTCACCTATGTGTGACTTCGTTTTCATTCAGAAGAAGAGAGCGATGCATTTTTTTTTTTCAACTATTCCAAGAAATGAATCTGCGGAAAGACAAAAGTGCATGGAGGAGAATACTTTCAACAAGCCTCAAATTTTTTAAGTAAAAACCTCGTTCTATCTCAAAAATTTCAGATTGACCCTCGTATAAAGATATATATATGTATACACACACACATATATATATATATTTCACTGAATAATGGGGTATCGCATATGTATATACACATATGCGATACCCCATTATTCAGTGAAATTATACACAATATTTGGGCTTTTAAATCTGTAATTATGTAGAATTATATGAACAGAGCTATAGTAATTAGACATTAGAATTACAGAGATGTTATGTAATAGATATAAATTAACTGTTATTTAATTGAAATTCTATTTTTTAAAAATTGTTTTTTTTCTGACAGCTTTATTTCATAACCAATATCCAAACTTTTTTCTCGAAAGCATTTTTCGATTCTCCTTCGAAACATTTTTCAATTTAGACTGAACGACCCCAGGCGAGAGGAATTCATTTATGGGTTTGAGGGTATAATTAATAAGTTGACAGTACTTAATCCCATAAAAATGAAAGGTCGCTATTGATTTCTACTCGTATACTCCAGCAATTTACCATGTTGATGGAAAATGACCTATACAACAACTGTGGTGTAAATGTTTCATTTTTCCTATATCGATAACATGTTTGCTAGAGGCAACCGTAACTGCGGAAAGGGACATTCTTTAAAGGTTCCGCTAAAAAACATGTATCGTTTGGATTTTATTCTTATTTGTACTAAAAATATAATTCTATCAAAATTTCACGAACCAGTAGTGACGATACGAGCATCGGCTTTACCATTTCAACTGAAATAAATCTACGAGCAGTTTCATGCGAAACTGAAAAGTACGAGTGAACAGGAAATCGAGAAACATGTAGATTGGGTCTACTTTCTTGCAACCGAACCCTTTGGCACGTGGAATTGCAGGATTGACGTTCCATTATAAAATATTAATAGGTTGGTTACAGTAACAAAATGACTGAAGATATATTTTTTCATTCTGTTCAGTTCGGAGGCGATGCAATTTTCTTGCCTCGACACACTGAGATGACACTTTTACGGAGTCCAGTTGTTTTAAAGTTGGACGATATATTCCCAAATTGATATTAATGTACAGCGATAATATTTTAAAGTAGGAGAGTATATTACTATTTTTGAATAGCCACAGCTTTCTCTCATTCCAAACCTGTTTTTCCCCTAGGGAATTGAAAATTTTAGAATTACAATTGGATCCTGAAAATTAGGAATTTCTAAAAGGGAAAACAACTTTCCAGGGGTCGTTCATTTTAACACTTATAAGAATATATATATTGTTCAGATACTAAAAAAATTGTTTATTGCAATGGGAAAACATTATTGCTAATTTCCATTGCCTATTTATGCTAATCATCCAAATATAAATTAAACTTCTTAATGTGTCCGAAACAATTCTGCAAATCCGAGTAATTCCTCTCAGAGTAATGATGAAACCAAGAGTTTTGTGGCCAAAATACTCAAACATGCGAGAGTTGGATACAAGTCGCTGTGTGCTCACGCTATACTATTCTAAAAGAGAATAGAGTGACATCACAAGAGTAATCTACCCCAATCAATTGGATCTTCTAATCGATGCAACGAAGAGTCAAAACAAATCACAAGAAAATGAACTATTGCCTCCTTCTTCGGAACTTTTAATAGCGTTAAGGCTTATACCAACTTATTGTACTGTAAATTATTTTCCAAGCAGACAACGCTAATGACAAAAGGGACGAATGATTGGAAAAATTGTCAGAGCATGAAAACGAGATCTGAAATTAGTGGACGTATTGACACTGAACTGGAAAAACAAATGGTAAATGAAAGAAGAAATATTGGAGGGAAGTACTTAAACGTGGTAAAAATTAACTGTTAATAAGGGTGCTTTGGAAAATTTATCCGAGGTCGATCCATTTCTACGGGAATACATGAAAATATATGAGATGAATTTATATCGAAAGATTTCCAACTCACAATGAACGAAGCAAAATTTTGCTCTCTAATTACCACCTGATATATCTCGCGTAGATCAGCTAAGTTTTGAGTGGTATAAAGGAAAGATTTTTGGGCGGTTTACCTACATTTTCTCATACTGGTGAAAACTTGGCAAAAGTTATTTTAGAATTTTTAAATACAGATTTAGATATCACTAACTGTCGGGGGATAGAGTTATGATAATGCGTTTAATACGTCAGGTAAATAGAAGGATCTCCAATCCAGAAAAAAGCATTTTTTCTGCCCATTTTATACCAAGCGCCAATCATTCATTAAATTAACTTGGAAACGCTGCTGCCGAAAGTTGCATGGAAATCACCACTTTTTTTCAATATCGTTCAGGAATTGTACGTATTTTTTTTTTTTTTTTCAAGTTCTACACGTAGATGGAACGCATTACAAAAATTTTGTAAGCGCAAACACTTGAGTATTAAACCTATTTGTGACACCTTTCGATCTGCTCGCCCCGATGGTGCGAAATCCTTAAAAGAAAATTATGAAGAAATTAAACATTTTTCCTCAAACAAAGATGAAAAACCATTAACAAGGTCCGAAACTGCCGATTTACATAAAAAACTTGATATACATTTGAGTAAGTACTGCTACTTACTTTATGGGGAAAATTTTTAGACAAGACTCTTCAACATAAAGGCGAATCCCAAACACAGATTCATTGATAGATTCCATACAAACTGTTAGAGATGATTTTGACCAGGGCTGTAGCCAGAAATTATTTTCGGAGGGGGACATCTATATTTCTGAATGATACTTCAATTGATGAAAGGGAAAGCACTGTATTTCCCGAATACAGTGCTGTATTTCCGGCCCAGCAAGACTTTTGTGGTCTCAGCGATTTTTTCCAAGAGAATAACAGTTCATGTTCATGAACAGCTAGGCAGATAGCACACACACAAACGTGAGACATTGTCCATCTACAAAATGGTCTTTCAAAATTTCGCGGGGGGGGATCAGTCCCTCAAATCCCTCCCCCTGCTTACGGCCTTGATTTTGACAATGCAGAAAAAGTTAAACATCTGGCATAATGATAAAAAACGTCAGAATATACAAAAACTATTTCATGATGAAATTCCAGAAGATTCAGTCGCAAAGAAAATTTTAAAATTAATATTTTTTTTGTTGGTAGTGTATGCGATTCTTTAATTAGCAACATTAAAAAAGGGAAAGCTATTAATAATAAATTCAAAACAATTTTTCATGATAGTGGTGTGAGTGACTCTTCAATAGAGGAATACAAATGTTATGATTTAAACCTAGCAGAACTAAAAAAGGAAGTATTACAATTTAAGACTTTTATAAGTAAAGAAAATATTATTTCACCTGCATTCATGGGGTCATTTATTATTCAGGAAAATAATATTGCGACATTCACTCATTTAAACATAATTCCGAAAATTTATTGAACCCTTCCAATAAACAATGCAAGCGGTGAAAGACCATTCTCGGTAACGGCCAGAATAAAAAAACTTTAAGATCCACATTAGGCCATCAAAAATTAAATAGTTTATCATTATTTCATATAGAAAAAGAATTATTAAATAACTATTAATTATGACAAACTCATTGACAAGTTTGCAGAATTAAAACTTAGAGACATTACTACTAATCAATCTGGGTATATTTGTTCAAGTATTGTTTTTAATATATTATGTTTATTTAAATTTTGTACATGCATACTATCCCCCCCCTTTTTTTTATCCGATAATTAAATAGAACTCCATACTATATGCTTTAAAACGACAGTACTAAAAGCAAATTATGACTGAAAAATAGGCCCATAATGACAGTCCCCCACTGATAACACTTTTAGTGAGATGGCCTTAATCTCTAACGTTATTAGAAGAAATTGAAAGACAGACAAATTATCATTGGTTAAATGAATTAATGTTTTTATGAGACATCACTCATCACTTTAATGAACTGAATTAAAAAAAAAAAATTTAAGGGCAAGGACCAACTGTTTTAACGATCTTTAAAAATAGTAAAATATTTATGAAGGATTTGGAAATGAAAATCAAGAAATAATTTCTTCAATTACAAAAACATTTTCAAAACAAATTTTGAAAACTCCATTAACATTCAAGAAAACGCAATTTAAAAAAATATTTAATGATGATGCAGGAAATAAGACAAGCTATTAAAAAAAAATTCAATCCATTTAAAAGTTTGGAAAATACATTTCACTTTATTTTATATCCACAAAAAACAGAATTTCAAACAATGGAGTTAACCAAATTGATATGGCTAGATAATAATTTAGAAATGGAATCAATTGAATTTCAAAGTAGCATAGTGAGGAAAACAAAATTTCAAGACTTGTTTTCGGAAGTAAAAGAAAAACTGTCTGAAAGTAGTGCAGATAATATTGATCTCACAGTAAAAATTGAAAAGATATTAAACATAAAATTATTCGATAAAGAATCCCATATCAATGGAAAAACTAGTTAATGCTCTTTTTAACGATATTCGTGTCAAAAATTTTCAATGAGCTTTGTAAAATCAAATAGATTTGACAGGGAATTAACTGTGAAATGCGGTAAACTAAGGAGTACAAAATATGAACCTAATATTTAACTATCTCAAAATAAACAGATTACTCATTAAATACTTTATAATCAATTTTGTTATTCATATATATATATTAATAAATATCTCAATATATATTGTATGTAATTTTCGTTGGCATTTGCACCAAACACTTCAGAATTTTTTTAACCCTACAAAAAAAAGTTTTAAGTCATTAAACTATGCCTATTTTTACCTGTTACATCCATTGAATTTTAAAGATTTTTAGTTTTAAAAATACTCAGTTGAAAATTTTTATAAACTCTGGTGTAAATGGGCATTAGTAACCTATGATGTAGTACTTAAATTTAAAAAAAACTAAGCAAAATTTGACCCATGTCTCAAAAAGGCAAAACATCCCTCATATATATTGTACTTGGAGTTTTTTTGCTGCTGGGAACAAAAAGTTATCAAATTGGCAAAACTAAACTTTTTTTTCAAGCATAAAATAATGGAGAAAAAATTATATAATGAAAAACAAATAAAAACTAAAAAAACTATAAAATGAGAAAGAACACAAAAGTAAAAGTAACTTTTACCCATATAATAACCATGGAAAAAATAATACCACATTGGTACCGAATGAGCTAATTTTATTTAAAAGTTATTTCTACATAAGCCAGAAACAATCGATAAATCCTCAAAAATGACATTTTCATCTTTTTTTTTGTTTGTTTACATTAAATTTATGAAATTATGGTACTTTCAGATAGGATCACCAGAGTTTAAAATATTGTTATTGGCATCTTTAAAAAAAAATCATTGGCCACATATGTCTAGCACTACAGCAGTCATCTACAAAATTCAGCACAATAAAAAATTTAAAAAATAAACAGCCCGGAATAACTTAAAAATTTGTTTTTCCTTGCAACTGACGACTTGTGCTACTGGAAAATATTTACCCCATTTATCTGCTTGCAAACACTGCAAAAAGTTATTTTGGCTTCTATTCAGAAATATTTTGTCGTTTTGTATTAGATATGGAACGTTCAATCGAACACAGTTTTGTGACAAATTGACAAAACACAATGCTATTGGTTTCTACACAGCTTTAGATTACCGGAACATTACACATTGTTAGGTAATAATTCGTTACAGATTTCATGGAATTGGAATCGCAAGAATTCTGAAAGTGGAAACAGGAAATACCAGTACTCATGTTAACAAAAACATGCAGGAATGGTTTGAAAATCATTTATTTAACTTGTTACCATAGTGGAAAGGAATTTGAAAGAATGGCTTGGCAATTTGTAAAGATATTTTTCTCCAGTTAGATTTGAAAATAATTGTCCTATGAGAATTTACTAAGATATTAAATGTTCATTACCCGTTCACCCTCCTCCCCACCCCATACACACACACACACACAAAAAAAAAAAAATAAATAAAATAAAATGCAAATTTTTAAAAAATGTTTTGAATTTCAGCAAATTTGCATACTGAAAAAAAAAATTGTGATGCTCAGTCCTTCACAAAGTTACTGAATGTTTGTGAAATTTCGAGTCTTAATACAAAAAAAGACGGATTTTTTTTTGCTGCCTGTAACAGAGTTTGAAAGGAAATTCTGAACTTTTCAGAATTAAAACAATATTTTAAGTAGAAGAATTATGAAGTGTAAAAGAACTATTTAAAAATCTGCTTTGTAAAAATGCTGCAAAATTGACATTTTGAAGAAAATTTGTAAAAATCTTTTTAATTATAATAAAAAGTTAAAAGATTATGTCCATATTTTTAGCGAAATGAACAGTTGGGGATTTTTAAATGTTGAAAACTTAGCTAGTAAAAAAATTAGCATTTGTAAAAGTCAATTAAAGTAGACAGTGACATCAAGAAGATTGGATCTAATTTTTTCCATTCCAGTTTAAAAAAAAAAAAAAAAAAAAAAAAACTTGTGTTCTGTTCCAGTTTTTTTTTTCTGCCAGAAATAAGTTCTTTATTCACTTTCAAATGAATTTTATTTTAATGTCTTATTTCAATTAAATATATAATCCTATCATAAACAAAAATTGAAATTCTGATATTTTTTCAAGTGGTACACTTTGTGAATGGATCCAATTAACCAGCATATAAGATGCAAGAAGAGAACAGCAAGCATTATAGCATTGCTATCCATTATCAAAATGACAGTCACCTGAATTAAATTCACCTTTTACGACTACTTTCAAACGAAACTGAGAAAAAGTGACTGAAGATATATTGAACAGAAATAAAGTTTTTTTTTTTCAGTTCAGTTCTTACCAAAATATTTGTATCTCCTAAATAACTTTAACTCTTTCGCGCCTACTGTCACATATACGTGCCAGCAAGAAACGCTCTCACTTCCCGGCTGTCACACTGGCGTGCCAGAGCGTTTTCTCGTTCACCCCCGACTGTCACATATGTGTGCCAGTGTTGTGGAACATTTTAAAACTATAAGTTTTGACACAAGATGGCATTGTATGTCCATATGGATTTAGATACATGTAGATTTGACCTTGTACTCAATAGGAGAGTAGTATGATACACATACACGTGGTTTTTGATTATATAAACATGAAAGAAAAGGAATGTTTCCGATTGACATGTTTTATGATGGTTCTTTAAATTCTCATGTGGTGTTTGTTTATTTAAGCAGTAGAGTTTTATTTTTGCTAAAGCGTTGTGTATTTTGGTTTGCAGTCCAGTTTTTAGTACAGAAATAGATCTGACAGACTTGATTTATTTTTCTCTTTTTATTGTTTGATTTTCGAAGTGTCGAAAGTGTTTAACTGAGATTGAAATAGCTGAAATGACGCGAAATATTTCAGATTTTCACTCTGAAACAGATTAGGATATTAGTAATCATGACACTATAATATATTCTAATTTTTCATAATGGATCTAGGGATTCTAATGTTGAGGAGGATATTTCCGACACACATGATGACGATACTTCGTTTTTTCACATTCCGTAAAAATCCTCCAAAACGGCAAATGACTTAGTTTGAGTGCAAGAACTGTAAAGTTGGATTGTTTGTAGATCCCTGTTTTTAAAATTTTTCATACAAAAAAATTTTAAATAACATAGTATTCAGTTTTGAATGTTAAAAGTCATTAAATAAAACTAAGTAAAAAATAAAGTGAAAAAAAACTAAGAAAAAAAAAGTAAAGTGTAAAATATATATTTAAATAAGAAAAAGCTTAAGTAAATAAAGTATCTATAAACATATATAAATCCCATTCCGTTTAAATACATTACGCAGCATTATTAAATAACGCGCTGCTACTTCGTTAATTTCATGAATTAGGCTTAATAGCAAAAAACCCTCCGGCCCAGAATACACACTCACGAAAGTGACTGCCGGCCTCGGAGAAAAGTGTGCGTTTGCGCTTCCAGTCATGAAAGGGTTAATATATCTACTGAACAGTCCAGACCAGGACTTTATCCAATAGTTTTTTTTTTTTTTTCCAAATTGGTGAATGGATACAATTAAGCAGCCTGTACTATCTGAGTGGCGAGCATTGTCATTCTTCTTACCAAATCTCATTTCACAACTGAACATTCAATCTGTCTTCTACAAGTAGTTTCATGCAAAACTGAAACAGAAAAGTTCTACTGAACATCCAGAGAGAAACAATGGAGCACTACAATCTACTTTTTGGCAACATGAGATTGTCAGCCTAACCATTCAGTACTTGTGTTGCAGAATTCAATTTGAAAATATTAACAGGTTGGTTACAGTAGCAAAATGATTTAAGGTTTAACGAACCGATGTTTCTTTTCATTCAGGGTATGGCGAGAGATGAAATAATGGTGGCCAAGATGTTTTAGAAAAGAGCTTTATTTAAAAACAATGAACCCATGTACAATGAGGATGGCTTTAAAATACAATGGCAACGTCTCCCTCTGGTTATAACCACGGATGCCAGGCTGGATCCATGCGACACAAGTTGTCGTGGCTGTTGGCTGCATTCACCAATAGGCTTGCTTTGCACTCCGTCCCATCAAAAGTAGCAAGACCTTCAACAAAATCGCATCATTTTAGAACACTTTCAGTTACATGTATAATGAATAATGTTTTCCAAACCAGATGTGTGTGTGTGTATATCTCATCAACCCAATCCTGCAGGATTAAGTATTACTAACCAGTGGTTCATTTCCCGTTAGGTTACAGCAGTATATAATTAAGTCTTTTATGTTTAGGAAGTTTTAAGTAGTTTAGTTGTTTTGATTATTGTTATTCATGTTTATGCACATGGAAGACTGTGTAGCTCTAAATACCGAGGAAATACAGTGTGTTGTATGTATATCTCTGATGCAACTTTATTTGGACAAAACCAAAATTTATTGAAGTTATCGATGCCACTGCGGGAGCACAAATATTTGCCCTTGTGTATGCTCCAATTGCGTGAGTTATTTTATAAAAAGGAAAAACCTATTACTCAAATTTCCTGCCCATACAATCCCTCGTACGTAAAAATAATTGCAATTTTCTTCTAACATGCCACCACATATGTGCTGTTAAAAATTATTTTTATTGTTCAATTTTGCAAATATCTTTCCTAAAAAATAATATATGGCAGCACCTCCTCATTAACAAATTTTTTTGCTGATGAATAATATGAAAAAATGAAAAGAAATACAACAAATTAGATCTTCACTTGCAAATTAATGAAAATATGCAATTCCATTAATATTTTCCATTTTGTATATTTATTCCTATCAAGAAATAACGCCTCTATAATCTGAAAGCGTGGTACTTGGCTGCCTTCTCCATCTGACAGAGGGTGCCATTACTGCATATTAAAAATGGAGCATGAGTGCAAATAACCATATTAAATTTAAATAAAAAAGATGTATTTTATGGATTCTTTTTTATTTAAACATGTGTCCAAATAATATATTTGTACCATTATTGTTTCTTTACTAATGTATGCAAATTTTTACAATATATTCATCCTGTCGAGTATTCTTGAAGTCTATCCAAATTTTCATTTTAAATTATTTTGTTTTAATTTAAGGAAAATGTTATGATTTGGTGAAAGCAATTTTTTACACTAGAAGACTTACTGCTTTTCCTTTTTCCATATTCTATTGATTTCTGTGAATCACATGAAATTAAAGTGGAAGTTATACGATATGTCTCTCCTAAAATTTAAAATTGACACCTGCGGATTATAGGCAGAAAATGAGGGTGCTTTTGGAAATTCTAGCAAGCCCTTAATAAAATTAAATTGATTTGTATCTATTTTGTGTAGAAATTTAAATAACTTCAATTTTATTTTAAGATATTTTGAATCCAAGTCAGAGTAAGGACATTCAGATAAAAAATACTCTTGAAGGATCTCTCTTTATTGATGAAGAGAGATACAGTTAGGTTTCGCCAAATCAAATGCAATCAGTATTACTTCCAAATCTCTGCTATTTAATACAATTTCAGGAACAAATTTTTAATCAAATCGACATTCCAAACCATTTAAAATGCTTTCACTTTTTGTGATTGTAAATATAAAATAATTGTTTAGGCATTTAAGATATAATTATAATAAATTTTTTTTTTTTCTAATAATGAAATATTTAACAAATTCCTGCCAAAATGTTGTCTCTAAAATTTTCCACTTAAGCTTGGGGGTTCCGTTTGTTCAGGGTTAATTTGGGATTTATTCATGAATTTTTAATGGGCTCAAAAATTTAAAAATAAATCAGCCATTTAAATCATATGAATATTTTTAAAGAATTTGGAATTCAATTCAATTCAATTTTAATGGTTTCTTCTCATTAATTTTTTTAAAAGATAAATAATCTCAAACCCTGACCCTTTCATTATATTTTGAGCACTTCCCCGACTTTTGAAAAATATTTGTAAATATCACCTACTTTTGATAAATATTTTCCTGCAAATGAGGAAAGTGAAATAAGAAATATTTCCTTACTTTGTAATCTTGTTGTAATGTTTGTCATTGCTTTCAAAACAGTCTGCACAATGATGGCCCCGTCTGCATCCATTTTGCTTTCGCTTGCCTGATTATCGTCTTGTCTCTAGAATACAAATCATTAAACAACTATTTAACACTTTGGCAACTTTTAAAATCACTCTGCAATGAATTGGTTACATTCAAATTCTCTTCATTTTGAATTACATATTCATCCAACATGAAGTCTGTTAGTACTCTTAAAAACACAATCCGATTAATAAAAATTAATTTTATTTTTCATTTCCCAGCAACATTAAGTTGACTGTCATTAATAAAATCATCATGCTGTCATCATAAATAATATATCACCCCCCCCCCTCCATTTCAAACTCAAACCCTATATAGCAGAATCAATGAAATGAGATATGAAATGATGACTCACCCTTTTATACCAGGCAATCATTTCATCTCTGAGGATGGCTTTGAGCAGAGAGGCCACTTTGAAATTGGGAGTGGCAAAGCAGCGGGCAGCAGCCACCATGGAGGCAGTCATGGGACCACAAATTCCGACAGCCGTAATGAACTCTGCAATGTTGGGCGTCAAACGAAAAGGAACAGGCCGGTTCGCATCCAGTTCACCTACAATACATTCACTTCAGTCTGGCTGAATAGAGACTTGTTTTTATACAGAATAACAATTTTTCCTTTACAATTCTTATTACAAGAGAATCCAAATCAGTCAACAGATATTACCTTTGTTCCTATTTTAACTGATAAACAAGAATACCACATTAATTGTGCAAAATACAATTTAAAGGATTATAAAGAAAAAGAGTATACAATGACATTTGAGAGATGCCAGTTGTTTCAATGTAGACATTGACTCAGAGAAGAATCATCTCTGACAGGCTATTAATCATTTAATTATTTTGTACTTGGATTCTGTTTTGATTAAAATGCCCCAATGAAACAAATACATGGAGTATGTTACAAAATAATAGATTGAAAGTTTCCAAGATATCAACAGCCTCTTTAACCCACTGAACGGACGCGTCGACGGGGGTTCGACAGCGAATTCCTGTTCGAAAACAGACCTGTCGACCCCTTCTCGTTCGCACTCCTATAACTCGTATCGCACACTTTTGAGGAAAAAAAATATTGCAAAATGATAATAAATGAAAGAAACTAATTTTGCATAACAGAACTCCTTTACCTTGCAGGAAAAATAACTTAAAAGTAGCCTGACAACTTTTAAACCGGCAACTCTAGTATGGTACGGTAAGTTCCGTCTGGAATTTACGAAAAGGGTGACTGTTTTGAAAAGGAAAAAGGTAGGGAGGGTGGTCGGTGGATGGGTTAAACAACCCCTTTACCAATGCCTGTAAACTTTTTTCCTAAATCATTTTGTGACGTTTCATCCTACTTATCTCACCATTGTTCAGTATTCCAGTTGAGCCATGAAAACAATGATTTGAATAAAATTCCTACTGTCCTACAAAGGCAGAATCAAAATATCTTGTGATGGGTCAAGCCTTTCATATAGTCCAGTCATTAATTTGACTACTTTGGATGTCAATGTTCAATAACCAATCACAGAAGTCCCATGCCATCCATCGATTGGGTAGACATTTGAAAAACATTTTAGTTCTTGCATTCATGCAGAAATCCAACTGACCATGTCCACTCCTATCTACATATTGTTTTTTTCCTCAGAATGATGGAGTCTACAATGTGGCATGCATGGCTTGAATACTCCCTTGGACTTTATTCAATTCAGAATCTGTAGGACCATACCAATTAAGTCTTTCCCACCATGGATCTAACACAGTGAACACCAGGAAGCTCAAAAGGTGGATTTTGACAGGTGGTCACTGGGTCATCTCCTTAGAAAAAATGATTAGTTGCTGTTAAAAAATGAAGGTCCGTCCACCTACCATTTCCGTCATCCACATTGAATCGGAAGTAAGATACATTCATAAGGCCGCTATCTTGGTGTATATACATCATGTCAGGGTTGAGTCGAGTCAGATGGAGCACATACTCGATGAAACCAGCAAGAGCTAGTTGCAGTGTGAACTGAAAACGAATACATTATTACCAGATGCACCAGTAAACAGAAATGCAAACCAGAGGAAAATGAAAAGCGGCAAACCTGTTTTCGGAATGTCCAATAATCTGTTGCAGAGGGATAAGTTTGTTCTGCCCACTCACGAAGAAGCGTTTTGGACACCATTATACTCTGCACATCTTTCAGAATGTCTCGCAGGACTTGATGACTTGCCTGGGACCCTCGGGCTTGCACCGTAGCCAGGCGTTCATAGAAACGAGCCAGAGGGGCTTCATAATCAATGCCACGCTTTGCACATCGCTGAGAAAACGTTCAAAACACAATTATTTAACATGATTATTTACATAATGCTTCTTTAAATTATAGGAGAATTTTTATTTACAAGAAAAAGCAATCTAGCATTACAGCGCAATTGGTGACATGCATATCTGTGTAATGCCAGGTAATAATGCTAATTAAAATATATTAGCTCATTTGTTTTTAATTAAATGGAATTCAAGAAAAAAAATTAATCTCAAAACAAATCAATAAAATAATAGAGGTGATTGTGCCTTTAAGTAAAAAAAAAAAAACAACTGAAATTTATGATTAAAAATCAAAAACCTGGAAAAATTAAAAGTTATTTACATATAACAAATAATTGTATATTACTAACATTAGATTTAAAGTATTGTTAGTCTTAAGGGCCCTTAAAAATGAAAGCTAAAATTAAGGAGGTCTTAAGAGCTTTTAAGGATCTTGGGAACCTTGGAAAATCTCACTTTAGATGTCAAACACAAATGAGTCGTATTTGAATTAGATTTTTAAATCTTGAATATCAAATACATTTTATTTACGATAAATCTGTTTTCTGATGCAATGAGCAATAGTATTACCTATTCCTAAACAGGAAAGTAAAATATTTGTGAAAAAAGAGGAAAATTATGAAAAGAAGGGAAAAAGAAATGTAAAGAACTATTAAAAAGTATTTTGATTTATCTAATACAAAAACAACTAAATAGGAAATATACAAGAAACTAACTTTTTGTTAATATAAATAAGTACTCGAGTCTCCCAATTAAAAAATGTTTAAAGCCGATTTAAATCAGTTTCTTCAATATCCTAATAAAGAAGACAATAAAAGCTAATAGCTTATAATTGCATTTAAGACAGAAAGGCATTTCTGAAAAACGACATTTCTGAAATTTTAATTTGTGACTGTAGAATTTAATTTGTAAACTACCATGGTGTAAATTTTCAACCCGAACTATAATTGAAAAACTTTGAATTCCAAGGTTCTGCTTTACTAACTTGATAGCCTGCATATCTGGGCAATAATACTAATAGAAAATTAAAATATATTAGCTCATTTGCTTTCTAGAAAACCAAAAATCTTAAATCAATAAAATGTGACACACAAAGCTTTCATTTCTGATACAACCTCTAGCCCAGTAGTATCACTATTTTTAGAAGCTCATATATGTTATACATTAATTTACTACATTTCAACACAATGTCCCACAAATACAACTGAAATTTAGAAAAAAATAAAAGGATATTTACATATTTTCTCAAAAATGTGGTAGCTTCTTTGTTTTGTACATAACAGTTTAAGATGTCTCATTTTTATAGCACTAAAACTGTAACATAACTGTTTATAGGTGAGTGTGTACATACTTGCTCAAATCATGATCAGAGAGTTTTGAAAAAGTTCTTCCAATGATAAATCCATTGGGAAGAGCACATAGTGGTAGTTGAACACACATTTTTCCACTGTGTTTTCAGATACATAAGGAGTTCTCATTTTGTTTCAACCTCCCACTGGATTACCTCTCATCCGTATTCAAAAATGGGAGATATCCTCATTCTGGTTTGTAATTAGTTGGTAAGGGTCACATAGGATCTGTTATTAGCTGTATTACATTTTCTACCATTCCAGAGAGATTAAAGAGGCATATTTACACAGTCCAGTCATATTAATGTTGACCACCACTTACTTTTGACATAAACATTAAATAACCAATCGCAGAAGGCATGAGTCATCCGCCAATTGGGTGGATATATAAAGTGTGTTTAAAAAACATTTCAGTTCTTGCAGTCAAGCAAAATTGGAGCAATTTATCAGATGTTTAAGAGGGCACAATCATTGGCCAATGATGAAGCATTTCTGAAACGACTCATTTTGTAGACTGTATACCATGCATGCCAAAATGAGTTGGATAGCAATTGGGATGGCAGAGGTGCATTCAGGTGGAAGCCCAGATGGATCAAGAGACTCGCAAAAATGTTTCAGCAAAGATTGCAGTATAGGGGCCTTCACAGCAGACACCTGGTTAAATGTACCTATGTTGACTGCTCTTGATTAGCAACAAAGTCTGAAATTGGCATGCTACTACCATAACTGATCTTTCACCGACCCCTCTTTTATGCTCCATGAAACACCTGACAGCCTGCAACAATTTGCAGAGGGGTGGGTCCAAGCTGGAAGAGGGAGCCTTATGGTTTTATCCATTCCTCATTGGAAAGGCATGATGGATCAATGCAAGTCTGCATCTATCCTTGCAGACCATGTTCACCCCTACATGCAAATTGTTTTTCATCCTCTACCAGCAGGACAATGCAAAGAGCACCAAGATCAGATTACCCTTGGCTGGGAGCCACTCGATTTAGTTGTTCACCCCATGGAACCTAGAACAGCATTGGGGTCAGTGACTCTCTTCCTGCAAAAAGGGGTCACTTTAATGGACCCATTGCTCACCGACCAGGAATAAAGGAATGTGCAGAATGAAAAGAAATCTTACTCACTTGTTTGTATATATCAAGTAATGATATGGAAGATTCGTTGTCCTCCACCAATCTCAGCTGTGGACTTACAGGCACAACTCTTGGCACGGTAAAATTGAGGAAACGCTTCGATGTTTCTTTTTGTTTCCCTAAATAATGGTTTAACATTCGTAACAGCTGCAGGACACGTTCCTCCTTCCTAGCATCACTCAAACACGAATCATTTAGAACCAAGTACGGATAAATCTGGAACAAAAAATTCAAAAACAAATATAACAACCAGATAGGAAACTACAATTTGGCTTTAACACAATTCCCAAAATGGTGTTTCCAGACTCAGTTCCATCAAAATCTTTTCCCCAAATGAATATAAAATAAGGATTTCTTCAATTCATTGCATTTCAGCTTTCTTAGTCTAAAGCAAAAATAGAGAATATTACACCTGCCTCTTGTTCCATAAGTGAAAGCTCAGTATCATCTTATTCAAATTTTGGGTCATTCTTTTTCATGTGTTCTAAACAGCAGGTTATACCTTATTACATACTATTTGACTGCAGTTTTCTTATTTATAACTTACAATAGACTGATTTATGTACGAAAAATTAGTTCATTAAAATCTTTATTACTGCATTGTGAAAGACATACTTTAATAAAAACATACTTAAGTGGCTAAATAAATAATTATATTTTATAAAAACCTTTTATCAATAATAAGACATTTCGATTTATCTCCTAAACACAGTGACATCAGCAAACATCACGATGATTAAGCTTAAATAAATAGGTTACAATCACTACACACAAATTAGGAAAATAAACTTGACAAAGAAAATGCTTCCCACACTAAGTTCTTCCTGAGGTTTTGAAGTTGCTAAACTCAAACTGAATCATTTGTCACTTATACCTTTCCATTGTGGCCTTTAATTGAGAGTCTTCTGGCAGCTGTGTTATGCTTCTGTACAATATCCACCCTTGGCATGAAACGGGATATTCGAACAAAGTAGTGGTTGTGCTGAAAACAAATTATGAAAAACTAATTTAGAATTCTATCTTGTAAAAATACATACATTTCAAACTACCCTAATTTTCGGTGTATAATCTGCGGGTATGAATTTCATAATATTTTAAGAGAAAAATATCGTATAATCTGCAGTGGCGTATAATCTAAAGATTAAATTTCCATTTTAATCGTATGTGATCAGTTTTCAATTTATATGGAAAAACGTATATCTTTTAGTGTTAAAAAATTTAAATTTAAACTCTTTACTTAATGACAACATTTTCTTTAAATTAAAAAAAAGTAATCTAATAAAGTAAAAATTGAGAGACTTAAAAAAATTTATGTTTAATCACAGTAAAAATAGTCAAAATATTTACATTAATTAGTACAGAAACAATGCTACAAATAAATTATTCAAACCCATATTTAAATTTAGAATTCTTAAAATGCATCTTTTCATTTCAATTTAATATGGTTATTTGCGATCTGCATTAAAATTTTATACTGCAGTTATGGCGCCGTCTGGCGAGCTAAAAGTGGAAAAAAAATGAATGCAGCAAAATGCCGTTATTTTAGATTATACAAGTTTTATTTCTTGATAGAAATAAATATGCAAAATGGAATATATTAATTTAATCGGGTATTTTTATCCAAACCACTGTGTCCTTGGCTGAAAAAAGTTTAATCCTCATTAAAAGAAAAAAAAATTCTGTGTATATATGAGCAGGTGCTGCCATCTATTATTCTTTATGAAAGATATTTGTAAATTTTATCAGCAGATAATACGCATTAGAAAGAAATTTAAACTTTTTTTAACGTTTAATCTGCAGATTATATGCCAAAAATTAGGGTAGTCATGTTACTTGTTAGAAGAAAGCTTGAACGATAAAATATTCATGTTGTACAGATTTATAAATAAACATTATGTACGAAAGAGAAAGTACCCATCCAGATGCAGACATGCCAACATTTGGGAGCAACAGCAGGGTTCCAAATTTTAGCACGACAATTACATATCTTATTGGTTTCTAAATTAAAATTAAATTTAAAAAATATTTAAACAGTGGGTAAATTAAAATTTATGAGTAGCTTTTAGACCTTTAACAACTTATTTTTCAGAACAGTATTTTTTATAGAAATATTGACCCTCATTCAAATATTTCCATTTTTCTATCATTAAGGATTCTAAACTCAAATTTGACCTCAATTCAGTTGGGTTTTTCAGCACAGTACTGAAAATTTTTTAACATGCTGAGTAATATTCAGCATTATTTTTTGCAAAACATTGTATTTAATTGCTGAATTGTATCCTTTTAGCTGTTCAAAAGTTTTATTTTCCAGAGCAATCGGAGAAGTTTCCCAAGTTACCTAATTTTCTCAGGAGCAACTCCAGATAATCTGGAGTAGTTGACACATCTGCAGATGGAGAGATAATTTTGGTGGAGATATTGCATTTGGGGGAAAAAGGTGAATTAACTGTAGAAAATTATTTTCCATATGTTGAAATTTGCATTAATGCTGTGAGTGGTCTAGTAATACCAATATAAAAAGGAACCGCTCTTACCCTGGGTAGGAGAAATTCTCCAGGTATCTCAATATCTGCAGTCAGCTGGCAAAAGTTATTTAAAAATCGGCATTTTTCTTCTATGAGGAATGATCTACAATAAAAAAAGAGCACCATTGCTGAAAACATTAATTGCTACAATTTCATCAGCATGCCATTTAAAAGCATTCATCAAAGAGGGTTTCTTTCTGCCTTTATTGAACAAAAAAAGGAGAATCTCATTTCTTAAACATAAATCTGACTACTTTATTAATTACTCTATTCTACCACACATTCAAATTCAGCCATCACCTAAAGAATATTTTAAAATACTAACATGGACCTACCAGTAATATACCTAATATTTTTTTTAAATACAACAAATGTATCGAAAAAATATATTACATAACATAAATGCTATTCATGAAATACGATTGGCCCCAAAATATTGGAGTGAAAAAAAAAAGGCACAACTGAATTCAAAATGAAAGATACGCAAAAGCAAGAAAACTTATAAAACAAGTGTGCTTTAAGATAATATAATTAACTATTTTTAGCATGCAAAACAAAGTGACTCCAATGCAATTTTGGGAACATTTCTATAATCTAGCATTTGGAGACTTACTTATGGAGAAGTTTAGTCTTGCCTTCTAAAATCTTGATCCATTTCTTGAGTTTCGTAATTAGATTGTGCAATTTCATGGCAGAGGGAGCACTACAACAAAAAATTTGTTTCTCAAAATAACATCGCAAATTCACCACATTCATTTTTTTTTTTAAGTAAAATAAAATTTATCAATTCACATGGCTTCCAACATAACTTTGATAATCTTACAATTTCATATATCAATTCAACCAAAATCAGGGATTCGAACTGAAATTTTCTTCATTTTGGTTCAACTAAAAAATATATCAGTTCAGTTCTGATTTCATTTTGCCAAAAATAACAGCTTTCTGTTCAGTTCTATATGAATATTTTTATGCATATTTTTACTAGTCCTAAAATATAATTCTATCATAAAAATATACTCCTATCAAAATTTAGGAATTTTATTTTTTTTAAATTGGTTAACTAGGTCAGGGACGGCCAACACGTCGATCGTGATCGACCGGTCAATCGCGAAGCTTTTTTTGGTCGATCATAGCCGACGGGAGACAAAATTAGAAAGCGCGAAAGGTTTGGTTTGGATCGCTACGGTCTACTGTTTTGCACACGAGGGCTAAAGAAAGAGCGAAAGAAGTTGTAAAATAATACATATAATTTTTTTTTTCGATATTCTGTTAGCAAAAGGCCAATTTTTATGTTAATTGATGTTTCTAGTTAGTTTAAAAAAAAATTCTTTTCCATATTTCAAAATCTAGAGCGCTTTTTAGTTTCCCCCGACATTTTATTTTTCGACGTGCGATCCGGGGAAGAAGAAAGCTCCGTATTTTAATACTTGCTGGCTAATCACGATCGCCCAGCGTTCGGCACGCGTGGACGAATCAGCGTTCAGTCTTCCACCCGGCAAGAAGTATAAGTACGCCAGGGTGAAGTATGATGGGAAAAAACGTTAATCAGAGCCGAGGCGAGGAAGCGATGACCTACTGGGTTGCTACCGGCAACGTTCTAGGTAGCAAACTGCTTGTTATGGTGGATGAAGGCGACGTTACAGCAGATGCTCATCCTAAAGCTGCCAGTATTTTTGAGATCTTATTTTTCTTTGTGGGCAACATATTTTTAAAGTGAACTGTAGATGCTTGAAGCTCGCCATAATATGAAGACATTGGAAGTAGACCCTTTTTTATTTGAGATATAAGTTTGTTTTTGTTAGTTTTTCAAAGGGTAACTTCCGGCGACATTTTTCCCTTTTGGATAGGGACCTTGTGTCCAGATTAATTGCTTTCTGCAGTCCTAGTTCAGTTCATAAAAATATCTTTTTTTTTGTAGTATATATGTAATTTTTTTTTTATTTGTTATTTCTTCAAATGTTTTGTTGTGGTAAATTAATGGCACTAAGTTAATTATATGTATTGTCTTTTTACTTCCAAATAAATTATTTTTAAAACTGCTTTTTTTTACCAACTCGAATTCCACTGTGCAAAATCTCTGCCTAAAATACTTCTAACTGGGTGTTGGGGGTAACATTCTACTGGTCTGGCAGAGGAGTTGTTTTATTAGCGCACACAATTTCATCTAACATTGCATGTGAATCCCACTACCGTGCACCGAGATCTGGGATTTTTTAAGCAAGTGCCGCGCCGGTAGTATTTAGCTGTTTGTTTGTTTACCTTGAGTGACAAGCAGTTTATTCTATTTACCTGACTTTGTACAATTTGTGACTATTACTATTAAATTACTTCTGTACTTACCTACAGCATATTTTGACTTGAACTTTGAATAATTTTAAAAGTAAGTAGTTTGTTTATAAAGAATGTCATTTGCTGAATTAGAATCACATCTAGCAGTTTAATTTAATTTAATTATTTAAGTATGAATATTGACAACAAGACAATTGAAATGATCAGTAGCATTAATGCATACAAAGCAAAATTTATTATGATAATAGAAGATCTTCAACAAAACAATTTGAATCATTTTCCAAATATGTCTGATCACCTACAAAAACATAATTGTAATTACAACATGGAAAAATACGTTGCCGAAATTAAAAAGGCGATTGAAGACTTTGAGGTCAGATTTAAAAATTTTGAAAAAGTTAACATCATTGTGGAGTATTTGTCTTTTCCATTTAAAAAGGATTTTAATATAAAACATTGCCACAGAAATTTCTGAAACTTTTCATTTTGAAAAAAAAATGCTCTAGAAAATGAAATTATAACTTTACAAACTGACTTAATCTTACAAGCCAAAGTACTTGAGGACGATTTTCGGAAATATGTCAATCAAGAAAAGTATCCCAATATTAAAAAATGTAGCGAATACATCTACTCTTGTTTTGGATACACATACTTATGTGAATCAGCTTTTTCATATTTAAAGTTCACAAAGACTAAACATCGTTCCGTGTACTTACTGATTTCCGCACTGAAGATACATTAGCATTATGTTTATCACACCACTTGGATGGAGACAGGCAGACGCCATTAATAGAGTAGAAAATAAATTTTTATTTTATTACACAATTCTGTGGTGCTGACAACTGGTCCTCATGTATAGATTTTCGATTAATAAATATTATTAGTAAATTATCATGTTGGTTTAATACCCCCTCTCATTAGTACACCAGCTGCATATTTGAATGTGTTAAATGTTAAGATCTTACTAGGTAGATCGATCCTATATATATCGATCCTATATTGTTATCAAAACTGCATTTGACAACTGAATTAAATCGAGAAGCAATGAACATGTAGTTTGGGTTGGTTTGGAGCCCTATTTTTTGTAACATGAGAGTGGGACTTCTACTTAAAGACAATTTTGAATGGCTACGAAGATCTATGCCCATTTGGGAGTCAAATCACTGAACTTCAGCACTCTTTTCATCATTCAACACAATGTACATGTAATGATGATAATTATAGATTAAATTAGAAAAATATTGATAAGTTGGTTGCAGTAACAAAATGACTGAAAATATATCAAACCGAAAATAAACAGATTTTTTTCTGGTGCAGTTCTGGTTTGAAACCCTGACCATCATTTAAACTATCTGCCATTTTTTTTTTCATAGCAAATAATGTCTCTTATAAATGTTAGAGAAATTTTTGTAATAATTTCATGAATGCTACCTGAAATCGAAATCGGCCGTAAACTGGCCTTTCATCTTCTGAAAAACTGGATCTTGGGCAGTTGCTTGAGCTCTTCGAGCCAACGACTCAGACATTGAACTACAGATCGTAGTGGAGACTGTTGATACATTTTCGACACCCACACCAAATGTTGAAACTAGTTTCTTGACAAAGTTCAAGGTATGAGGGGTGACAGTGGCTTCTGAAACTGCCGTTGCATTCTCATAGGCCACAGCATAACACTTAGCAAGAGCCTGTCGCAGTTGACGCAACACTTCTTCGTACACATTCTCACGAAACCATACCATCTGAAAAATACACAATCACAGTCAGCTTTTTCAATGTAAAATTGCGATAAGAAAATAGAAACATGGCTGTACCTGGTCAACTATTCCCTCGAGGCACGATAAGATAGTTGGATGTATGTCTCGTTGCATGTGCATGATGCGGCTGCAGCGCCACATCGGCTGTGTTGCACGGATCGGAGCAGATTCTGAAGGCTGAGAATTTGAGGTATATTCTGAGGGAAAACCAACATCATTAAGTCTACAGATATCTTACTTTGCAGATGGACCTCATCTGCATGATACTGCATAAACAATGTACCAACATTCTTTTAAAATATATACACCACGGCTGTTGACAGTTAATCACCAATTAGTTTTTCAAACTACAAATTAATTTTGGCTTGCTGTTAAAAATTTATAAGTTTCTCGATAAGTTAATTTAAAATTTATCCCCAATTAAATACTAAATAATAATGAGGCAATTATATTTAACCAAATGAGAAATTTTAAAATTATATAAAGGCTGAACAATAACCCATGAAAGAAGAATTACATGTAAATACTGTCTAAATATTATCATAAGTAGTATCATAATTTATATTAATTTATAACTATAACAAAATTCTGTTTCAATAATCATAAATTAACAAAAATGTTTTGATAACTGCCAACCACCAGTATTATTGCAACCACTTCAAATGTTTAGCTAAAATTAGAGAAACTACCTTAAAATCATGAATGAAGAGGTTGAAGGCATCTTAAATAGAGAATAATTATAGACAAATTGTGAACTGAATGAAATATACATTTGGGAAAAAGAACTAAACATTTTGTAAACAGTAAGCAAATGTAATTGTAATAAATAAAAATGAGCAAATATTCATACAATTTTAACCAACAAGACTAACCCAAGGTATTGAAGATTAGATTGTTTACAGACTACAAAAGAAATGCATGCATTTGTGTTAAACTTTTATTTGGGAGAAATGGGCTTAAAAAAATACACAACCTAAGTATTTGTTTTTGTATTGTTGTGAGCTTCA
Organism: Pardosa pseudoannulata; assembly: GCA_032207245.1. Classification (NCBI taxonomy): domain Eukaryota; kingdom Metazoa; phylum Arthropoda; class Arachnida; order Araneae; family Lycosidae; genus Pardosa; species Pardosa pseudoannulata. Next base: position 187,395,034 of record CM063504.1, on the reverse strand, counting down.
CTCAAAGGTTCGGGAATTTGATGGACATGAGGAAACACAAACACAAATTTATTAAGAGCACAATAAAAGCTCACAGTTGGAACATTCTAGAACAATGAAGTACACTCTGGAACAAAGCAGTCCACATAAAATTATTACTGCACAGCTAGCATGGTGAAGTTCTGTCAATGGGTTGTAAGTCACTGGACAAGATCATGGTGGAGATCTATTTAGAAGCTTCCAACATCTGGTTACGCCAAATGTTTCGCTTAGTCGCCAGCTAGCCAAAATACATACATTTAAAGTCTGTATATTTTATTGATTTGGTTTGGAGAACAACCGTCTACTTATTGGAAAACAAGAACTAACCCACAAACTCAGGGACCGAAGAGCAGCACCCTAACAATTCGGCTATCATTCAGTCCAATATATAATATGCAAATAGAGGTTAAATTTAAAAATTAAAAATTAAATTTAAATAAAATTCTTATTTTTTCTGCCCAAACAACAACAAATTGAATAAGTATTTTCATCTTACCCTTACCATTTGCCGAGGAACTGTCTGAAAGCGAGACAGCTGGACTGGATGGAGTAGTGGTCGTAACTCCACTTGGCTGAGCTGTTTGGTTGTTGCTATTTTTATCTAAAAAAAAAACACATATTTGACAACTCTCTTTGAGTAATACTAATTGTATATAGCTTGCATAGATCAGGAATGATTGCGACTCAAAGAAAAAAACCCTGAAGTTTGTATCATTCTTAATCAAATACACCCAAACTAAAAAGTTACATATAACAAATAACTACATGGTACTAGTATTTGATTTAATGTTTTGTTGCTCAATTTCAAGCAGTGGCATTAACTGTAAGTCAATTACAGCAGCAACTGCTTTAATTTTACTCTTAAAATGAAATTACCTAACTTCTTTTGATGAATTTCACTCTTGGATGTTAAGCCTTCTTAAAAATAAATTTCTAAACCAAGAATATCAGATACGTTTTATTTATGATAAATCTGTTTTCTGTAATTAGTAAGCAATTCTAGTAAGCATTAGAATAATACCAGACACAGAAGTAAAATATGACCCCCCCCCAACAGTCACGAGAAAGCATCTTCGCAATGTTACACTAATACAAATCTATCAACACCTGTTCAAAGATCAAAGCTTATTAGTTCAGAAAATGGCCTATTCTCTTCTAACCTCCTCCTCTGATGCTCAGAAATATTGACTCTAATAGAATAATTGATCTGCAGCTGAAAAACAAAAGCTTGATAAGAAGCCTTTATAATTTATTCAAAAAATGTCTTCATTGAATTCAAATTGCCATGACGGGAATTTTCAGTGTAGAAGATATTATTTCCAAACCTGGAAGAACAATTGAAAATACCTCGGATTCAAGGGTACTCAGAGAACACAATCAGCCCTACAATAAAAAAAATTTGATTCCCACCCCCCATAAATTTAGTAATGTTCAGAATTGCTATGGACAAACAATAGTAACTGGGATCTGTCAATCATTTCCTTAGAAATATTTTTAATTTTTGGTCAGTCTTACATTTTTCTCTTTGTTCAATCTTGAGCAGAAGGTAGAGAGTTCGAATGGGAAAATACACGGCTTGTGGGTACGTTCGACCCACTTGGCTTATGATGTTCAGCATGAGGCGGCCTTCAGCCCGTACCAGACACGTTAACAGTTGTGGCACCCATGGAAGCCACTGCAAGGGGACACCAACGTTGTTTTTGTCTACCGCTTCTGCTAGCTGAGAATTTTCATCATCGTATGTCAGCAGCCACAGCACCTAAAATAAATAAAAACCTTGATTATCAAAATCATAAATGATACTCGCCTTTTTCCTGTCCAGTTTACTTACCGAATTTTAACCCATTATTTTAAAATTTGGAGTCTAGTAGAGTGGGAATTATTTGAGAGCCATAGAAAACAGGATGTATTCTTTCATTCTCTGGGGGTAGTTTGTGCCCCTAAATTCTAGTCTGAAGTGATACTTTACTCAGCATCAAATGCATTGATAAAGACTGACTTTTGTAAAACTTATTTTTCTCCTGTTACTGTAGATGGCACTTAAGGTTATCATTTGTCAGATTTAATCAAATGAACATTTCATGTATCACATAATTCCAATTTCAGCATCTTTCAAAACTATTTTATCAAATTTCTGACCATAAAGTGTTTTTAGTGATTAAAGTGCAAATTATCGACTGTTTCTGGCTTATGAAGAAATGCATTTATTAGAAGATTAGCTGATCTGCTACAATTATAGTACTGTTGTTTTAGAGCGATTATAACACAGATAAGAGTCATTTTAAACTTATCTTACAATTTTTATACTTTTTCTCATTTCAAAATTTTTGCAACTTCAATAGCTTTTTGCTGTTATATATATTCTTTTTTGTTCCTCACTGGTTTTTAAAAACCATTTTGTTAATTTTAGCCAATTTGGCGATTTCTTGTCACCAATGACAAAAACACACACACACACACAAAAGAAAAAAAAAAACAGTTGTATTACATTTGTTCCAAAGATATGTAAATAAGCCGACCTCCCACCACTTTATGACATTAAAAAGTCCTGAAAATTCCTAGCTTATACACAGAAATATACAGTAATTAATGTTTTATTTCCTATCTTTAAAATTTGAAACCTGATATAATCTATAATATGACTAACTTTTTTAAAACTTTCAAACAATCTTTGTATGTAAGTTGGCATACCTGCCATTCATAAAACTGTTAAGACGCCACATAGCATTTTCAAAAGCAGCTAATCTTCCCAATTATACTCTCCATTCAATAAAGGGAAAAAAATGTGCAGTTACCTTTGCCAAATACTTTCTGGACTTGCATTCATTCTGATGACGGCAGGAATGCAAGAAGCATGTCAGAGCGGAGACACCCAGCATCATATTACGGCTACAAAAGAAATTCAGAACAAATCATACTACACTTCACCAATAAAATAAATAAATATTTCTACAGATGAGTTCCCTAGAAACTATTGTAGACATTTTGCAGAAATCTACAAGGTCCCCGATGTTTCTGCCTTAGAATCCACATCAGCGTATAATCAGGAAGTGACTCATATTTTCAGAGAAAAATGATTGTTGTAAAATCAATAGATTAAACTTCCACTTGAATTTCATGCAATTCACAGAAATGAAAGGAATATGAAAAATAGCATATCTTCTAATGCAAAAAAATAAATTTAAATTCTTTTATATAATGACATTTTTTAAATTACAAAATAATTTAACAGAGTGGGTATTTGGATAAACTTGAAGAATGTTATATTACACAATAGTAAAAATGGTATTCTAAAAATTGACATAAATTAGTAGAAAAACTATAATACAAAAAAGTTATTTCACTTTTAATATTAATTTAATATAGTTGTTAAATTTGTAATCTGGAGTTACGGCACCCTCTGCCCAAGTGAAGGTGAAGAACAAATGGAAAGAGCAGTTTCTACCATTCCAGATTATACTGGTGTCATTTCTTGATAGAAATAAATACACAAAAGGGGAAAATATTAATGGAATCCCACATGTTCATTAAATTTAATTTGCTGTATTTCTTTTCATTTCAATAGTACTTCCTCGTCAGCTGTGCAATGTCTCTAGGACACTTTACGATAAAAACAACCCCTCGCTACCACATTCAAGTTTTGACCTGTCACCAAGTGT
>CM063504.1:187387254-187391254 GCA_032207245.1 Pardosa pseudoannulata | reverse complement strand
TTCAGTTAGAAATAATATTGTTAAAAAATACGTAAGCCTAGATTTATCTACAGGTTACCCTCGTTTGTTTGTGCTTGGAGTTGTGTCTAGGAAGGGATATTATGCGTATAATGAGTTGGTTATAAGTATGTATTTTTTACTTTGATATTCTTAGTGTTTTTAGAATTTTTTTACTGGATTTTATAATTTTAAGTATCTTTTTACTTTGATATTCTTAGTGTTTTTAGAATTTTTCACTGGATTTTATATTTTTTAACGTATACATTGGTTTATTGTTATAAGTCTTTTTGGTATTTTTAATGTACTTTTAGAATTTTTTTGTTTATACATTGGTTTGTAATAGGTTTAAATTTCATTTTTGTTCATGGTATTATGTTTTTTAGACTTATGTCTTTTTTATTGATGTACTTATGGTGTCCGGGAGCGTTTCAATTGATTAAAATGGCCATTTAACCAGAATGTGGGGGTCGCAATTCCCCCCACCCACCAAATCAAGTACACCAATTCCATATTCGTTCCGATATTCATTCCAATTCCTTTGATTTTTATTTTGATTCCTTTTGATTAATATATATATATATAACCTGGTTCGTTAAAAGTGCGAGCGAGATATATTTGGCAGGCCAATGTTGAGTTTTCCGTTTTTGAGGCAGAACCTCCTTCTAAAATGGAATCCCATTTTACATTTTTGGACTTTCATGTTGGCATGTACTTGCCACTCTCTAAAACCCTCATTTCAGTTCAACGATAAGAAAACATTCTATTGCAATGCTAAACTGGGTGTGCACAAATATTGTACTGGTTTCGCGTAACATTAAAAAGGGGCATTCTGAGAAAAATGCATAGAAATAAAAAATCAAAACTTTTAAACGAAGCAAAATTCTTTAACCCTCCAAGTGGAACACACCGGGGAAAAAAAGTCTCCAAAAATACGCTAAAGCTTTATTGTATCAGTGACCAAAGTGTTCTATGATTTTTTACTTCACACTTTGCCCCACCCTCGTTATTGTCCCTTTACTTCCGGTTATAAATAGATATATAAATAGACATTATTGATTCTTAATTTTTAATACACATAAAAATCGTCAATTCTCGAAGATCATCACATAAGAAATAATATATTCTAAAAGTATGAATAAAAAAATCTTTTTTGAGAATTATTTATATTTTTTTACTAAAGTCATCCAAGATATTTCAGTAGTGCAATTAGAGATATATATGTTACCGCAAACGAAATACTTAGAAATAGAGATTGAGAAAACCACGAGAAACTATCAGCGTCTTTGTTCCTCAGGAAGTAGGGGCGCATCCCTCAATAAATGTCAGTCGAAGAGGGGTGAAATTCCTAAACAATAGACCTGACCCTCCTACCTTATAATTTCCTGGGGGAAAACACTGTCAGAAATGTACAATACATCTATTTTTGGAACGTTTTTGGAGGTCGAAAATTGTCCGTGACAGCTGGCGGAATTGTACGTGCAAACCGCTTAGAGGGTTAAGAATGCGTAAAAGATCTTAGTGTATAACATGTATTCTTTGAAAAATCGAAATTTTGACGGTTTAAGGTTCACTGATAGCAAAATTTGAAATAATCAGCTGCTTTAATATTCTTATTAATGGTATCCTTTTCGGAATTACGTCGATGATACCATCGGAGGGGACTAACAGATGGAAAATGAAGAGCTATTCCGTTATGACCAAGATGGTAGCATGAATTTGACTTGGTGAGATTGCCTATTTTTGGCTTCTCTTATGAGCTTCTACTAACGAATTATGGAACTTTTATGTCGATGATTACCAGGATCCTTCTTGGATGCTGCAGGCACCCCTTATAAATCTAAAAAGTAAACCTAAAATTTATAATGAACTATAGAAGATGTTTCCAATGCAAACGAGGTGACTAAACCATCCCAATTAAAAATTCCTCAGCTCCCCAGTTATTAAGTGAAGCTGAAAAAATTCCTATAACCTATTTTTTGGAGTAGTCTCAATAATATCTTGCACTCGTTGGGCCCCAACTATGTAGGTCAGGAACCAAATAAAAATCTCGGATTCTACTTGGAAAGCAACAAAATTCCGTTAAAGACCCGTTATACGGGGACTCCCCCTCTCTATCACGGCCGAGGATAGAACTTCGAACCGGTAAGAATTGCGGGCCTCCCGAAATAAAAAACTTTGTCAGTTATAATTGAGTCAAAGGTGTGCTCGAGGTCCTGCACCAACTCATTACAATCCTGCCTAAGAAAACAGTGTTATCCATTAAGTAAGCCAAGAACTCCCATTGGTCGGCTCCACCTTGTGCTTTTTGTTTTATGTTCTTTCAATGAATGACGAGTGCCCCAGTGACAGAGCTAGTTCGACCTGGATATTGTTCTCAATTGGAAAGGACCGAAATTCGAAAATTCTTGTTACTCTGGTATCGAGCCCCAAAATAAAATGACCTCCAACTGAAAGTGCAGAGGCGAGCCAGCATGGGTTGCACCAAGTACTTGGATGTCGCTAATATTAAGAATTAATTGTGTAAATAAAATGCCGCCCAATAAAATTATCAGTTGATCATTTAGGGACGCAAAAATGATTTAAACCGTCTCATAGATGGCGCCACGGAACCTGCTCTCGCTAAACATTTTAAGCTCAACTTTTTTCTCGCATTGTGTTTTTAACCTAACGCATCACGTTATGTATAAAAACAAAATTGTATCATAACCTATTATAATAATTTTTACCCCGTTTTTATATTTTTTTCTTTTTGACATCCTTACAACATGGGATAAGAGCATCCCCTAGTTTCGATGCACCTTCCTAATTTAGAAACAGCGGAAGGTAAAATGTGAAAGTAAACATCAATGAAACATCGTGAGACCTGACAAACGAAAACGTCTCCAGAGAAATGAAATGATCGTTTCTTGCGGGAAAAATATTAATTTAAAAAAGGAACAGCACTGGTTCGAGCATTCGTTGTTACAAAGAAAGTACACCCACTGATAATCTCCTCAAAAGTGTGCCACGGAGATTCAAAAACCGTCTGCTCTGGTAAATAACAAAATCTCCTTTTGCTGCCACATCCATTTTTACAAATAATTTACTCATTTCGGTTTAGAGAGGAACATCTATGGAACGTCCTTTCGAACCAAATCCCATTCGTTGCTCGCTTCGGACCACTCGAATTTCCCGGTCTCCCTGGAAACGAGGGTGGTGTGAGATCGATTCGTCACAGACAATATTGCTCTGCGCTCACATCCAAAAGAAAAGTAAGCGTGGAATCTCATTTATTTTTCACATTCATTAATTTAGCTTAATGGAATTATAAATATATATACTATACACATTCGTTTATCATTGGCGATATACACATACATATATATATATATATATATATATATATATATATATATATATATATATATATATATATATATATATATATATATATATATATATATATATAGTTATATATAATTATGTAAATACACACACAAATATATATGCATATATGTATACACATATATTCACACACATGTGTTTACAAATATATATATATATATACATACATATATATATATATAGTTATATAGTTATATATAATTATGTAAATACACACACAAATATATATGCATATATGTATACACATATATTCACACACATGTGTTTACAAATATATATATATATACATACATATATATATATATATATATATATATATATATATATAGTTATATATAATTATGTAAATACACACACAAATATATATGCATATATGTATACACATATATTCACACACATGTGTTTACAAACATATATATATATACATACATATATATATATATATAAAGTTATATATATATATATATATATATATATATATTCATATATAATTATGTAAATACACACACAAATATATATGCATATATGTATACACATATATTCACACACATGTGTTTACAAACATATATATATATATACATACATATATATATAATTATGTAAATACACACACAAA
>CM063504.1:187379754-187382254 GCA_032207245.1 Pardosa pseudoannulata | reverse complement strand
AAAGTTCTCGACCTTCTTTAAATTTGTACAGTACACCTTGTTTAACTAAATAATCCCTGTCTTGATTTTTGTCAGTCATGTCTTTAATTGCTTGAAGGTGTTCATCATCGTTTTGTGCAGCAACAATTTTTTGTGTGATCGAATCGTCTGATCGTGTTGTAACTAATGCTACGTTTCTACTAAGCTCGTCTACGTGTTTCATTTTCGTTCCTGATCTATGTTCTATTGTGTAATCAAAGTCTTCGAGGAACATGGCCCATCTAGCAATCTTGGGAGTTAGGTCTTTTTTATCTAAAGTTTTTTGGAATGCACCACAATCGGTTACAATTTTGAATTCAGAGCCTAACAGATAATGCCTGAATTTTTTAACTGCTTCTATAACAGCAAGAGCCTCTAATTCGTAACTGCACAGTTTCTCCTGCTGCAACGTTGTTTTTTTTGCTCATGTATTCGACAGGATAATATTTACCGTCGTGTGACAACTGAAGTAATACAGCCTCGAATCCTTTACTGCTTGCGTCAGTGTACAGGAGATCCTTGTTTAAATGTACGTAAATGTGGTTGTTAGAGAGAATTTCTTTTAATCTACAAAATGCTTCTCTTTGTTCTAATCCAAATTTCTGTATCGCTAAAGGGTTTAGCAATTTAGGCATATCCAGGGATAAACTTTCGAAAATATCCCATGAGTCCTAGGAAACTCTGTACTTGTTTGCAATTATTTGGCTGTCGAAAATTTCGAACTGCTTTGGTCTTAGAAGGAGATGGTTGAATTGTTCCGTTTTCTAAAACATGTCCTAAGAATTCAATCTTATGTTTGAAGAACTGACACTTTTTAAAATTAATCTGTAATCCACACTCCGAATCTCTAGTAAATACTTTATGTAATTTTTCTAAACATCCGTTCTCATCTTTTGCGGGTCCATGTAAATAAGTAAAATTCCATGTTTTAATAATTCTCGAAAGACGGTGTCTTTGGAACATACTTGGACTGTTGCATAAGCCAAAAGGTACTTTCAGAAATTCATGAATACCATTATGCTGTGTACTTAGTGCTATTCTCACCTATGTCTACGTGGAAAAACCCATTTTTGAGATCTAATGTACTGAACACTTTAGCGTGTTGTCTAGAATATCAGATATCAGTGGCAGAGGTTACAGTTTTCTTATTTAATTTTCTATAATCAATACAGAACCTGTAGGAGTTATCTTTCTTTTTACATAACACTACCGGAGCAGCATAATCCGAACTACTCTCTTTAATTATACCATCGTTGATTCATTGTGTTCAATGATTTTCTGTTCCTTAAAAGCGAATCTACGCGGATTTTGAGAGATTGGTATATCGTCATTCAACACTATTTTCATTTTTAAATCAAGTGTTTTGCTTTTAACTGCCTTATATACCATAATCAAATCGCATAATTTATTCTTTATCATAGTGTTAGCAACATGTGATAAATCTAACTCATCTATATTTATTGCATTCGCTAAACAAAACAAGAATTCATTTCCTCCTCTTGCTGGCGTCAGCATAAGCTCAGAGTCCAGACATGGCGTAGCAGGTGTTTCCGTAACGAATGTGTTTGTTCGCTTTATTTTTTCGTTAGTTGAAACTCTGTGGTTAATCTTAGTGTAACTGACAAAAAATGAATTCCTTTTTCCTAAGACTTGAACGCCCTTTTTATTAATTGAAATATTTAGTTTATTAATCACATCCGTCCCAATAATTACTTCATGGCATAATTTTCTGAGAACATAAATATCAGTTTCAATTACACATATATCAAAGGATATTTCGGAATGAAAGAACCCAATAGGTGAAACTTGTTCACTTCCGATTCCCGTCAAAAATATATTACTGAAAGTTAACTTAGGTGAACCAATTTTAACATAGAAATCATAACTCATTAATGAAAATTCTGATCCTGTATCTCACCTAGAACTTGAACTTTCATTTCGATTCTGTTAGAGCCATTTATTGTTTTTGAAATTAGAGATTCTTTCTTTTCGTCACACATATTAGAGGTATGTCCAAATTTTGAACATTTGGGACCCTCTTTTTTTTTACACAATCTGAAGATTTATGACCAAACAAAGTGCAATTAAAGCATTGCATCATTTCTTGAACCATTATTATAATTAAATTTCATTCTTGACTGCAATTCATTATTCCGAGCACGGATAATTGATGCTAATTTCCCGGAATCTTTAATCAGTAATTCCTTATTAATATTTTCAGCTACATTGGTGCCCTGTCAGTTTCGTATTCATCCAATTTATTAACTAATTCATCGATATTTTTCAACTTCTCTTCTTAGCCCACTCTCCTGTTTCTAATCATGGATCTTGTTGGTGCTTCAACCACATTTGGCGAAATTGGCGTGCTTGCAGCGTGGCGTTTGAAATCTGGCGAGGGGATCGTAATTCAACAAATTGATACATAAACAAAAACAACATTTTGAGGAAAAATTTTACAAAAATTGAATATTTAAAATCTGAT
>CM063504.1:187349754-187374754 GCA_032207245.1 Pardosa pseudoannulata | reverse complement strand
CAGACCCTCCGTCGAACTGGAATGTCGGCATAATGCATTCTGGCAGGACCCTGTCATCCGAACGGTAAAGGGTGAACCTTGCTCCAAAGAATCCTTTTCCACTGATCTACGGTCGCTCGGTTTGACTTTGTGATCAAAGTCTTGTGGGAAGCGGCACGACCCTGAAATCCAAGCAGATGTGCTTCCTTACGAACGAAAACAATACTCCCGAATGCCTGATGCGGATGAGGGCTATCGGTTGGGTTCCGAATTGCTCTGGTCAGCCCTCTATGTCCCAGTTCCGACAATCTCCTCTCTCCTTCCACACATAGGCCACTGCGGATTTCGGGTCCTTCAGATCGCTAGAAATGTCCCTTAAGGATCGGCCCCACCCCATGATTATACCTTTCTCGAGAACTCCGAACTGTGCGGCATCTGGCATGCGACACGTGCCGTTGCCGTTTCCTACCCGATGTATACCGGCCATGACGTACCTCAGGATCGCAGATATCGTCATTGGCATAGGAGTCCAAATACTTATTGGTAGACAGTGTATATGTGTTTGTGTGTATATATATGTATATGTATCTATCTATCTATCGATCTATCTATCTATATATATATATATATATATATATATATATACATATACATATATATATAATATATATATATGTATATATGTATATGTATATGTATATATATATATATATATATGTATATATATATATATATATATATATATATATATATATATATACATATATATATATATATATATCTATATATATATATATATATATAATATGTATATATATGTATATGTATATATATATATATATACATATATATATATACATATATATATATATATATATATATATATATATATATATATATATATGTATGTATATCTCAAGAGCCAAAACATTGTGACCACCCCTACATTTTTCAATGAACTCACCCGGATGACGTGGAAGGCACTTGATCAGTTGGAACTGGTATTGAACTGCTGCTGGAGAGTTTGGAGAATCCTTCTTTCACTTACTTCTGTGTGCGACGGGAAAGGCTGCGGATCGAAGCGATTTCGATAGAGGGCAGATCGTGATGGTATTTCCGAAACGGCACGACTCGTGGGTCGTTCGCTATCTACAGTTGTTAGTACTTACGCAAAGTGGATGAATGCAGTAGACTACATGGTGTTGGACGTCCACGCGCTATTCAAGAAAATGGTCTCGCACGGTGAAGCCAGACAGTGGCTCGGCTGACGACCCGTCACGATGCAGGGCCAAGTAGAATAGTGTTGGATAGGGGGCTACGCAGCAAACGTGTGCGTCATCGCCAACTGCGCCTACATCCCGACTGGTGCACGGATAGAGTGGCCCGGTCAGATGAATCACGGGTTGTCATTCATGACGCCGATGGCCGTGTCGGGATACGCCCTCTTCCAGGCAATGTACAGTAGGTCCTACACAGGCCGGTGGTGGCGGTATTGTGCTTTGGCGGACGTTCTCTTGGGCATTGTGGTAGAGCAGACCATGAATGCTACGGGGTATCTTAACATCCTTGCGGACCAGGTACACCCTTACGTGGCCTCTTTCCAGCTGGAAATGGAATACCCCGTGTCGCAAGGGTAAAATAGTATTGCAGTGATTCCGGGAACAAGATGCTGAATTTCAATTAATGTCCTGGCCGGATCTCAATCCTATAGAAAGCAAGTAGTAGGGGTAGTTCCAAGACCCCCCATTCGCAACATCTCTTATTTGCGTCACCGTTGCTTCAATATCTGGTAAATCTTATCTCCGTCCATCTACCAGTGACTTGTGGCATATATATATATATATGTGTGTGTGTGTGTGTGAACATATTCCTTTTTCCCACTGCTGAACGAAGTACTACAGCTCCAAAGCAGCAGAGTCCATCGCCAAGTCATCATCAGTTCGACTTCCGGAGTTGACAACAGTTGGTTTGAGAAAGAATGTGCATGCAGTTCCGAGTAAACATCTTCCTTTTTCCCACTGCTGAACGAAGTACTACAGCTCCAAAGCAGCAGAGTCCATCGCCAAGTCATCATCAGTTCGACTTCCGGAGTTGACAACAGTTGGTTTGAAAAAGAATGTGCATGCAGTTCTGAGTGATGTGTGTGGGAGAGAGGAATAAGATGATTTATCGAGCCATTATTAACCAAGTTTATCCCTAGACCCCTTGTATATATAATTCCCTTAAATGTTAATTAAACTAATTTTTATAATAAGAGTTTGTATCCGAGTATGTGTCCTGAATCTCTCTCCTTCACACACACACACACACACACACACACATATATATATATATATATATATATATATATATATATATATATATATATATATATATATATATATATATATATATACATTTGTTTAAAATGTCTCTCTTACCAAAGAATAGTCCGGAAATCTCGCGTAAATTTACAGCATGTCAATTTTTCCGTTTTTGCAAATAATTCTGATTGGATGGAAGCGGAAATACGAGGAATGAAAACCTAAAGATAGGTAAAATAATTTATGACGACGGTGAAGTTACAGAAATTTGGCAGTTTGTTCGGAGAAAGCTTTGGGAAGAATTTCAAGTGAGGGTAAGATATTTTGTGGCTGGAAAAATAGATTTGTAGGAATAACAATTGGAAAGAGGAAAATTTTTAAGAGATAATTTAAATATAATAATTTTGATATATAACACACACACACACACACACACATATATATATATATATATATATATATATATATATATATATATATATACGTGTATGTATTGTAACGAATTCTCGTTACATTAGATTTCGAGATACAGACTTATCTAAGAGCGTGAGAAAAACCGGCCTAACGTAGAAGAATAGCAAACGTGGCTTTTGTGAACACTTGAACTGAGCTCTTCTTTACATAGCGAAAGGACGTTGTTTGGACCAGAATAGGATGCCGAATGGAGGACCATCTCGATCTGAGACATTCATTGGGATGCTGGAGAAGTGTTCTTTTCAAAGACACGACAGACAAGCAGCAATACTTTGCTCCAAGTGACTGTCCAGGGACGGCGATGGCACCTGGTGGCGAGAGAGTCCCCACCACGTCTTCAACCAACCAACAATCAGCTGAGATGGTCAGACGACGATATAAAAAGGCGAGTCTCTTTCGGCCCAGACGATCATCATTTTCATTTGTTCATCTGTATTTAACATAACTTTAACATTGTGTTTCACAATAAATATCACGTAGGCCTCCGCTATTCTTTTTCGGGCTCACTTAGAGCCCCAGTGCGCTACAGTGTCAATAAAAAGCAGGGTTTTCTTTCGTCTTCAATAACCTTCTGTGTAGTTCATCTTCAATAATAGAAATCGTTTTGGAAAATAAATGTTTGAGATCCTCAAGGGGCACACCAAGCAATTGTATCACGTCTTCCCTCTTATTCGAAAGGGGCTGAAATCAAAATGGTGTATCATCTTATTTAGTTTCTGATACTTTTGTTTTCACTCTCAGTGATTCCCAAATATCCCATTCATTCGTTATTTTTAAATCCTCGTTTAGTTATATACTAGTAGTGTCGCATGCAACTATTTGTAGAAAGCAGATTTAATTCAGTTGAATGTTTAGTTGTCAAATGCGATTTTGATTAATGCCAATGATCGCCTCTCGTATCGTAATATCTTTTAACATAGTGTAACAATTAAAATAAAGAATAAAATCTTCTAAATGTTGATAGAATTACATATTTTTGGTTTATGATAGAACTAGCAAGCTTGCCCGTGCTTCGCTACGGTCAAACTAATATATTACTTTTAAACAAAGATTTTTTTTTTCGTGCATAACTCTCTAAAATCGTCACAGTTCGAGACATTGGCATATTTATATATTTCTATTATAAGCATATTATAACAATATTCAGTTTTTATATTTGAATTTGTGTCTTATATTAAATTTGCTCAAACTTTTTTCTTATGGTAAAATACAAGTTGAACCCTAAATTACATTACTGTATTACTACTGTACGTTGATTAGCAACGTTGCCGTATTACGTGGTAGAATAGGAAGCAGAGGTTTGGACAGCAACGGAGCTCATTTTGTTGGTAGTAATAAATGTTTTCCGAAATTAAGGAAATTTACGACAAACCACGTAGTTTTGTACGAAACAGAAACACACATTCGTGTTGACGGATATGAAGATAACTCTATAAAATGATACGTTTTTATTTGCCCACGAGAGTCACCGAAATTTGTGCTTTTTGTTGTTGCTGACAAACATTTCATTGTAACGTAAAAATGAACCAAGAATTAAATTTAAAATGAGTTCTCATATAAAAATGCTATAATATGCGTCCCATAGAAATGAAATTGAATTCCTTTATATCTCAATTTCCAGGTCCAATCGAATGTATACTACGCAGACGATATTTTAAATAACATAAAATAAGAAATGACGTCATAATTATAATAAAATATGATTTTCACCTATTTATTACGTGATAAATTGAAAGTTTCAATCTCCTGCTTTTAACCGAGGAAAACTGCGCTTTTAAAACAATTACTTCGGATTAACGAGATGACGTCACATTGCTAGAAATATTACTTCTTTCACTTAGTTATGATGCTATAAATTAAAAAGTTATCGTTTGCTCTAAACCGGGGAAAAGAATGCTTGGAATAATGACGTGAAAAGCTCGAAAATAAAGGTGGGGAAGGAAAGGATTTCGAACTTTAAAAATTTTCAAAAACCTTCCCAGGGATGTATCTAATAATTTCCCAAATTTTCAGGGCGATTGGATGCATGGTTTTTGAGTCTATCGCAAATTCATTTATATATATATATATATATATATATATATATATATATATATATATATATATATATATATATAGAATTGGGATTTCCGCAAATCGTTCAACTATTTCATGTTCTCACTTTATTTAGATACAAAATTCGAATTACTTTAATTTTAATTTTACTTTTCAGCCATTTTCAGTGGGATTTCCCCTTTGATTTTAAAATCAGCTGCAGACGATAAATTAAATAAAATGGCCATTTTCAAAGTTAGAAATCAAGTCTTCCATGTTTTAAACATGCTTTAAAGCTTTTGAGCAACAGGATGCCCTTCCCTGAAATATCTCGTTCGCTCGTTATTTTTTAAATCCACGGTTGATTAAAATCCACGGTTAATGCTCTAATATTTCTTGTTCTCGCATTAATTTTAAATCTATCTTTTGATTAATTTTCATAAGTTAACCTGAAAGGCGTGGCAACAGGCCAAAATCAGGAGTAAAAAGATTTTATCGATGTTCTATATGGAAACAAAAGTGGGATGTTAAATGTTTAATATATTACTTGCATGTGCATTTTTGTTTGAAAATGACAAACGCGACCTTATACACTTAATTAATATTTGATAAAAATTTAATCAAAATTTCGACTTTCGTTTAATTAAATTTCGGTTTCTGCCTCCCGGGCACTCCAATGTTATGGGAAAACAAGTACCCGGAGAAAAATAAATAGAACTTTGAAAATTAAATTTCTATGGAGTCATCGCTTAAACCCAGGTACTACAAATATATGTGCCGATAATGGCTAAAGACATGTAAAATTAAAATTTGAAATTGTGGACTGTTTATTCCATGGTTTTCTTACTACTTTTCGACGTTCCATAACTTTTTTTTATTTCAAGCTAAAATGTCAGAAATTTATTTTGTAGAAATCTGTTCTATATCTCTTTAATAAACTAATCTTAAATAGTTACACTGGACGTTGCTAATCGGTTCGAAAGTTCGTTGTGACGTCACTTTGATGTCAGCCACAGCCATCTATATAGAAGGCCTGCGCACTTAAAAAATATGGCGGCGGCCGAAGGCGGTTTCCCTCCTATAATCCTCAAGTAAATTGTGTTATGCCTTTTACTGCTCAGCAAAATACTTTTTTCAAAAAATAAACTAAGGATATTAAATTATTTCACTAACTTGAATATTGATTAGTAGAAAATTATTTTGCTATAGATATTTTATTTGTATGTCAATTTATATTTAAATTTTAGTTACCAAAATAACTTCATACACTACACGAAAACAGATACGATACATAGATAAAATTTTAAGCAAAGAAATTACATTTGCAAAAAATTAAACAACTGGCATCTTTTTTTTTTCTTTTTACTTACCTTTTATTAAATGGTCCCATGGAAATAAAATGTCTTAATCTTTATTCATAAAATATCATCCTTTACGGATCACATTAAAGTTAAAATAAATAAAATTCTTAAGGATTATATTAAAGGCAGTGTTAAAAAACACTGTCTTATTATAAAATCATAGAACAATTTATCACTGACAAATTTCACAAACTCATACAAAAATATTATGCTGAAGCAAAGTTTTTACAGTTTTATTTACGTATAACATCTGATACTGATTTGTACTACATAAACAATGAAACATAATTCAATAGTATACAGAGAAAAAAAGTAAAAATATTACAAGAAATATTTAAGAATTTTTTTTTATTTTTTTTTTCTTATTGGATTTTCCCTTAACTTCTTCAATATATTTTTCAGTCACTTTTTTAGAGTAGTTATTCAGAAATATTTTATAAATAGCTAAAATTATATTTTTGAAGTGAAGTAAACAATCATGCAAACATAATTTAGAAGACTTATTTATATAATCTATTACATTTTTAAGATATGGTTAAGTGACTGAGTTGATTATCATTTGCTATAAAATTACTGTTATATTTTAATAAAACATTTGTAAATATCTGAATACATAAATGTAACTTTATGTGTGAATACAGTTTTTTTAATTTCCTCTACCTAAAGCATCTATTAATTAAAATTTATTTATATAATTATAACAGCTTGCAAATTTTATTTAGATGGGATTTTTCTACTTTTGGCTGTTAGACATATCTATTCAAAAACTTTAAGCATGTTTATTTAATTACTTTTCTACAGGTTACATGAGAACTTACCTGTTATAAAATAGTACAGCATTGAATAAAGGTTATATTTTTATAACAAAAATGTGTAAAAACATAGTTTCTGTCGATTACTTTAGATTAATTTTTTTCTTACATTTATAAATTTTCTTTTGGTAGTTTAATTTTTATTACATATATGTCTTCTTTACGCTTCGACATTCAAAATTTTAAATTGTAGGAAGTTAATATGAAAATCTTTAAAAAGAGCTCAGGACGTAAAAAATATGAAGTTGATAAATCAGAAACAATTTAAAGTGCAGATAACATTGATTCTACATAGAAATTTCCCAGTTGCTATTGTAATATGGGAAAGAGGTTGTACATCAACTTTTATTAATAAAACCCCTTAAAAACACATTATAAATCAATGAAGTAAGGATACATTAATCTTTTATTGTGGTAATAATAAATAGTTTTCCTTTAGGATAAAACAGAAATTGTAATTTGTAAGTTATCAACAATAGCCAAGTTGCAATACACAGCAAAAACGAAACTTTAACATAACTTAAAATATATTTAACTTACGGATATTAAATGTTGTATTATATAATTATAAACTCCTTAATGAGACTAGCAATAAAATGAAACTTATTTTTAAAACGACAGTTATAATATACAATATGATACAAAGCACATACTAATAACAAAACATTTGAACAATTCTAAAGTGTCGAACTTAAGAATTACCATCATTCGTATGATATGCTTAATTAGAAAACAGCTCATAAAATAATAGGAGAAACAGTAGCAAAATTGCTACTTATCTTACATATAAAAGCAAACATTATTTTACTTCCATAAATTTCTTTCTTTGTTTTTTTTTTTTTCAAAAGAAGTAATAGGCAAGCAATCAACAAGCATCAACAGAATAAATAGAATACCGCCTTTGAGAGATCACGTGACCGGTTTTCAGAAAATCAGCGCGCAGGCCTTGTGTTTAGATGGCTGTGTGTCAGCTTGCTAACGTTATGTGAGCAAACGATCAAGCTGACGTCACAACGAGCGTTGGAACCGATTCTCAATGTCCAGAGTAAGCCTTAGAAAAATAATAAAGAATTTTTTTTAAGTACATATTTATAGCTTGATTTACTAGCTTGACTTTATAGCTTGACTTTACAACCATTTTCAGTTGCGCGGACAAATATTTTGCACACTAATGTTCAATTTTAAGTTTTTAACATAAAGCATGTTTCTAAAATGATATCGAACTCATACGTTTATTTTATATTTTTACAACTTTTTGGGAGTCATTACTTACCCCTGTAAAATAAAAAATAAGACTCTTGTAGCCATCATTTTAGTTCTTTATGTTAAAAAGCTGAAAATGGTGTTGCCAAACTATCTAGCGAAAAATTTGTTTTTCTGCAAAAATCCATTTAGAGGGTCTTTTATATCTTTAATCACAACTTTTAACCATATCATAACCTTTTCCATGCCGTATTTTTAAATACGTAGGACATCTATAACATATATATTGAGAATTTGAACATATACATATTTTTGAAAAATCGAAAATTTTGAAGGTTTAAGGGTTCTGAGAGCCCGTAAAAGAGTTGTTGGGAAGTAGAAATATTATTTTAAAAGATGAAATAAAATTCACTTTTCGAATTTGTAGTGTTTTGGGGGGCTTAATATAAGATGCAGATGTTCACGAAAACATATTTATTCACAAATCACAAATCACGTACATTTTAAGCTTGAAGTTATTGTTCTGATGTTCTTAACCCAAAACAGAATTCTCTTGTTTTTTTCTCTCTATCTATCTGGTGTTGCCAGATTCCAATTAATCCAGAGTTCTTTTATTCTGGCTGTTGCCAGATACATTACAGAATGTTTTTAGGAATGTCATAAAAATAATAGTAGTTTAATAAGCGATATCCGCCAAAATATAATCATTCTCTGACATTCAGTGCAACACAGGAGCTGAAGTGAATCGATTTTTCGGAGACAAGAGAACGCGATGTTCGTTCCCACAGAAAATTCCACTCAATACAAATTTCGAACATAAAGCTTCGAAACAAATAGAAAACAGACTTAGTTCAAGAAGAAGTGAATAATGAAAGTAGTTCTCACTCTAAAATGGTGAACATTCCTAATATATGACAAACATTGAAAGGAAAAAAAAAAAGAGGTGGGAGGTTCATTTGATGTATAAATTTGATATTACACGGAAAAAGGAGATATTAAAATGCCTTATTAAATACGAAAACGTTAAATTGGAATCAATTGCTCGGTCTCAGAAAAATGGCTAGGTTTAAAAATAGCAAAGTTCTGTTTATTTATTACTTTAAGTTGATTTTTCTCAGAATGCAAATGTTTAATGTTGAGCGATGTCACTTAGAGTTACAATTTTTTTTCTAATTCTTATCAGAATTCTACTATTTTGTTATAAATCTTTATAAATCATATATTTCTTAGAATTCTACAATTCTACTAAATCTTCTATAAATCGTGATTAGTTTTGTTCGTATCAAAACGAATTTCAAAGTAATTAATTTAAATGCATAATTAATTTAACAGTGACTCGGAAATATTTTAATAATTGCAGACGTTATTTTGTTAAGATTTTTCTGTTTTGTTTTTAGCAACACTTATTCCATTATTTTGAAAAACCAAGCCACGAGAATTGTAAATAAATATGTTACATTTGATTTTATGGAAACAAAATTTATTGAAATTAATTAGTTTTTACATTCATCTTTAGCTGTCCTTCTACAATTTCTAGAAGGGGATAAAAATGAATAAAAATATTCCAAATAAGCTTTTATTTATTTTTCCTTTGAATATCGTCACTAAAATATTTTACTACGCTTTATTTTTGTCTAATTTAAAAAGAAAAATGTGTTCAGTTTTTAATATTTTTCCATTTTTGGTATTTTAATCGTCTTTATTCCCATATCCCGAATAACAATAGAGCAATTTGTCGAAACTACTACAATGCCCTTCTCATTCATTTTCATGTTTACAATAGACAAACGATAAACTGCCCTTTCCGTTTGAAACTAAAGCCAGAATGAGGAATTTTCATGTTTTCTAATTTTGATTTTAAACGATAAGACAAAAAAAGTAAGCAGGACAGTACCTATTTTTCTTCCATTTGGGGGCCTAATGTGTTGAATCCCGTAGTTTCGCAAACTCAATTTGAAGTTTTGCTTTTGCCATTTGGCAACCACGAAGTTGTATTTTGAATGTAACCCTATTTCGCTGTTCTGATGTAAAAAAAATTCTGATGTTCTGTTGAACGAATGTGCGAAGGGATCCAGCCCTAATTAATACTGGCTTGAATTAAGTTTTACATGTTATTCGTGATTAAAGTGTGTGTGTGAACAAATGACTCTTTATTGAAGTTTTCTGAATTACATTTCTGTACGTAATACTGATTTTCTACGGATGCAAAGTTAGCAAGTTGTTCTCAACATTTGGCGTCCGCGACAGGATAAGAATATTGGATTACAATATTCAAGAAGATACCGAGGTAAGCTCGGTTTTGATTGCTATCTTTGTATTGATGATTTATGTTCGAAGTATTAGTAATTTAAAGATACAAAATGAGTGAGAAATTAGAAACATTGAAAAAGAAACGCACTGGCATTCGAACCCAAACTACTAAATTATGTAACAAAATAAAGAATGCACTTGAAGATCAGAAAATATCTGATGATGAAAGATTTGATCTTTTAAACATTTGTAAAGATCAATTAAATGAGAAATATGATTCGCTTAAATTTTTAAATTCGGAAATTCAAAATGTTATACCTAATGCCGAGTTTGAAAAGGAAATTGAAAATTCCGAAGAATATAGCGAAAAAATAATTGAATGGAAATATAAAATTACAAAATCCTTAAATATCCATAATGCTAAAAGTCAAAATTCTGTTTCTTTAAGTTCCGGTTCCGAAAACGAAAGTCCTTCTCGGAACATTAATGAGCGTACAATGAAGTTACCTAAAATTACATTAGGAAAATTTTATGGTGATTGTAGTTCATGGTTAGATTTTTGGGGTCAATTTTCGAATGCAATAGATAAAAATTCTAGTTTAACCCCTATTGATAAATTTTCATATCTTAAATCCCTGCTTGGTGCCAGCGCTGCTAACGCTGTCGCAGGATTTTCACTGACGGAAGAAAATTATAAATCGGCTGTTGATCTTTTAAAGAACAGATTTGGTCGAAATGACTTGGTCATAAACGCTCATATGAGTAAACTTTTGAATTTAAAGCCAGTGAGAAATGCTACAAATGTAACGGATTTAAGAAACCTTTATGATAGTTGTGAAATACAAATTAGAAATTTAAATTCGCTTGGTGTTGCGTCAGGCAGCTATGGACATTTACTTTGCCCAATATTGTTGAAATTGATACCAGCTGAAATTGCTCTAGAATTCAATCGTAAAAAAACCAAGGATAAAGATATGGATGTTAATGATTTAATTTCATTCATTAAAGAAGAAGTTGAATCGCGAGAAGCTACCTTACAGATAAATTCTGAAAATTACGTTACTAACAAAAGTGAAAGATACAAGCAACATCATACTAGTAATTTTAAACGAGGCTTTCCATCAGCATCAGCATTAACAACTAACGTTAAGAATATATGTGTGTTTTGCAAAAATTCTCATATTTCTGAAAAATGTCAAGACCTATCCATTCCTGAAAAACGCGAAAAGTTGCGTAAGGAAGGTCGCTGTTTTGTGTGCTTTCGAAAATTCCATATCTCGGCCAAGTGTAAATTTAACTCTCAACGTTGTAAAATTTGTAATGGAAATTTTCACGAAACTTCAGTCTGTGTAAATAGCATTCCTAAACCAAGGGTTGCGGGTTCGAGTCCCGCAGAAAGCACAACAAAGGAAGATGCAGAACCTATTATTAATTCTGTGTCTCACTGTGAATCAAAATGTTCTAACGTCTCGAAAGAAATTATTTTACAAACATGTTGCGTTAATGTGGAGTCTGGTTTGAATTCTGAAATATTTTTGTGTTTACTTGATTCCGGAAGTCAAAAAAGTTTCGTAACTAAAAGAGTAGTATCCGAGTTAAATCCTCCAGTTATTCGCCAAGAAAAGCTTCAAATATATTCTTTTGGAGCGATTAAACCCCAAATAAAAACGTATGATGTCGTCGAATTAAAATTGACGCACGTGCAGGATAAAACTCGCAGCATATTTGTTGAGGCTTTAGTTACAGATGTTATATCTAATGCAGTGATTCAGTATCCCCATCTAAATAAACAAATTAAAAGTAAGTTAGCCCCTTACGAGCTGTCACAGTGCAATACGTTATGCAGTCAGCAGGTCGACGTTTTGGTTGGCGCCGATTATTTCTACCGCGTGAACTTTGGCGGGGGGGTCGTAAAGGTCACGAAGTCGCTCTTTTTATGTGAAAGTTTATTTGGATATTCGCTATGTGGCGCGATAAATGATGATCAAAACTTAAGTAAACGAGCTTCTGTTCTAAATCTTTCGGTATCTGACATGGAACAGAAGGGTTTGAAACTGTTATGGGATTTGGAATGTTTGGGAATAAAATCCGAGGAAAACGTTTCAGAAATAGATAAAGAAATTATGTCTAACTTTGAGAGTAATTTAAAGTTTGTAAATAACAGATATGAGACAGGTTTGTTATGGAAAGATGAAAAGATAAAAGTGGGAAATAATTTTAGAATTGCTAGAAACCGTTTTGAGGAGTTACAACGTAAACTCGCGAAAGATAAGAAATTATGTGAAAATTACAAGGCTATTGTTGCGGAGCAGGAAATGAGTGGGATTGTGGAGGAATGTCCTGACAAATCGATTGAAACTGGATATTTTTTGCCGCACAGACCGATCATAAGAGAGGACAAGTCAACCACTAAAGTTAGAATGGTGTTTGATGCATCTTCTAAAGAAAATCACCTTAACTCGTTAAACAATTGTTTATGGCCAGGTCCTAGTCTTAATCCCAATATATTAGATGTAATTATTAATTTTAGAGTACATAATGTTGCGTTCTGCGCTGATTTAGAGAAGGCGTTCCTTCAAATTGGGATATGTGAAAAGGATCGCGATTATTTAAAATTTTTATGGTGTCCTGATGAACAGGGCAATTTAAGATTTCTAAGATTTACTCGAGTACCTTTTGGTGTAACGTGCAGCCCTTTTATATTGGCTGCTACGATCAAACATCATATTCGGAAATATAAGGATCATCCCGAAGTTATTAGGAATTTAGATTCTCATTTATACGTTGACGATTTTATTTCTGGTTCAATGTCTGATGAAGAAGCTTATTATTTATCCTCAACAGCTTCAAATATTTTTAGAGATGCTGGAATGAATTTGCGAAAATTCAGTACTAATTCTGAAGAACTTCGAAAAATGTGGGTAAGGAATAAACTGTGTGATACGCAGGGAAATCCTAATGTTTCTTTTAAAATATTAGGATTACTATGGAATACCGACACTGATGTTTTATGTTTAGACTCACAATCGTTTCCCGAAGATTGGAAATTGAATCCTACTAAACGGATTGTTCTTAAGGCTATGCTAAAGGTGTTTGATCCTATCGGATTTGTTGCCCCATTTACCGTCAGGATGAAAAGTTTGTTACAAGAAATTTGGCGTAGAGGTTTAGAATGGGACAGTAATTTACCTATTGATCTAAAGGACGAATGGGAAAGCTGGTGTTCGGAAATTGTACATTTACGCAATTTTGAGGTCCCTCGAAAGTATTTTCCACAAGGCATAACATTTTCTGACACGATACAAATTCATATTTTTTTCTGATGCTAGCCCGAAGGCCTACGGGGCTGTTGCTTATCTCAGATGTGACACCAGTGATGATAAAATTAAGACTAACTTTGTTTGGGCGAAATGTAGAGTATCCCCTATTAAGCGCTTAACAATTCCTCGTCTTGAATTAATGGGGGCGGTAATAGCTTCTCGAATGGCTAAATATTTAAAAAATGCGCTTGCTTTTAAAAGGGTAGATTTCAGATTTTGGTCGGATTCCACAGTAACGCTTCATTGGATAAAGGGATCAGCTTTAAATTGGAAGCCCTTTGTGGCTAATAGAGTAACTGAAATTCAGTCTTTGACAGAACCGGAAAATTGAAACTATTGTTCGGGTAAAAATAACCCTAGTGATCTATTAACACGTGGTGAAAATCTATTGAAGCTATCACAAAACAACTTGTGGTTTCATGGTCCAGAATGGTTATCAATGCCGGAGTGCATGTGGCCTTTGCGTAAAGAGATCCCGTTTAATAAAGATGCTTTAGATGAAAGAAAATCGATAATGAGTTCTACTCAATTATCCTGCGCTGTAAGTGAACCATCGGAACCGTTACTAAAATTAGAAAAGTTTAGCAAGCTTAAAACTGCATACAGTGTTACTGCATGGATTATGAGATTCTTATATAATTCTAATAAAAGAAACACTAAGATATCAGGACCCTTGACAGCACCTGAAATTGCGAAGGCGGAATTATATTGGCTAAAACAAACACAGCAGTCAGTTTTTAGACATGAGATTGACTTACTAAATTCCGGAAAGGAAATTTCTAAAGACTCGCCGTTATACAACCTGAGTTCTAAATTAGATGAAAACGGACTATTAATTTTATCTGGAAGACTTCAATTTTCTGAATTTACTCAAACCGAGAAGCATCCGTGGATTTTTCCGAGTAAATGTACTTTCACCACCTTGATAATACAGCAAGCCCACGAAAAGTTATTCCACTTTGGTGTTGCTACCACCTTGGCCCATCTCCGAGAAAGATACTTTATAATTAAAGGAAGAAAGACTGTTAAGTCCGTATTGAAAAATTGCATAATTTGTAAGAAATTTAACACTTCACCAGGAAGACAAGACATTGCGCCCTTGCCGAAAGACAGAATAGTTGAATCTCCTCCGTTTGAAACCTGTGCCGTCGACTTTGCAGGTCCAATTTATGTTAAGACTAAAACAGCTTTAGAAAAGGCTTATATTGTTCTGTTCACTTGCGCAGTCACCAGAGCAGTTCATCTAGAGTTAGCTAGTGACTTAAGCACAAGCAATTTTTTGTTGGCGTTTAAAAGATTTATTTCGCGAAGAGGTTTGTGTAAAATAATTTACAGTGATAATGCTAAAACGTTTGTTAAAGCTGACAATTTGTTGAAAGACATTTGGAATCGAATCTCTAAAACAGAAATTCTTCAGTATTTCACCCAAAATAATATAATTTGGAAATTTATTGTACCAAGAGCCAGTTGGTGGGGCGGATTTTGGGAGCGCATGGTGCGTTCCGTGAAAACTCCCTTGAAAAAAGTTCTTGGAAGATCTTGCCTCACATTCGAAGAGATCCAAACCACTCTGACTGAAATCGAAGCGGTTATCAATGGACGACCATTGACTTACGTTTATGAAGAAGGCGAAGAACCAATGCCACTTACACCTTCGCACTTCTTAATTGGAAAAAGGGTAAATTCTTTGCCCGAGATGTCTTACTCCTCTCCCAAGTCCAACAAATTAACATTGACAAAAAAGTTGAGATATAGAGAACAAATAATCAATCATTTTTGGAAACGTTGGCGAAAAGAATATTTGCTCGAACTTCGCTCTGCCAACTTTACCAAACCAACTAGCCCTCCATCCAATTTCAAAGTTGGTGATGTTGTCCTGATTCATGAAGACAACGTTAAAAAACATCTCTGGAAATGTGGACTGGTTAAAGAACTTTTCTTTGGAAGAGACTCTAAAGTTAGGTCGTGTGAACTTCAAACATCATCAGGATGTATTAAAAGACCTATTCAATTGCTATATAAACTTGAACTTGATTCTGATGACTAAATACCTAATTGAAATAATATTTTTTTTCTTTTGCATATTTTGTTCATTGTTTACTTATCTAATCCATTTTATATACTTATTAGATTTCAGTGATTTCCCCTGTTTGAAAATTCTTGTGTAACTCCTATTGTAAGTCTGTTAATTTGTCTTTTAGTTGATCTAATTGTACTCTTCATTTAATTTGATTGCTGAACAATAATATTGTTCATCCGGGGGCAGTGTGTTGAATCCCGTAGTTTCGCAAACTCAATTTGAAGTTTTGCTTTTGCCATTTGGCAACCACGAAGTTGTATTTTGAATGTAACCCTATTTCGCTGTTCTGATGTAAAAAAAATTCTGATGTTCTGTTGAACGAATGTGCGAAGGGATCCAGCCCTAATTAATACTGGCTTGAATTAAGTTTTACATGTTATTCGTGATTAAAGTGTGTGTGTGAACAAATGACTCTTTATTGAAGTTTTCTGAATTACATTTCTGTACGTAATACTGATTTTCTACGGATGCAAAGTTAGCAAGTTGTTCTCAACATAATGAGTGATTTCTAATGGGTTTTATAGCGGACTCTTCAACGTCTCTCAAAAACGATACTTTTTCTCCGCCGAGTTTGTGACGTCATCGTTCATGTCGACACCGAGCGCCTATGCTGTTTACATGTTAAAAGGTGAATTTTAAATTTCTTTTTGTGTAAAGTATCGCATATAATAGACATTTTTTGTTATGTCTGGCATTAAAAAATCATACTCTAAATATTGTATTGTTCCACTCTGTAAAAATACAACAACTAACTGCAATGAGAAGATATTTTTCAGCGTCCCGAAAGACCCACATACACGTAAAATCTGGACAACTGCGATGAAAAGGGATGAGAAATTAAACCCCAAATTATCATATAAATCATCTTTATGGGTTTGTGAAGACCATTTCTCGGTAAGTAAATGCTTGCTTTCGTTTAAATATTACTAATTTAGAACAATTAAAGTATATAAAAATACATCTATACCTTTAAAAGAATTGTTGATTAACCACTGCTGTTCTGAGTTGGCATGTTGCCAAGATTTCTATTTTGTTGTGTGAACAGAGAGAGAAATGTGTTCAAACGAACGAGTATCTTGTCTTTTGAGTTTGAGAATAAATTTAGTATATAGTCCACTAAATATTTTTTTTATTGAGTAATTGAAGAGCTATCGTTCGTACAACTGCTATTTAACTTTTAAAACTGCTAATTTTCGAGTATTATCACAGAGTTCAAGTACAATAAATATTTTATAAAGCATATAAATATCGAAAAACATATAAATATCTAAAGCATATAATTATCTAATAAATAACTCGGGGGAGGGGAAGGTTATGTATTTTCAAGGTATTATAAATATTTTCTTCAGAGATGCATACTTTCTTGTGTATCGAATCACAGTGATATTTTTCGATTAAATTGGGGACTAATTTGAAAAAAAGTATAATATTTTTAAAATACTTAATAATGATATTACTTTAAAAATTAAATTTAATTTGAGACATTTTATACATTTTTTAATTTGACATTAATATTAAAGGCAATAAAATTGTATTGCTATTTAAAAATGTATAAATAATTAAGTAAAGCCGTTTAAAGATTTTAAATTTCTTTTCATCATATTTAAAATATTTAAGAATTGGTTTGGTTTTGGAGTGCTACGGTCTACTTTTTGCAAGACGAAGGCTAATGAGACCGATCTCACAATAAATACCTCCTCTAATTTTTATTTTAATATTTCATCTTTCTCTATTTATAAAAAACGATGCTACTACAAATGTGTGTGTATATGATATATGTATATTTATTTGACTTGTTTGTGTTTACAAACAAAAGAGCTGTGTTTAGCATGAATAAAGTATTAATACATGTTAAGTAAAATTGGAAAAAAATATAAATGATTTTACATACCTTTGGGTTTTAATTCCTCGTATTCCGGGTTTTTATGCCAAGAAAGAAAACATTGACATGCTGTCAATTTTCGGGAGGTTGTCTGATTGTCCTTTGGTAAATCCAGGTAGAAGAGACATTTATAACAAATTGAGATAACTAAGCTATCTAGATCGATAAAATAAACCTTCAGGTTTAAATAAAAATAAATTTTGATAGCTGGAAAATTTCAGGAACTTGCAAAAACAAAATCGGAAAATAGTGCGTGCTTAAAAGCAATACAAAAATATTGGTCTGCATGAACGATGACATCACAACCAATCACGGAGCGTTTTGATGTCACGTGATTTTCGCTTCTCTTTAAAATTAATTTTTTAAATGATGGACCCAGTTTTTTACATTTTTGAGAACATTTTTGGAATCTACGAGTCTGAAATTATCAGAAAAACACTAAGTTGTTCGAATCCTCCACATGTGTCAAATCGTCTGTTAAAATGGATGTTCTACCCGCATATTATCTTTTTTATTTTATTTTTTTTTCTGTAAGTTGCGAGTGGCAACGAACGATTTTTGTTAGTGAAAACATGGTTGTTCTTTCGTATGCGAGAAAAAAATGGCTCTTGAGTTGCTTTTTGTGTTTGATATGCTAATATTATTTACGCCAAAAATTCTTCTATGTGACATTTTCTGTGCTTTTAAAGATCTCGCATACGTAAATATAATAAAGTGTTTTATATTAAAAGGGCGTCTGTTTTGAGCAATTAATTAACGCCATTGAGAACATTCTTCAGTATCACACTTCTGATTTCGAAACCCAAACGGGACAACATGTGCAAATTCCTCATTGTCATAATTTGAGAATTTGCGTGAAATCGCCTTATTGTCAGCTGCAGACTATAAATTTATCGCAATTTAGCTTCAATAAAATAGCCAGTAAAACGACGTACCGGATGCCAATTACCTGACATTATTTAACGCTTTTTAGCAATATGATGTCATTCCTGATGGATTTCATTTGTTCATTACTTCTAAATTCGCGGTTAATTATGTGTTATGAATCACATCATTTCGATACAAAATTTGAATTGCTTTATATTTATTTTATTTTTAAGCCATTTTTAATGGAATTTCGCTTTTTATTACAAAATTAGCCGCAGACAAAAAATTCAATAAAATAGCTAGCAAATGGGTTTTCAAAATTAGAAATTACCTCAATGGGTTAGACGTTACTTAACTTTTGACTTCGTTACTTTAAAATCCGTTTATTCTGAAGTTAATTATATATAACGGATGCCGTGAATTATTCAAATATTTGTCGTTAAAATTTATTCTTTGATTAACTTTTACTACACAATAAATATTTTACGAACAATATTCGTATTCATTTATGTTTTAATCAAAAAATGCTAATCATTTCTGTTTGAATGATTTTATAATTTCTCTGATTATAATCTAAAATCATTTGCAATCTTCTTTTAAAACTGTGTTTCCTTTTTAAGAATATAAGAGCTACCATATTGCCGTCGAGATATCTCATTGGTGACTTTCGCGTAAAAAGGAATTCCCACTCTGTGAGATATCTCGAACACCATATGGTAGAATAGAATAATATAAATAAAATGATGAATGGACAGTTTAAAACGTTTTTATACAATTCCTTTTTACAGTGACAAGTTTTAAGATTTATTTCCTATATTATATATATATATATAATTGGTTGTTTTAAAATCCTTATTCGTTTGTTATTTAAATATAGATAGTTTTCAAATGCAATCTATTTTAGGACACACGCCATTGGCGACCTTTTTCGGTCGCCATTTAATATTTTAGAAATTGCATATACATTTCATTTTCTAAAATATATAGTAAAAATTAATACAATAGGTAAGATGAAAAATAACTTGATCCATGCAATAATTATAAATAAATTGACACTAAAATTTTCAGTAATGCCAACTTTGAAATTGGTGTCAAGTATTGTGGGTTGAATTTTGAACATTTGTAATGCAGGGTATAAAAGAATTTAATAAATTGTACGCCATCCCTCGTTTTGACGAGCGTTATGACCTCCTTTTGTCATGTAAAACAGCTGGATTAGCTCCGACCTTCGAAGCCGAGATTAAAAACACAATTTCGCTCCACTTTACTCCACAATATCTTGGGCTATTTTCAAATAAATACACTTCGCCATTTCCACTTGGACTCGAAAACGATTACAGTTCGATATTTTGTAGTACATCTCGTCAGAACGATAATCTCGATGTACCACTGAAAAATATCGACGAGTACTGCTTTTTAAAACACAGATTAGAAGAGAATAATAACTGGGAAGTAAATGGTTTTGCTAATGCAATTTCGGCTCTATTCGAGGCTTCTACAAACATCATACATTTTTTTTTCAACAAAGACACAAATTTCCACTTGAACGTCATGATTATATACAGTAAATATGTGTTTCTGTAAGTATGTACTTTTTCTCTGAGTATATATGTATATACCTATATGTAAGAAATATGTATATGCGTACATATATGTATGTATGTATATATAAGTATATGCATGTGTATGTGTATGTGGGCATGTATGTATATGTGCTGCCTATATATATATATATATATATATATATATATATATATATATATATATATATATATATATATATATATATATATATATATATATATATACATCATATATGTATACATTTATACATATATGTATATATACGTATAGATATATATTTGTATGTATGTGTATATATATATATATGAAATGAGGTTCTTTGGCTGATCTGGAAGTGATGTGACTAATCGTGAAAGACAACGAAATAAAAAGAAATGGAATCTCGCCATTTTGCTCATAATTGGCATAACGATCGCCATCAGAACATTTCTTTTATAATTGTCAAAATTCTGTTTTTTGGTGCGTTACCAGAAGGGGAAGAACAGTCGCTAGCTTTGACTGAATTACCAGACATCGGAACCGAAAAAATATCATTACACACACACACATATATATTTATATATGTGTGTGTATATATATATATATATATATATATATATATATATATATATGTATGTATGTATATGTATACATATATATGTTACTGTGAATGTCCGAAATTGGAGAATGTCGACATTCACCGGTAAATGTTGATATACACCAAATACCTCGGGGAAAGACCGAATATTTTATTATATTCTTATA
The DNA here is from genome assembly GCA_032207245.1 of Pardosa pseudoannulata. Taxonomy (NCBI): domain Eukaryota; kingdom Metazoa; phylum Arthropoda; class Arachnida; order Araneae; family Lycosidae; genus Pardosa; species Pardosa pseudoannulata. The sequence goes on along the minus strand of CM063504.1, from coordinate 187,353,861 downwards.
TATTCGGACTATCACCGGTGTATGTCGACAATTTCCATGCACTGGTGGTGAATGTTGAAAAAAATATTTTTGTTACTTTTTTAAATCATACTTTATTATTAACAACTTTATTATTATAAAATAGCACATAAAATGAAGGAATACTCCAAAGTTCCTGTGTCCATTCCAAAGAAAAATATCAAAGAGGAGACTCAACCTACTACACCTTCTATCAAGCCCTGACTAAACATCAGAAGTTTATTTCTATTAAAAGAACGGCCGAAAAAGATAATCTTCCAATGCATGCCATGAAAATGTTACAAATCTCAAAAAGATAATTTCCTCCTGCTCAAATTGATAACACTGTGCGAATACCAGTCCTTGATGTCGACCGTGGTCGTACAGATGCCCGAAATATATTGGCGGTTGTTATTGAAATAGAAGATTTCGACTATTATAAATTAGTAAACAAAAATGGTAAGTAGCTTTATACCCGTTATCAGTTTATATTTTATAAAAAAGGTTACTCTCCATAGATGAGATTTCTTAACTTGAAATGTGACTGAGAGAAGCCGCTGAAACTAATTCGAGAAGTGGAGGGCATGCATATAAACGCTGTCATTGCAAAAAGAAATGTTTCATTACTAAATACCATTGTACATGTAAGGGACTCTTCTGCAATTCAAATTCCTATAAGAGTTTAAACTATTGCAGCAAATAAGATAGTATAACGTCAATCAGATAATTAAGTTAACTATTGATACGATTTTCTGTTCTAAGAGTGTTCGGTTTGTTTTAAGTTCAACAGTCACATGTGCTAGTACTATAGATTTGAATGAATTACGGAGAAGAAAATATAAACATGTTCAACATTCACCATTAGTGCATGGTGAATGTCGACATTCACCGGTGTAAGTCAGAAATAAGGGTATTTAGCAAATATTTCGGACATTCACCAAACGACTAAGTGAATGTTGGCATTCACCGGTGAAAGTCGACATTCTCCAGATTTCGGTCTTTTACCGTAACATATACATATATATACATATTTATATTTATATATATATATATATGTATATATGTATGTATGTATATATATGTATACATATATACATATATATGCAAATTTATATATATATATATATATATATATATATATATACATAATATACATACATATATATATATACATGGTAGCCTGGCTGATATCGAACACCAGATTCGATGCGCGCATCGAGCAAGCGAAGTTCTACTTTTACGGTATGGCAACAACCCTCCCGAGTATTACGCCGAGATTGACAGAAGCCTGACGTGAGTTGGACGGTACCGAGTGCAAACGGCACTTCTCGATGACCGATTGATCGCCAAGACGTGCGCTGATGTCCAATTTCATTTTAATTGTCCCTAGATACCATATAATTTGTAAATAATTTGTAAATAGTTTTCATTAAATAAGTTCGTGTTAATTAAGCTGTGCATCTTTTCCACTGTGGGAATAAATCTCCCACAGATATGCATACATATATATAAAGGAAAAGTATAGTAAACCGGGGAGCAAATGCAGGTATTTTGCAAAAATAGAATTCTCGGGAGTTTTGAAGCTTTATCAATTCATTTTGGCTTGGAGCTACTGCCTTGCACACGAGGGCTAATGAGACCGGGACCTACTGCTTAATGCCGAATCCGAAGGGCAACATTACATCCATGCCACGAACTCCGGTTCCGAAGAGCCAAGCCCTACCACCGGACTCACATAAATGGACCAGCCCTCTGGAGCTGTAGCCCGAGTGGTGTAATTCTCTACTGCCCTAGCGGCCCGTTTAGGTACAAAAAGGAGACGAGCATATTTTTCCAGATATTTTGACTGAGATGTTGACCCAGGTGTTAAGACCCTTTGACTTCGACCTTCGTGTTAGCAAGGGCGCTGTGGTTGTTCGAATTACCAGTATGGGTCAACTGCCCAATCTTAGGTGCGAGGACCATTTCATTCCGAAATTGTCAGACAGTTAGGATATTCGAGGTCGACAGTTTCAAGAGTACACCATGGATCGGGCCAGGAGAGAGGTGTCCACACAGTTGAATGAGGGATTGTGCCGTTGACCTGACATTGCTCTAGGCTCGCACATGGTGGAAAGTACGAGTGGCATGGAGTCTCGATTCAGACTACTTCACACCGACGGGAGGCTGTGCATCCTGCATGGCCCCACCGTGGTCTGGGGTGTTCCGACCTCCCTCAATGCCATTCGGGTTGCTGGGTCCATCCTCTTATCCGCACGGTAGTGGTCAAGGACGAGCATCCCTCTGTCGTCAGAGGTCCAGACTTTGAGCCTCATTGGGATGTTTTGGAACAAGGCGCGAAGCACCGAATGATGGACAGCTTTAGCCCATATTTGACGATCCATTTATGTCTCGTCGTGTGGCAGCAGTTATGGCAAAGGCCTCACTCTTTCCTCGGTAGGTATGCCTAATGTAAGATGTAGTTCAAATAAAGAATGGTGGTGTCATTAGACCCCGTTGAGAAGAACCAGAACAGGTCCTTCCTCGAGTCTTCATCCGAAGATATCAAAATTTTGTTTAAATAAGAGAAAAGTTATTTTCAGACAGTGCTGCGTTATTTTATCATTATCGATATTATTTACACCAGTTTATTAAGAATACTTCTTTGGAATTAATGTTTTACTTGCTCTTATTTGGAGGGATATTTTAATATTTGCTATATTTTAGAATTGTGTGTTTATTAAATTTTAGAACTAAGTCACATTTGAGAATATCTTATAAGTATATTTTTATTCAAAGAAAACTGCATTAGAAATTAAAATTTGTTATCCGTTAAATGCATTACAAATAGAAAACATATCAAAGTTAAATTTTCTTTCGGGATTTATTTTTAAACAGGCATCTTGTTTCAGAAATATTTTCATATTAATGTTTTCATTCGATTCAAAATTAAGGAAGGTTAACTGCTGACCGTTTTAGACAATATTTTTTGCAAGATGTAACTTGGACAGATTTCTACTTTGAATTAGCATCCTATATATATTGAAGGTTGGATAACATAACGTAACATTAAAGATTTCGAACAGCTTAAAAACATAATAATTAGCGAAACCAAATTAAGAAGAAAACATTTTATGGATTCGTGGTAAGAATGGAACCACCCATTGGAATTAGCAGAGAAGTTGGATGTTTATTCTTCATTTTAGAAGTGATTCCCCAACACCGCACAGAAAACTTAAACTCACTGCAATATTTGAAGATAACCACGAGAAATCCTCAAGTGTCTAGGAATACTGAATAAAAGAAGCATACGGTAGAGCTGAAGATCTAAAGGAGTGTCTCCACACAGTTTAATTGTTCTAAAAATATGTGAAGTGGAAACTTCATCCCACTCTTTTGAAAAGCTATACCATATGCTGCAAAGCAAAAGAGTGAAGTTGTGGGTATGAATGTTGAAATAAGCATCTGCTGAGATGTTACTTGGTATTCTCACGTCTTTTTCCAATACTAAAATGCTCAGAAAAGCATCATTTGAAGTATGAAGGCAGCTGCTTCTATGACAACCATTGATCTCAAGTCAGGAGTACCATCAAGTCATGAAGCTGATAAACAGCTTTCATTCGGGACATTACAAAATGCGACAGCGGCTTTCCAACGCCTAATTCATAGCCTAAAGGATGTTTTTGCTCTGTCGTATTTAGACGATGTCATAGTTTTATCAAAGACTTTTGATAAACATTTAAGTGACTTACACCCTTCTTCTGAGAAACTTTCTTTGTTTAAACTCCATGCAAACAGAGACGGAGTTAAATATTTAGGTCACTGGATGACCACAGATGCAACAACCCGCCATTCAGAACCAACCAATGGGAAGGATGTTGAGTCTTTTTTGCAAACTTGTTCATGGTTTAGAAGATATGTTGTACAAGAGAAATATACAATGGTTTTGGGGTCCTGGACAGCAAGAAGCTTTTGTAGAATTGAGGAAAAGATGAATAACACGTCCATTGTTCAAACAACCAGATCGATCGAAGCCGTACAGATTCTTTATGCCCTAGGAGCAGTCGTTTCTCAGTCCTTCTCAGGAGAAGGCCCAGAACACATTATTGAGTATTCTCCTACTAGAGTCCA
>CM063504.1:187332254-187344754 GCA_032207245.1 Pardosa pseudoannulata | reverse complement strand
TTGAAAAAATGGCGCATCGTGAAAAAAATATTCCATATCCAAATTAATAAATGGAAATAAACAAATAGTGAAAGAAAGCACAAGATAAAAGTTTTCTTTCTGAAAATACATAAAATAATGAAGTTCGTACTTAAAAATGGAAAAGGAGATTTCGAGTTGAAGTGATATGTTAGGCACTGCATTTAGTCTTAAATGATTTCAATTAGTTAAAAAGGAAATGTATGAAATGCAGCCATTTTAAAATGAACGATTGGATAAAGAAAAATCGAATTCAAAACGAGAGAAATGTTCCAAAGTAATAAATTAATGCCAGAAAAATCATTTTACACATTCTGAACTCTATAAGATAATTTACGATACTGTAACAGCGCGCAACGGCCATCTGCGCGCGCACCCTTTTTGTTCTCGTCGTAAAGGACAGACTGTTAGAACAGTTCCGTGTTGTGGTGTGGTAGGGCTTCCTGCTCTCTGCATTTTCAACAATGTTAATTTTTAATTAAAACGTGTAAATGTTTGTAAATATATTAATAATTAAACTTATTTTGTTAGATTTAGATAGTTTGTGTTTCCTGTGTTGGATTTATAGTGTTACAGATTGGCGCCCAACCCGTGGCCCGAAACACGACCACAAATAAGTAAGTTTTATTTTTTTTTTTTTTTTTTTTTTTTTTTTTTTTTTTTTTTTTTTTTTACAATCACTCAAGGAATTTTATTAATTTTGTCATCCTGACAAATGAAGAAAGATTCTGATTTGAATTCACCCTGAATTCGTTTTATTCTGATCATCCAGATCGAAGAAATTGTTCTATTTTGTTTTATTCTGATCATCCAGATCAAATTTAATTACCGCATGCCAGTTCCTTTAGTGCTTGATGATCAAAATTTGAATAATTTGTAATTTCAATCCAAATTTTGAAAAGAAAAATAAGGTATTTTTCATCCTGAAAAATAAGATATGAAATTAAGATGATAATTGACTGAAAAAAAAAAGTGATTTGAAATTAATATTACATGACTGATGTATGTTTTAAGAGTGTCTTGGAAGTATTAAGAATTATTTGTTTATTATAAATTGAAAATAATATTAACTACACAGTACAAGGTTGTTTCGATTTCGATTCGCACTCGGAGTCGGAATGGAATGTCTGGATAGGTAGAAAGAAAACGAACAGAAAATTTTGTTTCATTCTTTTTTTATTATTATTATTATGTGATTGTGTTTGGTTTATGAAAAGGAAGTGCATAACAGATAGTCATATTTTAAACTTTATTTATTGATAGCTTGTTTTATTGAATATTAGAAATATTCTGTGTTATTCTAAGGATTAGTTATATGAGTAAAATATATGAAATAGAATATAATTCAAGAATTTTATTTTTCTTAATATTTTTATTATTAAGACTTACAGTTAATGGATATTGTTAATTTCAATTGTTTTGATTAAGAATTCATAATATTTCAGTGCAGGTTCAATTTAATTTGGATTTTTGTATTAATAACAAAAGATATTGCTCAGGTTAATGTTCTTTTTTTGTGTTGTTTATTATTTAATTTTGCATCGATGGTTCTTTTTAATAGAATTATTTTGGTTCTGAAATATTTGTATAATTAAAAAGTATTATTTTATGATTCCTTCGAATTTATTGATACTTCTTGTTTCAAATCGGAATAATATAGTTTAGTTGATTAATCAAATGTATACATATTATGTCATTCTAATGAGCCATTCTCGCAGTAATGAGGAATTTGCACATGTGGGGGATTGGAACAACTTAGTGTTTTTCTGATAATTTCAGACTCGTAGATTCCAAAAATGTTCTCAAAAATGTAAAAAACCGGGTCCATCATTTAAAAAATTAATTTTAAAGTTAAGCGAAAATCACGTGACATCAAAACGCTCCGTGATTGGTTGTGATGTCATCGTTCATGCAGACCAATATTTTTGTATTGCTTTTAAGTGCGCACTATTTTCCGATTTTGTTTTTGCAAGTTCCTGAAATTTTCTAGCTATCAAAATTTATTTTTATTTAAACCTGAAGGTTTATTTTATCGATCTAGATAGCTCAGTTATCTCAATTTGTCATAAATGTCTCTTCTACCTGGATTTACCAAAAGACAATCAGACAACCTCCCGAAAATTGACAGCATGTCAATGTTTTCTTTCGTAGCAAAAAACCCAGATTTTATGGGAGCAGAAATACGAGGAATTAAAACCCAAAGTTATGTAAAATCATTTATATTTTTTTCCAATTTTACTTAACATGTATTAATACTTTATTCATGCTAAACACAGCTCTTTTGTTTGTAAACAAAAACAAGTCAAATAAATATACATATATCATATACACACACATTTGTAGTAGCATTGTTTTTCATAAATAGAGACGGATGAAATATTAAAATAAAAATCAGAGGAGGTATTTATTGTGAGACCGGTCTCATTAGCCTTCGTGTTGCAAAAAGTAGACCGTAGCACTCCAAAACCAAACCAAAACAAAATTAATTCTTAAATATTTTAAATATGATGAAAAGAAATTTAAAATCTTTAAACGGCTTTACTTAATTATTTATACATTTTTAAATAGCAATACAATTTTATTGCCGTTAATATTAATGTCAAATTAAAAAATGTATAAAATTTCTCAAATTAAATTTAATTTTTAAAGTAATATAATTATTAAGTATTTTAAAAATATTATACTTTTTTTTTTTCAAATTAGTCACCAATTTAATCGAAAAATATCACTGTTACATATGATACACAAGAAAGTATGCATCTCTGAAGAAAATATTTATACCTTGAAAATACATAACTTTCCCCTCCCCCGAGTTATTTATTAGATAATTATATGCTTTAGATATTTATATGTTTTTCGATATTTATATACTTTATAAAATATTTATTGTACTTGAACTCTGTGATAATACTCGAAAATTAGCAGTTTTAAAAGTTAAATAGCAGTGGTTAATCAACAATCCTTTTAAAGGTAGAGATGTATTTTATATACTTTAATTGTTCTAAATTAATAATATTTAAACAAATGCAAGCATTTATTTACCGAAAAATGGTCTTCACAAACCCATAGAGATGATTTATATGATAATTTGAGGTTTAATTTCTCCTCCCTTTTCATCTCAGTTGTCCAGATTTTACGTGTATGTGGGTCTTTCGGGACGCTGAATAATATCTTCTCATTGCAATTAGTTGTTGTATTTTTACAGAGTGGCACAATACAATATTTAGAGTATGATTTTTTAATGCCAGACATAACAAAAAAATGTCTATTATATGCGATACTTTACACAAAAACAAATTTAAAAGTCGACTTTTAACATGTAAACAGCATAGGCGCTCGGTGTTTACATGAACGATGACGTCACAAACTCGGCGGAGAAAAAGTATCGTTTTTGAGAGACGTTAAAGAGTCCGCTATAAAACCCATTAGAAATCACTCATTAGGCCCCCAAATGAAAGAAAAATAGCTACTGACCTGCTTACTTTTTTGTCTTCTATCGTTTAAAATCAAAATTAGAAAACGTGAAAATTCCTCATTAGGCATCGAGTTGGAACCCAACGCCACAGTAATAAAAATTAAAGATGTTATAACCGGATGTACTTCATATGACGAAGAATTCACAAAAACATTGTTGGATACAATCATTAGCACCAGAAATGAATCCGAAGTAAAAGAATAGGAAGCAGAAACGGCAAATGGAATTTGAATTAGAGAAACTAAAGTTACAAAATTTCAATCATGCTACGGAAACAGGAACCGTTCTTGCCGATAGTGATACGGATGTATCTAAATTTGAAATTAAAGGGTTAATCCCTCAGTTTGACCCGAAGGTAGATGACATTAGTACGTTTTTAAACCTTTTCGAGAGACAACTGTCATTTTTGAAAATACCAGAATCAAAATGGGTGGTATATCTGATCGGGCTTTTACCTATTGAAATTTCAAAATTAATTGCTATAGAATCGGATTCTCCGGATAAACCACCGGAATATGGGGAAATAAAAAAAATTTTATTACTTCGATTCAAGATGAGTGCAGAGAAATTCCGACAATTTTTCGTCCAACACAGAAAAAGTCCAGACTCCAAGTGGAGAAATTATTTCTATGATTTGAGAAAATTTTTTGAAGGTTGGCTCAGTGAGCTGAATATCACTACATTTGATCAGTTAAAAGATCTAATAATTTCTGATCAAATCAAAAAGAAGTGTCCTCCGGATTACAAAGATCATTTTTTAGATCACTGGAGTGAATTGAGCGATCCAGTTGCTTTAGTTGATAAGCTAGATGCTTATGAAGAAAGTAGAAACTTAAAAGGTAGAAACACGAACCATGAACAACATAGAAAGGAAAATTCTAAACCGAGTAACAATTTAAGAAATTTTAAGAATAGTGTTAATTATAAATACTCAACGAATAAAACTGTTAATAAAATTAACGAAAGGCCTATTAGCTGCTATGGCTGTGGGAAACCTGGTTTCATAAAGGCAAAATGCCCTACGTGTTCTTTAAACATTAAAGTTGATTCCGCCCAGGTTAGCTGCTTGAAATTTCAAATGTGCGCGATACAAGAACCCAAGGCAATGTTAATGAAAATTAAAATAAATGGTATGTGGGGTTTAGCATGTGCTGACACTGGAGCTCTCCTCTGAGAACAAGGGGTAATTTTTCGTAAAGTGAATTTAAATATAACACTCGCCAACGGAGTGCCGAAATTCTCTGAAGTTTATAATACCGAAATAGACATTGAATTGTTAGGGAAAAGAATTCCTACTACACTATTTGTGTTACCTACAGCTAAGGACAATCGAACTCTCCTTGGTACTGATTTTTTATCCAAAGCTGGTGTTAGCTTGGATACTCGGAACAGAAAATGGTATTTCAACAGTAATCCTAGGAAAAAATTCAATTCTGAGAAAGATACATTTATATCAGCTTGTGAGCCACATAAAAACTCTTTCGAATCCTCAGGTAATTCGCAAAACATTAGCACTATATCATCCGATAAAATTATTGTGTCTCCTGAGCTGAACATTTGCGTTTTGAAAGAAACTGAAGGCAGTCACTTATCTGCCAAGGAAAGGTTACAATTATGTAAGCTATTAGAAATGTTTACGGATATCTTTCAGCCAGGGGAAGAGCCTACACCTATAATTAAACATTATATAGACACGGGTAATAATCTCCCTGTAGCTACGCCACCATATCGCATGTCTCCATTAAAGAAGGACATTGTTAAGAACGAGTTAGAGAATCTTTTGGCCAATGGCACAATTGAAGAATGTGACTCACCGTATGCCTCACCCGTGGTGCTAGTTCCAAAACCTAATGGTCAATTTCGCCTTTGTGTGGACTACAGAAAGTTGAATTCCACTATAAAAACTGATAAATACCCTCTGCCTAGAATGGATGATTTGCTCCATGAAGCTAAACATACTCCTTACATGTCAACCATAGATTTAAGATCCGGATATCACCAAATCGAGGTAAATCCCACTGACCGAGATAAAACAGCTTTCGTGTGCCCTTTTGGTACTTACAGATATTGCCGCATGCCTTTTGGGCTTAAAAATGCTCCGGCGACATTTCAAAGACTAATCGATAACTTCAGAAACTCTCTGAATGATATTTTGATTCTGTCGTACTTAGATAACATAATAATTTTATCTGAAACTTTCGAGAAGCATATTGATGATTTAGGAAAATTATTATCAAAATTGCGTGAGTTTAAATTACACGCTAACAGAGAGAAGTGTAATTTCGCCTGCAACCGAATGAAATACTTGGGACACTACATTACCAATTCTGGTCTTGAAGTTGACCCAGATAAGGTTGCCGCCATTCAAAATTTACCATCTCCCAGGAATTTAAAGCAAGTCCAATCATTTTTGCAAACTTGCTCGTGGTATAGAAGATTTGTACCGAACTTTTCTGACATAGCAAGACTCTTAAGTAATCTCACGAAGAAAAATAGCTCTTGGAAATGGGGAAAAGAAGAGGAAAACGCATTTAAACCCCTAAAACATCATCTGATTAGTCCTCCTGTTCTACGACAAAATGACCCAAATAAGCCATACACCTTGCGAACCGATGCTAGCAACTACGCGCTTGGAGCAGTGCTGTTGCAAGGTGATGGAGCTGAGGAGCACCCTAATGAATATGCGAGCAGACTCTTAAACGATGCAGAACGGAACTATACAACCACAGAACGAGAAGCGTTGGCAGTGGTTTGGGCCGGAGATACATCGAGGGACAAGATATAACAGTGACATCAGATCATCAACCTCTTCGTTGGCTAATGAGTTTAAAATCTCCACCTGGAAGACTTGCTCGTTGGGCTTTGCAAGTCTTGTCGTTTGCCCCAAAGATGGAATATATACCTGGAAGAGCCAACGTTGTGGCAGATCTCTTGTCAAGACCTTTCTGCCAACACGCTGAAGAATGTTGCCAATTCTGCAAAATTGCCATTAATATGCCAACACGAAGTCCCAGAGAATTACGAGAAGAACTACTTAAGGACGCAGACCTTAAAAAGATCATTGAATCATTTGAGAGTCCTACTAAAGATGAAAATTTTACAAATTGGCTAAATCGGGGATATTTGTTGAATACCGATATTCACCAGAAGCAGAGACAGAAGAAGCCCAGTTAGCAGTGCCGAAGCATGAATGTGAAAGAATACTGAAAGAACATCATGATGCTCCAATGGCGGGACATTATGGTGTAGAAGGAACACTAAATAAGATAGCGAAGCGGTACTACTGGACTGGCATGCGTAGATACATTACAGAGTACATAAATAATTGTGAAAATTTTGCCGATTTAAAGCTAGTAATCAGAAACCTTCAGGTTTGCTACAAACACCTGTATATAACCAACGTTTTGAATCAATTTCAATTGACTTATTTGGACCATTACCCAAGAGTCCTGATGGTAAAAAATGGATATTTATAGTAGAAGACTGTGCTACTAGATGGACTGAACTTTTCGCATTAGAACATGCTACAGCTAGGGAATGTGCTATCACCCTGATAGAAGAAGTTTATTTACGTTATGGATTCCCAAGAAGAAGAATAAGTAACAATGGAAGTCAGTTTGTTAGTTCAGTGATGCAGCAAGTTTGTTATCTTCGTAATATAGATCAGGTGTTAACCCCGGTATACCACCCACGGGAAAACCTGGTGGAGAGGAAGAACCGAGACCTAAAACCAAGATTGGTAATCCTTGTCAAAGGTAACCACACTATTTGGAGTGAGAAACTCCCAACCATACGTTTTGCCCTGAACACAGCAAGATGCGACACAACAGGTGAAACAGCAGCATTTCTTATGTTCGGAAGAGAGCTTCGAACAACAGACGATGTTACTCGCGACCTTCGCGCTATTATCTCAAATGACAACTTCGTGCCCGAGATAACGCCCTATTTGAAACTTTGGCAAATTATATGAATCAGTTGAAGTCTGATATAGAATTGAAACAGGATAAAAATAAATTTTATGCTGATAAACATATCAGAAAAAAAGCCTCAATTCAAAACAGGTGATAAAGTGTGGGTAACTCTCCACCCCAAAAGTCAAACCAAATCCGAAAGAACAGCTAAATTTATGCCACGAAGCGATAGCCCATATGTTATTTATAAAGTACAATCTCCTCCATCTTATTTGATTGCTACCCAAAATAATCCTTTTTCTCCCATAGGAAAATACCACTCATCATGCCTTATAGAGGGCAAGGGAAGAGCAACCCAATGTTGCCCCTGAAAAGAAGAGGTCGATCTAAAAGACCAGATGCTGAAAGGGAGCAACAGCAACTCCAGTCAGAAGATCACCTAGATTTCCCCCATCGACATGAGAACATTAGTCGATGGCTGAGGTAAGAGTGTAACAGCGAGCACCCCCTTTTTGTTCTCTTCGTAAAGGACAGACTGTTAGAACAGTTCCGTGTTACAACGTGCGAGGGCCTCCTGCTCTCTGCATTTTCAAAAATGTTAATTTTTAATTAAAACGTGTAAATGTTTGTAAATTTATTAATAATTAAACTTAATTTGTTAGATTTAGATAGTCTGTGTTTCCTGTGTTGGATTTATAGTGTTACAATACTTAATTAAAAGAAAAATGGCTCGAAAACAGTGTCGTCAAGGTTTCTAAAAATTGGACGATAAAAAAATGGCCTAACATAAAAAAAATTCCATATTAAAATCAAGAAAAGAAAATATGTAAATAACGTCACAGCGCAAAAGAAAAAAAAAATTTTTTTTTGTTCTGAAAACACAGTCACCTGAAAATTTTTAATTATTTGAAAGCGGAATAAGAAAATGGCACAAATGGCTAAAAGCCATTTATATTTTTTAAAAGGTCCTCAAAATAGTTTATGATAAAAAAAAATTTATGATTGTATAAAAAGTTCATTTTAAGATTTGTGTTCCTAAAAGGTTTTGAGGCTGTTATTTTAAATTTGAATGCTATTCTAAATTTATAATGAATCCCTTTTAGTATAATGAACTGAAAAATAACGCTCATTGTCAGCCAAACGATAAATCTTTTTAAATTCATCGTAACTGTAACTGGAACGAGAATTTTGAGTATGCGTTGTTCTATGAATAAAAGTTGAATGGAATACGAAAGAGTTTTGATACTCTGCTAGCGTAAATGCGTTAGTTTTCGTTTAAAGGATAACGTATCAGTCGATTCTACGCCATTTTCGCGTTCAAATAATTCAAACTTTTCAATGGACTCGTGATTAAACTGTATTTTCAAATCAAAGAAAAAAAAAGGGGTTTTTTTTCCTTTTGCGTTGTGACGTTATTTATGTATTTTCTTTTCTTGATTTTAATATGGAATACTTTTCTCATGTTGTGCCATTTATTTTTTATCTTCCAATTTTTAGAAGAATTGACTTGACGACACTGTTTTCCAGCCATTTTTCTTTAAGTATCTTAAATTATCTTAAAGAGTTCAGAATATATAAAATTATTTTTTCTGGCACTTGAACCCTGTTGACTTTATTTTAATTTATTACTTTGAAGCATTTCTTTCATTTTGAATTCCATTTTTTTTTTATCCATTCCAGATTTTTACAGGAACAGAAGAAAGGGGGGAAAAAGTAGAATTCGAAAGAGTTTCGATTGGATGTCATTCAATAGTTAAAGAAGGTCGTATCAGTATAAGACAACTCTAAAATTATTTTAAAAAAACTTATGAAAATAGGAAACGTTTCACCGCACTTTATTATCGCACAAACTTGTCATTGCTAAGTGGCTGGTAACAAGAACTATAAAAACAGAAACTACGGCGATCTAAAAATTCCATTGTCTTTATTCCTTCTCTGCAGAGCGAAAATATCCGATCGGATTCCTTTGTTTAGGAGGGCTAATCAGCTTAAATCCGATTCCGAACGGCTACAAACATCCCTACCACAGTGGGATTCGACTCCGGTACCGAAGGCCAGCAACCAAACCGTTCGCAATTCCTTTGGAGATGAAGCATTTCAACAATCGACAGGATGGGACGCCTTAAAATGTATTATACATATAAATATACATAAATATATATATATATATATATATGCATATATATATATACATATATATAAACACATATATGCTCATAAATATACACACATATATACATACACATACATAAATATATATATATGTGTGTATACCTACATATATGTATTTATATATGAATTTGTGTATATAAGTACGATTTCGACCTGATTTTCGCGAGTGTATAAGAACGAAAGAGGCATCGAATAATGGATATTTTCGAAATGAGTTCATACACTAAAAAAGGGCGAGCGGAATTGGATTCGTATCTACTTGTTCTTCGAATGCATCGGGAGTGCCCCAGTGGATTGCATTTTTTACAATAGACATTATCTGACGCCGACAACTTTATTTTATGTATAGTTTGTACATGTTACAGTTAGAACCGATTGGTTCGAAGCTCATTCCGAAACATTCTTCAATATTGCTTTTTAGGAGATTTTAAGGGGTAAAAAACTAGAAAAAGTCGAGAAACTGCTTTCCATTTCCTTAATAACTTTTTGAAAAAATGGGTTCTAAAGAAAAAAAAGGGCCGAACGAGGTTCCAATAGTAGAACGTGGCTCTTCAGTACCAGGTTCGAATCCACTGGCAGGAATGTTCGTAGTCGTTCGGAATCGGCTTTAAGCAGTAGGTTCGTAGCACTCCAAATTTATAGTAACACAGAGAACAATCCAACCTCTGTAGAAACACTTTGAGTTCTGTTTCACGAACCTTTGAAAATTCGATTCAAGGAATTGCTTTGCAGACTCTATTTCTCTATTCTCCACTAGATTTTCGGGACCCTGTGTTCACTTGGCTCAAAAAGTTTAGAACCAAGTTGAAATTTATTTCGCGACTTTATGCCCATACAGTCGGATCACTTCGCTTCCAACGAAACTTTCGATGTATGTTCCAACACCGATATGAGTTAAATTATGTTGTGCTGGACTTCTGTTACAGATGTCTCCCTAGTTTTCGAACACTTCGTCGATATTGTAATAGTTTATTATTTGTTCTCTAATCTAAAATCGTCATTGCGTCTTAACCCTCTAAGCACGTACAATTCCGCCAGCTGTCACAGTCAATTTTCGACCCCCCAAAACGTTCCAAAAATAGATATATTGTACATTTCTGACAGTACTTTCCCCATGAAATTATGAGGTAGGAGGTTCCGGTCGACAGTTTAGGAACTGCACCCCTCTTTGACTGACATTTATTGAGGGATGCACCCCTACTCTCTGAGGAACAAAGACACTGATAGATTCTCATGGCTTTGTCAATCTCTATTTCGAATTATTTCGTTTGCGGTAACATATATATCTCTAATTGCACAATTGAAATATCTTGGATGACTTTAGTAAAAACATATAAATAATTCTCAAAAAAAAAAAAAATTATTCGTACTTTTAGAATACATTATTTCTTATGTGATGATCTTCGAGACTTGACGAGCTTTATGTGTATTAAAAATTAACAATCAATAATGTCTATTTATATATATATATATATATATATATATATATATATATATATATATATATAACCGGAAGTATAGGGACAATAACGAGGGTGGGGCAAAAGGTGAAGTAAAAAATCATAGAACACTTTGGTCACTGACACAATAAAACTTTAACGTATTTTTTGGAGACTTTTTGTAATCCACTCGGAGGGTTAATCTATCCTAACACGACTCGACAAAAAAAATTCGATTTTTCGGAACAGGAATGGACATCCGATTAAAATGGAGAAAAATCAAAAACAAATTTCAACATT
Source organism: Pardosa pseudoannulata (assembly GCA_032207245.1). Lineage (NCBI taxonomy): Eukaryota > Metazoa > Arthropoda > Arachnida > Araneae > Lycosidae > Pardosa > Pardosa pseudoannulata. Next base: position 187,333,439 of record CM063504.1, on the reverse strand, counting down.
CACTGAATTGTGTTTTTTTTTTTTCACTCGTCATCTCAAACTGTTTTTAATATTTTTTTCGTGACATTTTTACAGGTTGCATACGTCATTTTCATTCGATCGAACTTCCATTTTCTTCTTGCATATTTCCCAAAATTATATTTTCAATGTTAGATTTTTAATTTAAAAAAAAAGAAAAATTTTATTTCAAATATTTTTTTAAAATATATATGTATTTTAAATATATATAAAAATTTAGGTTCCAAATAGCTCTGAGATATTGTAGTATGTTTTAAAAGAATAGTTTTGTCTTTAACTTAATTCTATTTTTAGTTATGGTCTATTTTGACGACGACAAATCGTCTCTTATTTAAAATATTCTAACAAAAATATTTTTTACGTTTCAAAAATGAATGAGATATGTAAGTAAAGATAACAATTTCTTCGAACCGGATTTTTTTTTTAATGCCACTCGTAAATCCGGTAGATGGGAAGTGATAATTATTTTCCTTAATCGTGGTCAGGTTGATCCGGAACTCTTCAGAGAAAATATATTCGAAAAGTGGCAGCAGTTTGACGTTCAGGTAAATTAAGTAAGATTAAGAATTCTAAAACTCGCGTATTGCTATCTGATCATTCAAACATTCGATTTTCACGTTTTTAAAATCTCCTAAGTTGTCGGAGAACTACTAAACATAATTTTGTAACTACTTTTCGTCTTTCCAGAACTTTCTTTTTGCTTCGCACTCTGAATTTTTTTATTATAAATCAGTTATATATGAGCCGCTCAGAAGCCAATGCGGTAAGTCCAAAACACAAAATTTGAGAAAATTAATGTTTTTTGATACATTAGTTTTTAAAATTCTTGGTTTATTAAATTAATTAGAAAAGTGTATAAAGACTTTTTTCGAGGTGTAAAACAAGATATGTACAGGATGTGTAAAATAAAACGTAAGTATTTATTGAAATAATGACAGAATCTTAAAAATTTTAGGACTTATACCTCTTGGCAGCTAAAAAAAAAGATAAGAAATTGATGTAAAAATAATAAAATAACATTTATTGTCATACGTTTTACGTTTATGTCAAATATCGAAAGAAGAAGAATTTCATTTTTATTTCAAAGTTTATGTAAAAAAAATATTGATAAAAGGTGGACTTATTCCCGATGGCTTCTGAAATTATTATACAATATATTCAGAAGCT
>CM063504.1:187167254-187324754 GCA_032207245.1 Pardosa pseudoannulata | reverse complement strand
TCTGTAACTTAAAGGATTCGTGGGATCCTGCCCGGGTTTTAAGACTGGGATAATTAACGCCTTCCTCCATGAAGACGGGAAATCCTGTTCCTGCCATATTCTATTATATAAATATAAGATGTTTTCCAGTGAATCGGGAGAAAGATTTTTAATCATTTCATAGGAAATTTTGTCTGGACCACACGATGTTTTGTGTGTACTGCGAAGTGCCCTATTGAATTCAAACTGAGTGAAGTTTCTGTTATATGGTTTGCAAGTTTTACTTTCGAATTTTATTATCTTTTTCTCAGCAGTGGTTTTAATTTTAAGGAAAGGTGGGTTATAGCCAAAACTGGAACAAGTGTTTGAAAAAGTATAGGCAATAGTGTTGGCAATATCTTTGACAGACGACAAGGTGTTATTGTTATACTGCAGTATATGGATTTGATTATTAGTACACGAACGCTTTATTTTATCCCACATTTGTTTGCTTGTAGTTGAACGAGAAATACTCTGAATGTACTTTTCCCATGATTCTCTCTGACTTCGTCGAAGGGTGCGCCTAAAAACAGCTTTAAACTTTTTGTAGATTGTGAGGTTCTCTGTCGTTGCACCAAGCACGCCTTTGGTTTCTCTGGGCAATCCGGCCTTCCACCACGGCTTAGTTTGTTTATGAAAACGTCCCGATGACTTAGGATAGCATCTACAGCAGCGGCATTAATGGCGTCGGTTACTACTTCGACAGCTTCATCAATGCTGTTACTCTCAATCATGTCTTTAGTGATGACGGCGTGACTTCTAAAGGTGTTCCAATTAGCCAACTTAAGAATATAATGTGGAGGTTTACTACAATTATTACGAACAATTGGAGGTAAAACTATTGGGAAATGATCACTATTGTGTAAATCAGTATCAACAGTAAAATTATAGAAAGGGAATATTGTAGGTGAACATATAACAAGATCAAGGGCGTGAAACGTTTTACTCAAAAAGGGAAAGTAAGTATTTTGGTTCGAATTGTAAAGACATAAATTATGATCTGAAATCAGTTGTTCAATCTGAGTGCCACGATGGTTAGTGTCAGGGCTACCCCAGAGAGAGCTATGGCCGTTAAAATCACCAAATATTATAAAAGGTAAAGGAAGCTGATAAATTAATTTATTGAGAGAACTTTGGGAAATATTTGTATTGGGAGGAAGGTAAATATTGCATATTGTTACGAGAGCATGAATATTAATTTGAATGGCAACGGCTTGTAAATCAGTGTGTAAAGGGATAGGGGAGTAAGGGTAGTCGTGAGAAACAAAAAGGGCAACGCCCTGCCGTTATTCACATGATCTTTCCTGATTGTGCTGAACCGCTTAATTTTTGCAATTTTATTTTCATCGAGGAGGGTCTCCTGAAGACCAAAACAAACAGGCTGGAAATGATTAACCAGGTCTCTAAGACATGAGTCTTAAATCTGCGACAGTTCCATGAAAGGAGAGCCATGGCCAAAACGAAATAGGGAAGAGAAACCAGGAACCTAAAGGCGCCTCCACACTATGGTCCACTGCAAGCCATCACCACCGTCTGGAGAGGCTTTGGCTTATCGTGGCTGATGGCAGCAGACGATAAAATAGCCTTAGCGGACGATGGCTTCGGAGGCGGTTTTTCTCCAAAGATCAAAGGCAGCCAGATGCGTAACTAAAGTGCGCAGTAGACCCTATGGACGAATCAATGCGCTCAACTCATTCAGTGGCCCAGCATGTGGATGCGACCCGTGAACCATCGTTCAAGGTCACCATCAGGAAGTGGTGACCAACTGGCCATAGTGTGGAGGCTACATAAGGAACGGAGCAAGGAAGCTCCGCCTCGGAACTGGATGAGGAGTCACTTATATTATCATCTTCGGGTGACTCATACATTTTAATTAGCTCGTCTTGAAACGCGACGTCACTATTTTTATCTTTTTTTCGGAAGTCTGTCCGTGTCATATTAGTTTTGATTTTAACAGCAGGTGGTGTTGAATAATGTTTGACATAACTCTTTGAAGGATGTTAATGTGTCTCCAAGTTTGACATCAGCATGCTTGCAATTCAAAAGAACACTAAGAATCGCTTGAGTAGCACACGCATTATTGATATTGTAGAATAATTGTATGGTAGAATTATGGTAGTAGAATAATCATGTAGTTGGATATTCCTTTTTTTTCATAGTCGCAATAACCTTTCACCGGTTCTTTGGTGGAACTGTATGGCGGCAGACATGACTCACTATCCTCATTTGGAATGCTCCAGACTCTTTTAACAAAGAAAAATTCAAGTTCACGAAAATAAAAATAGTCCAAATAACTGAATAGTTTAAAGGAGTATTTATTATTAACTATTCCTTGCTGACCTTGTCAGAAAAATACACGTCCCTCGACATGACACAAAATCAAAAAAAAAAGGAGCAAAATGGCTCAAAAGAAATATTTTTTCTTCTTAAAATGATGCGGGTGATCTCTCCCCCAAATTCGGCCAGAATGATGTCCATTCAACACCGCGAATGGCGAGGTCAGTGGAAAAATCCCGCCAGCGGGAACCCAAGACGATCGCCAAACGTAGCTTGAGTAGGAACAACAGCCCAGGAATCTTAGGGCGCCAAGCAGCGCTCAAGCTGGACAAAAGGTGAAAGATGGGGAGAGCAAAACGGCAACCCACGGATGGTCAGCGCGGAAAGATTCAAGGTGACTCGGACATGGACAAGCCCCATTCCATAAAATAATGGGTCAGGAAGCCGGCATTTCCTGGCATTCCCTTTTACATAGAATGTGGCTATACCACAGGTGGTATGGGTTTTTGTCTTAAGGGATGATTAGGAGGAAGAGCTTTAAGGCGTTTCTTAAAGGAATCTTTTTTAATAATTTTATTTCTATTTATATCTGGTTTGGAGTTGGAAGAGGTTGTTTTTTTTTCCTTTGTATTACTTGGTTTAATATTTAGTGGTATTTGAGGTTGGTTAACGGATTTATATTAGTAGTTACCTCAGGATCTGTCTGGATAGCGATAGATTTGACTATTTTTTGTGCGACTGCGGCATAAGATATGCCTGCTTTAGGGCTACGGGACTCAGTAATTTGCCGGGCTTCATTGTATGGGATATTTAGCTTTACACGAACAGCCTGAATTTCCTTTTCTAAAACCCATTTCGGGCATGACCTGGAATAAGCAGGGTGGTCGCCATTGCAGTTCACGCATTTGAAAGTATTACTACATCCCTCGCTTTCATGACCACCAACGCCGCATCGGGCGCAAAGAAGAGACCCGCGGCACGCAACTTTAGAATGGCCATAGCGTTGGCACTGGAAACACCTAAGAGGGTTGGAGATGAAAGGGCGCACTGGACATTTTAAGAACCCTAAAGCCACATACTTGGGCAGAACAGGAGAATCAAAAGTTAGGATAAGGTGTTTGGTATTTAATAATTTACCATCGCGACGCACAGTGATACGCTCCTTGGTCTTTCATTTCTTTTAAGATTTCTTCGTCTGTAACATTAAATATCTCCCGTTCAGATATTACTCCACGGGAGAAGTTGAGGGTAGTATTGAAACGAAGATACAACAGGGATATGAGCTAGTTTGCTGATTTTTATAAGTCTATTGGCCTGGGAGGAATTTTGAACTTCTAGCAACAAATCACCCGATTTTAGTTTTTTAATATTTTTGGGTTCGCCTATTTCTTTAACTATAGATTTATTTATAAGGAATGGAGACACGTTAGTAAAATTTCCGTCAGCACGTTTGATGATTACGAATCTAGCAGCATTAAGATTTGGAACATTTTGTTGCCCACTAGGGGAATGGGGGGGGATGAAAGGAAGCCATGATAAATAGAATAGAATTCGGACCACCCACCACGGAGCCCAACAAGGGGATGCAGAAATCTGCACCAGTGCTAACCGGGACCTATACGATCAGCTGCTACCACCCTTAACGCAACAGCCCAGAAAGTACACCGATCACTTAGTCCGAGCCGATTGATACATGTGGACCAGTATGTACCTCCCGTTTACACGAAGCCGAGGCCAAAGCAACTCCCCGCCAAAAAGGAAATTCCATAAATATGATTTCCCTCACGGGGAATCCCCTCAATTACCAGGATCCTCATTTCCGAAGACACGGGTCTCCACGCACGGCAAACACGTGGGCAGTTAACAGTTCGCGAGAGGCTATGTTCAGAGCGGAACGCCCTCACCTCCGAAGAGGCTGACAATGGTGCACTGAAAAAGGGGACAGTCACAGCAAACTGGTGTACCACTCAATGTTTTCCAAGAAGTGAATGCATCTTCACAGACATCCGGATTAAAAGTTGAATTTCTTAAACAAAAACAAATTAAAGGGATAGAACATCCGCCGCATTCACCTATGTGTGACTTCGTTTTCATTCAGAAGAAGAGAGCGATGCATTTTTTTTTTCAACTATTCCAAGAAATGAATGGCATTGAATCTGCGGCAAGACAAAAGTGCATGGAGGAGAATACTTTCAACAAGCCTCAAATTTTTTAAGTAAAAACCTCGTTCTATCTCAAAAATTTCAGATTGACCCTCGTATAAAGATATATATACACACACATATATATTTCACTGAATAATGGGGTATCGCATATGTATATACACATATGCGATACCCCATTATTCAGTGAAATTATACACAATATTTGGGCTTTTAAATCTGTAATTATGTAGAATTATATGAGCAGAGCTATAGTAATTAGACATTAGAATTATAGAGATGTTATGTAATAGATATAAATTAACTGTTATTTAATTGAAATTCTATTTTTTAAAAATTGTTTTTTTTCTGACAGCTTTATTTCATAACCAATATCCAAACTTTTTTTCTCGAAAGCATTTTTCGATTCTCCTTCGAAATACAAAGAGACACATTATTTTTCAATTTAGACTGAACGACCCCAGGCGAGAGGAATTCATTTATGGGTTTGAGGGTATAATTAATAAGTTGACAGTACTTAATCCCATAAAAATGAAAGGTCGCTATTGATTTCTACTCGTATACTCCAGCAATTTACCATGTTGATGGAAAATGACCTATACAACAACTGTGGTGTAAATGTTTCATTTTTCCTATATCGATAACATGTTTGCTAGAGGCAACCGTAACTGCGGAAAGGGACATTCTTTAAAGGTTCCGCTAAAAAACATGTATCGTTTGGATTTTATTCTTATTTGTACTAAAAATATAATTCTATCAAAATTTCACGAACCAGTAGTGACGATACGAGCATCGGCTTTACCATTTCAACTGAAATAAATCTACGAGCAGTTTCATGCGAAACTGAAAAGTACGAGTGAACAGGAAATCGAGAAACATGTAGATTGGGTCTACTTTCTTGCAACCGAACCGTTTGGCACGTGGAATTGCAGGATTGACGTTCCATTATAAAATATTAATAGGTTGGTTACAGTAACAAAATGACTGAAGATATATTTTTTCATTCTGTTCAGTTCGGAGGCGATGCAATTTTCTTGCCTCGACACACTGAGATGACACTTTTACGGAGTCCAGTTGCTTTAAAGTTGAATAATCTGGACGATATCAAATTTAATATCGCGATATATTCCCAAATTGATATTAATGTACAGCGATAATATTTTAAAGTAGGAGAGTATATTACTATTTTTGAATAGCCACAGCTTTCTCTCATTCCAAACCTGTTTTTCCCCTAGGGAATTGAAAATTTTAGAATTACAATTGGATCCTGAAAATTAGGAATTCTAAAAGGGAAAACAACTTTCCAGGGGTCGTTCATTTTAACACTTATATATATTGTTCAGATACTAAAAAAATTGTTTATTGCAATGGGAAAACATTATTGCTAATTTCCATTGCCTATTTATGCCAATCTAAATTAAACTTCTTAATGTGTCCGAAACAATTCTGCAAATCCGAGTAATTCCTCTCAGAGTAATGATGAAACCAAGAGTTTTGTGGCCAAAATACTCAAACATGCGAGAGTTGGATACAAGTCGCTGTGTGCTCACGCTATACTATTCTAAAAGAGAATAGAGTGACATCACAAGAGTAATCTACCCCAATCAATTGGATCTTCTAATCGATGCAACGAAGAGTCAAAACAAATCACAAGAAAATGAAATTAATTATTTTCCAAGCAGACAACGCTAATGACAAAAGGGACGAATGATTGGAAAAATTGTCAGAGCATGAAAACGAGATCTGAAATTAGTGGACGCATTGACACTGAACTGGAAAAACAAATGGTAAATGAAAGAAGAAATATTGGAGGGAAGTACTTAAACGTGGTAAAAATTAACTGTTTTGGAGTAAAAATAAGGGTGCTTTGGAAAATTTATCCGAGGTCTATCCATTTCTACGGGAATACATGAAAATATATGGGATGAATTTATATCGAAAGATTTCCAACTCACAATGAACGAAGCAAAATTTTGCTCTCTAATTACCACCTGATATATCTCGCGTAGATCAGCTAAGTTTTGAGTGGTATAAAGGAAAGATTTTTGGGCGGTTTACCTACATTTTCTCATACTGGTGAAAACTTGGCAAAAGTTATTTTAGAATTTTTAAATACAGATTTAGATATCACTAACTGTCGGGGGATAGAGTTATGATAATGCGTTTAATACGTCAGGTAAATAGAAGGGTCTCCAATCCAGAAAAAAGCATTTTTTCTGCCCATTTTATACCAAGCGCCAATCATTCATTAAATTTACTTGGAAACGCTGCTGCCGAAAGTTGCATGGAAATCACCACTTTTTTTCAATATCGTTCAGGATTTTTTTTTTTTTTCCCCCAAGTTCTACACGTAGATGGAACGCATTACAAAAATTTTGTAAGCGCAAACACTTGAGTATTAAACCTATTTGTGACACCAGGGTAGTCTGCTTGTCCCGATGCTGCGAAATCCTTAAAAGAAAATTATGAAGCAATTAAACATTTTTCCTCAAACAAAGATGAAAAACCATTAACAAGGTCCGAAACTGCCGATTTACATAAAAAACTTGATATACATTTGAGTAAGTACTGCTACTTACTTTATGGGGAAAATTTTTAGACAAGACTCTTCAACATAAAGGCGAATCCCAAACACAGATTCATTGATAGATTCCATACAAACTGTTAGAGATGATTTTGACCAGGGCTGTAGCCAGAAATTATTTTCGGAGGGGGACATCTATATTTCTGAATGATACTTCAATTGATGAAAGGGAAAGCACTGTATTTCCCGAATACAGTGCTGTATTTCCGGCCCAGCAAGACTTTTGTGGTCTCAGCGATTTTTTCCAAGAGAATAACAGTTCATGTTCATGAACAGCTAGGCAGATAGCACACACACAAACGTGAGACATTGTCCATCTACAAAATGGTCTTTCAAAATTTCGCGGGGGGGGATCAGTCCCTCAAATCCCTCCCCCTGCTTACGGCCTTGATTTTGACAATGCAGAAAAAGTTAAACATCTGGCATAATGATAAAAAACGTCAGAATATACAAAAACTATTTCATGATGAAATTCCAGAAGATTCAGTCGCAAAGAAAATTTTAAAATTAATATTTTTTTTGTTGGTAGTGTATGCGATTCTTTAATTAGCAACATTAAAAAAGGGAAAGCTATTAATAATAAATTCAAAACAATTTTTCATGATAGTGGTGTGTGACTCTTCAATAGAGGAATACAAATGTTATGATTTAAACCTAGCAGAACTAAAAAAGGAAGTATTACAATTTAAGACTTTCATAAGTAAAGAAAATATTATTTCACCTGCATTCATGGGGTCATTTATTATTCAGGAAAATAATATTGCGACATTCACTCATTTAAACATAATTCCGAAAATTTATTGAACCCTTCCAATAAACATTGCAAGGGTGAAAGACCATTCTCGGTAACGGCCAGAATAAAAAAACTTTAAGATCCACATTAGGCCATCAAAAATTAAATAGTTTATCATTATTCCATATAGAAAAAGAATTATTAAATAACTATTAATTATGACAAACTCATTGACAAGTTTGCAGAATTAAAACTGAGTATATTTGTTCAAGTATTGTTTTTAATATATTATGTTTATTTAAATTTTGTACATGCATACTATCCCCCCCCTTTTTTTTATCCGATAATTAAATAGAACTCCATACTATATGCTTTAAAACGACAGTACTAAAAGCAAATTATGACTGAAAAATAGGCCCATAATGACAGTCCCCCACTGATAACACTTTTAGTGAGATGGCCTTAATCTCTAACGTTATTAGAAGAAATTGAAAGACAGACAAATTATCATTGGTTAAATGAATTAATGTTTTTATGAGACATCACTCATCATTTTAATGAACTGAATTAAAAAAAAAATTTAAGGGCAAGGACCAACTGTTTTAACGATCTTTAAAAATAGTAAAATATTTATGAAGGATTTGGAAATGAAAATCAAGAAATAATTTCCTCAATTACAAAAACATTTTCAAAACAAATTTTGAAAACTCCATTAACATTCAAGAAAACGCAATTTAAAAAAAATATTTAATGATGATGCAGGAAATAAGACAAGCTATTAAAAAAAAATTCAATCCATTTAAAAGTTTGGAAAATACATTTCACTTTATTTTATATCCACAAAAAACAGAATTTCAAACAATGGAGTTAACCGAATTGATATGGCTAGATAATAATTTAGAAATGGAATCAATTGAATTTCAAAGTAGCATAGTGAGGAAAACAAAATTTCAAGACTTGTTTTCGGAAGTAAAAGAAAAACTGTCTGAAAGTAGTGCAGATAATATTGATCTCACAGTAAAAATTGAAAAGATATTAAACATAAAATTATTCGATAAAGAATCCCATATCAATGGAAAAACTAGTTAATGCTCTTTTTAACGATATTCGTGTCAAAAATTTTCAATGAGCTTTGTAAAATCAAATAGACTTGACAGGGAATTAACTGTGAAATGCGGTAAACTAAGGAGTACAAAATATGAACCTAATATTTAACTATCTCAAAATAAACAGATTACTCATTAAATACTTTATAATCAATTTTGTTATTCATATATATATATATTAATAAATATCTCAATATATATTGTATGTAATTTTCGTTGGCATTTGCACCAAACACTTCAGAATTTTTTTAACCCTACAAAAAAAAGTTTTAAGTCATTAAACTATGCCTATTTTTACCTGTTACATCCATTGAATTTTAAAGATTTTTAGTTTTAAAAATACTCAGTTGAAAATTTTTATAAACTCTGGTGTAAATGGGCATTAGTAACCTATGATGTAGTACTTAAATTTTAAAAAAACTAAGCAAAATTTGACCCATGTCTCAAAAAGGCAAAACATCCCTCATATATATTGTACTTGGAGTTTTTTTGCTGCTGGGAACAAAAAGTTATCAAATTGGCAAAACTAAACTTTTTTTTCAAGCATAAAATAATGGAGAAAAAATTATATAATGAAAAACAAATAAAAACTAAAAAAACTATAAAATGAGAAAGAACACAAAAATAAAAGTAACTTTTACCCATATAATAACCATGGAAAAAATAATACCCCATTGGTACCGAATGAGCTAATTTTATTTAAAAGTTATTTCTACATAAGCCAGAAACAATCGATAAATCCTCAAAAATGACATTTTCATCTTTTTTTTTTGTTTGTTTACATTAAATTTATGAAATTATGGTACTTTCAGATAGGATCACCAGAGTTTAAAATATTGTTATTGGCATCTTTAAAAAAAAATCATTGGCCACATATGTCTAGCACTACAGCAGTCATCTACAAAATTCAGCACAATAAAAAATTTAAAAAATAAACAGCCCGGAATAACTTAAAAATTTGTTTTTCCTTGCAACTGACGACTTGTGCTACTGGAAAATATTTACCCCATTTATCTGCTTGCAAACACTGCAAAAAGTTATTTTGGCTTCTATTCAGAAATATTTTGTCGTTTTGTATTAGATATGGAACGTTCAATCGAACACAGTTTTGTGGCAAATTGACAAAACACAATGCTATTGGTTTCTACACAGCTGTGTTTTAGATTACCGGAACATTACACATTGTTAGGTAATAATTCGTTACAGATTTCATGGAATTGGAATCGCAAGAATTCTGAAAGTGGAAACAGGAAATACCAGTACTCATGTTAACAAAAACATGCAGGAATGGTTTGAAAATCATTTATTTAACTTGTTACCATAGTGGAAAGGAATTTGAAAGAATGGCTTGGCAATTTGTAAAGATATTTTTCTCCAATTAGATTTGAAAATAATTGTTCTATGAGAATTTAATAAAATATTAAATGTTCATTACCCGTTCACCCTCCTCCCCACCCCACACACACAAAAAAAAATAAATAAAATGCAAATTTTCAAAAAATGTTTTGAATTTCAGCAAATTTGCATACTGAAAAAAAAATTGTGATGCTCAGTCCTTCACAAAGTTACTGAATGTTTGTGAAATTTCGAGTCTTAATACAAAAAAAAAAAGATTGATTTTTTTGCTGCCTGTAACAGAGTTTGAAAGGAAATTCTGAACTTTTCAGAATTAAAACAATACTTTAAGTAGAAGAATTATGAAGTGTAAAAGAACTATTTAAAAATCTGCTTTGTAAAAATGCTGCAAAATTGACATTTTGAAGAAAATTTGTAAAAATCTTTTTAATTATAATAAAAAGTTAAAAGATTATGTCCATATTTTTAGCGAAATGAACAGTTGGGGATTTTTAAATGTTGAAAACTTAGCTAGTAAAAAAATTAGCATTTGTAAAAGTCAATTAAAGTAGACAGTGACATCAAGAAGATTGGGTCCAATTTTTTCCATTCCAGTTTAAAAAAAAAAAAAAAACTTGTGTTCTGTTCCAGTTTTTTTTTTTCTGCCAGAAATAAGGTCTTTATTCACTTTCAAATGAATTTTATTTTAATGTCTTATTTCAATTAAATATATAATCCTATCATAAACAAAAATTGAAATTCTGATATTTTTTCAAGTGGTACACTTTGTGAATGGATCCAATTAACGAGCATATAAGATGCAAGAAGAGAACAGCAAGCATTATAGCATTGCTATCCATTATCAAAATGACAGTCATCTGAATTAAATTCACCTTTTACGACTACTTTCAAACGAAACTGAAATAGGGAACATCAAAACAGGAAACTGAGAAAAAGTGACTGAAGATATATTGAACAGAAATAAAGTTTTTTTTTTTTCAGTTCAGTTCTTACCAAAATATTTGTATCTCCTAAATAACTTTAACTCTTTTTGCGCCTACTGTCACATATACGTGCCAGCAAGAAACGCTCTCACTTCCCGGCTGTCACACTGGCGTGCCAGAGCGTTTTCTCGTTCACCCCCGACTGTCACATATGTGTGCCAGTGTTGTGGAACATTTTAAAACTATAAGTTTTGACACAAGATGGCATTGTATGTCCATATGGATTTAGATACATGTAGATTTGACCTTGTACTCAATAGGAGAGTAGTAGGATACACATACACGTGGTTTTTGATTATATAAACATGAAAGAAAAAGAATGTTTCCGATTGACATGTTTTATGATGGCTCTTTAAATTCTCATGTGGTGTTTGTTTATTTAAGCAGTAGAGTTTTATTTTTGCTAAAGCGTTGTGTATTTTGGTTTGCAGTCCAGTTTTTAGTACAGAAATAGATCTGACAGACTTGATTTATTTTTCTCTTTTTATTGTTTGATTTTCGAAGTGTCGAAAGTGTTTAACTGAGATTGAAATAGCTGAAATGACGCGAAATATTTCAGATTTTCACTCTGAAACAGATTAGGATATTAGTAATCATGACACTATAATATATTCTAATTTTTCATAATGGATCTAGGAGGATATTTCTGACACACATGATGACGATACTTCGTTTTTTCACATTCCGTAAAAATCCTCCAAAACGGCAAATGACTTAGTTCGAGTGCAAGAACTGTAAAGTTGGATTGTTTGTAGATCCCTGTTTTTAAAATTTTTCATACAAAAAAATTTTAAATAACATAGTATTCAGTTTTGAATGTTAAAAGTCATTAAATAAAACTAAGTAAAAAATAAAGTGAAAAAAAACTAAGAAAAAAAAAAGTAAAGTGTAAAATATATATTTAAATAAGAAAAAGCTTAAGTAAATAAAGTATCTATAAACATATATAAATCCCATTCCGTTTAAATACATTACGCAGCATTATTAAATAACGCGCTGCTACTTCGTTAATTTCATGAATTAGGCTTAATAGCAAAAAACCCTCCGGCCCAGAATACACACTCACGAAAGTGACTGCCGGCCTCGGAGAAAAGTGTGCGTTTGCGCTTCCAGTCATGAAAGGGTTAATATATCTACTGAACAGTCCAGACCAGGACTTTATCCAATAGTTTTTTTTTTTTTTCCAAATTGGTGAATGGATACAATTAAGCAGCCTGTACTATCTGAGTGGCGAGCATTGTCATTCTTCTTACCAAATCTCATTTCACAACTGAACATTCAATCTGTCTTCTACAAGTAGTTTCATGCAAAACTGAAACAGAAAAGTTCTACTGAACATCCAGAGAGAAACAATGGAGCACTACAATCTACTTTTTGGCAACATGAGATTGTCAGCCTAACCATTCAGTACTTGTGTTGCAGAATTCAATTTGAAAATATTAACAGGTTGGTTACAGTAGCAAAATGATTTAAGGTTTAACGAACCGATGTTTCTTTTCATTCAGAGTATGGCGAGAGATGAAATAATGGTGGCCAAGATGTTTTAGAAAAGAGCTTTATTTAAAAACAATGAACCCATGTACAATGAGGATGGCTTTAAAATACAATGGCAACGTCTCCCTCTGGTTATAACCACGGATGCCAGGCTGGATCCATGCGACACAAGTTGTCGTGGCTGTTGGCTGCATTCACCAATAGGCTTGCTTTGCACTCCGTCCCATCAAAAGTAGCAAGACCTTCAACAAAATCGCATCATTTTAGAACACTTTCAGTTACATGTATAATGAATAATGTTTTCCAAACCAGATGTGTGTGTGTGTATATCTCATCAACCCAATCCTGCAGGATTAAGTATTACTAACCAGTGGTTCATTTCCCGTTAGGTTACAGCAGTATATAATTAAGTCTTTTATGTTTAGGAAGTTTTAAGTAGTTTAGTTGTTTTGATTATTGTTATTCATGTTTATGCACATGGAAGACTGTGTAGCTCTAAATACCGAGGAAATACAGTGTGTTGTATGTATATCTCTGATGCAACTTTATTTGGACAAAACCAAAATTTATTGAAGTTATCGATGCCACTGCAGGAGCACAAATATTTGCCCTTGTGTATGCTCCAATTGCGTGAGTTATTTTATAAAAAGGAAAAACCTATTACTCAAATTTCCTGCCCATACAATCCCTCGTATGTAAAAATAATTGCAATTTTCTTCTAACATGCCACCACATATGTGCTGTTAAAAATTATTTTTATTGTTCAATTTTGCAAATATCTTTCCTAAAAAATAATATATGGCAGCACCTCCTCATATTAACAAAAAATTTTTTGCTGATGAATAATATGAAAAAATGAAAAGAAATACAACAAATTAGATCTTCACTTGCAAATTAATGAAAATATGCAATTCCATTAATATTTTCCATTTTGTATATTTATTCCTATCAAGAAATAACGCCTCTATAATTTGAAAGCGTGGTACTTGGCTGACTTCTCCATCTGACAGAGGGTGCCATTACTGCAGATTAAAAATGGAGCATGAGTGCAAATAACCATATTAAATTTAAATAAAAAAGATGTATTTTATGGATTCTTTTTTATTTAAACATGTGTCCAAATAATATATTTGTACCATTATTGTTTCTTTACTAATGTATGCAAATTTTTACAATATATTCATCCTGTCGAGTATTCTTGAAGTCTATCCAAATTTTCATTTTAAATTATTTTGTTTTAATTTAAGGAAAATGTTATGATTTGGTGAAAGCAATTTTTTACACTAGAAGACTTACTGCTTTTCCTTTTTCCATATTCTATTGATTTCTGTGAATCACATGAAATTAAAGTGGAAGTTATACGATATGTCTCTCCTAAAATTTAAAATTGACACCTGCGGATTATAGGCAGAAAATGAGGGTGCTTTTGGAAATTCTAGCAAGCCCTTAATAAAATTAAATTGATTTGTATCTATTTTGTGTAGAAATTAAAATAACTTCAATTTTATTTTAAGATGTTTCGAATCCAAGTCAGAGTAAGGACATTCAGATAAAAAATACTCTTGAAGGATCTCTCTTTATTGATGAAGAGAGATACAGTTAGGTTTCGCCAAATCAAATGCAATCAGTATTACTTCCAAATCTCTGCTATTTAATACAATTTCAGGAACAAATTTTTAATCAAATCGACATTCCAAACCATTTAAAATGCTTTCACTTTTTGTGATTGTAAATATAAAATAATTGTTTAGGCATTTAAGATATAATTATAATAAATTTTTTTTTTCTAATAATGAAATATTTAACAAATTCCTGCCAAAATGTTGTCTCTAAAATTTTCCACTTAAGCTTGGGGGTTCCGTTTGTTCAGGGTTATTTTGGGATTCATTCATGAATTTAATGGGCTCAAAAATTTAAAAATAAATCAGCCATTTAAATCATATGAATATTTTTAAAGAATTTGGAATTCAATTCAATTCAATTTTAATGGTTTCTTCTCATTAATTTTTTTAAAAGATAAATAATCTCAAACCCTGACCCTTTCATTATATTTTGAGCACTTCCCCGACTTTTGAAAAATATTTGTAAATATCACCTACTTTTGATAAATATTTTCCTGCAAATGAGGAAAATGAAATAAGAAATATTTCCTTACTTTGTAATCTTGTTGTAATGTTTGTCATTGCTTTCAAAACAGTCTGCACAATGATGGCCCCGTCTGCATCCATTTTGCTTTCGCTTGCCTGATTATCGTCTTGTCTCTAGAATACAAATCATTAAACAACTATTTAACACTTTGGCAACTTTTAAAATCACTCTGCAATGAATTGGTTACATTCAAATTCTCTTCATTTTGAATTACATATTCATCCAACATGAAGTCTGTTAGTACTCTTAAAAACACAATCCGATTAATAAAAATTAATTTTATTTTTCATTTCCCAGCAACATTAAGTTGACTGTCATTAATAAAATCATCATGCTGTCATCATAAATAATATATCACCTCCCCCCCCCCCTTCCATTTCAAACTCAAACCCTATATAGCAGAATCAATGAAATGAGATATGAAAATGACTCACCCTTTTATACCAGGCAATCATTTCATCTCTGAGGATGGCTTTGAGCAGAGAGGCCACTTTGAAATTGGGAGTGGCAAAGCAGCGGGCAGCAGCCACCATGGAGGCAGTCATGGGACCACAAATTCCGACAGCCGTAATGAACTCTGCAATGTTGGGCGTCAAACGAAAAGGAACAGGCCGGTTCGCATCCAGTTCACCTACAATACATTCACTTCAGTCTGGCTGAATAGAGACTTGTTTTTATACAGAATAACAATTTTTCCTTTACAATTCTTATTACAAGAGAATCCAAATCAGTCAACAGATATTACCTTTGTTCCTATTTTAACTGATAAACAAGAATACCACATTAATTGTGCAAAATACAATTTAAAGGATTATAAAGAAAAAGAATATACAATGTCATTTGAGAGATGCCAGTTGTTTCAATGTAGACATTGACTCAGAGAAGAATCATCTCTGACAGGCTATTAATCATTTAATTATTTTGTACTTGGATTCTGTTTTGATTAAAATGCCCCAATGAAACAAATACATGGAGTATGTTACAAAATAATAGATTGAAAGTTTCCAAGATATCAACAGCCTCTTTAACCCACTGAACAGACGCGTCAACGGGGGTTCGACAGCGAATTCCTGTTCGAAAACGGACCTGTCGACCCCTTCTCGTTCGCACTCCTATAACTCTTATCGCATACTTCTGAGGAAAAAAAATATTGCAAAGCGATAATAAATGAAAGAAACTAATTTTGCGTAACAGAACTCCTTTACCTTGCAGGAAAAATAACTTAAAAGTAGCCTGACAACTTTTAAACCGGCAACTCTAGTATGGTACGGTAAGTTCCGTCTGGAATTTATGAAAAGGGTGACTGTTTTGAAAGGGAAAAAGGTAGGGAGGGTGGTCGGTGGATGGGTTAACCCCTTTACCAATGCCTGTAAACTTTTTTCCTAAATCATTTTGTGACGTTTCATCCTACTTATCTCACCATTGTTCAATATTCCAGTTGAGCCATGAAAACAATGACTGATTTGAATAAAATTCCTACTGTCCTACAAAGGCAGAATCAAAATATCTTGTGATGGGTCAAGCCTTTCATATAGTCCAGTCATTAATTTGACTACTTTGGATGTCAATGTTCAATAACCAATCACAGAAGTCCCATGCCATCCATCGATTGGGTAGACATTTGAAAAATTTTTAGTTCTTGCATTCATGCAGAAATCCAACTGACCATGTCCACTCCTATCTACATAATTGTTTTTTTCCTCAGAATGATGGCATCTACAATGTGACATGCATGGCTTGAATACTCCCTTGGACTTTATTCAATTCAGAATCTGTCGGACCATACCAATTAGGTGTTTCCCACCATGGATCTAACACAATGAGCACGGCTCAACATCCCAGTGAACACCAGGAAGCTAAAAAGGTGGATTTTGACAAATGGTCACTGGGTCATCTCCTTAGAAAAAATGATTAGTTGCTGTTAAAAAATGAAGGTCCACCTACCATTTCCGTCATCCACATTGAATCGGAAGTAAGATACATTCATAAGGCCGCTATCTTGGTGTATATACATCATGTCAGGGTTAAGTCGAGTCAGATGAAGCACATACTCGATGAAACCAGCAAGAGCTAGTTGCAGTGTGAACTGAAAACGAATACATCATTACCAGATGCACCAGTGAACAGAAATGCAAACCAGAGGAAAATGAAAAGCGGCAAACCTGTTTTCGGAATGTCCAATAATCTGTTGCAGAGGGATAAGTTTGTTCTGCCCACTCACGAAGAAGCGTTTTGGACACCATTATACTCTGCACATCTTTCAGAATGTCTCGCAGGACTTGATGACTTGCCTGGGACCCTCGGGCTTGCACCGTAGCCAGGCGTTCATAGAAACGAGCCAGAGGGGCTTCATAATCAATGCCACGCTTTGCACATCGCTGAGAAAATGTTCAAAATACAATTATTTAAGTTAACATGATTATTTACATAATGCTTTTTTAAATTATAGGAAAATTTTTATTTACAAGAAAAAGCAATCTAGCATTACAGCGCAATTGGTGACATGCATATCTGTGTAATGCCAGGTAATAATGCTAATTAAAATATATTAGCTCATTTGTTTTTAATTAAATGGAATTCAAGAAAAAAAATTAATCTCAAAACAAATCAATAAAATAATAGAGGTGATTGTGCCTTTAAGTAAAAAAAAAAAAAAAAAAAAAAAAAACAACTGAAATTTATGATTAAAAATCAAAAACCTGGAAAAATTAAAAGTTATTTACATATAACAAATAATTGTATATTACTAACATTAGATTTAAAGTATTGTTAGTCTTAAGGGCCCTTAAAAATGAAAGCTAAAATTAAGGAGGTCTTAAGGGCTTTTAAGGATCTTGGGAACCTTGGAAAATCTCACTTTAGATGTCAAACACAAATGAGTCATATTTGAATTAGATTTTTAAATCTTGAATATCAAATACATTTTATTTACGATAAATCTGTTTTCTGGTGCAATGAGCAATAGTATTACCTATTCCTAAACAGAAAAGTAAAATATTTGTGAAAAAAGAGGAAAATTATGAAAAGAAGGGAAAAAGAAATGTAAAGAACTATTAAAAAGTATTTTGATTTATCTAATACAAAAACAACTAAATAGGAAATATACAAGAAACTAACTTTTTGTTAATATAAGTACTCGAGTCGACCCAATTAAAAAATGTTTAAAGCCGATTTAAATCAGTTTCTTCAATATCCTAATAAAGAAGATAATAAAAGCTAATAGCTTATAATTGCATTTAAGACAGAAAAGCATTTCTGAAAAACGATTTTTAATTTGTGACTGTAGAATTTAATTTGTAAACTACCATGGTGTAAATTTTCAACCCAAACTATAATTGAAAAACTTGGAATTCCAAGGTTCACCTCTGCTTTACTAACTTGATAGCCTGCATATCTGGGCAATAATACTAATAGAAAATTAAAATATATTAGCTCATTTGCTTTCTAGAAAACCAAAAATCTTAAATCAATAAAATGTGACACACAAAGCTTTCATTTCTGATACAACCTCTAGCCCAGTAGTATCACTATTTTTAGAAGCTCATATATGTTATACATTAATTTACTACATTTCAACACAATGTCCCACAAATACAACTGAAATTTAGAAAAAAAATAAAAGGATATTTACATATTTTCTCAAAAATGTGGTAGCTTCTTTGTTTTGTACATAACAGTTTAAGATGTCTCATTTTTATAGCACTAAAACTGTAACATAACTGTCTATAGGTGAGTGTGTACATACTTGCTCAAATCATGATCAGAGAGTTTTGAAAAAGTTCTTCCAATGATAAATCCATTGGGAAGAGCGCATAGTGGTAGTTGAACACACATTTTTCCACTGTGTTTTTAGATACATAAGGAGTTCCCATTTTGTTTCAACCTCCCACTGGATTACCTCTCATCCGTATTCAAAAATGGAAGATATCCTCATTCTGGTTTGTAATTAGTTGGTAAGGGTCACATAGGATCTGTTATTAGCTGTATTACATTTTCTACCATTCCAGAGAGATTAAAGAGGCATATTTACACAGTCCAGTCATATTAATGTTGACCACCACTTACTTTTGACATAAACATTAAATAACCAATCGCAGAAGGCATGAGTCATCCGCCAATTGGGTGGATATATAAAGTGTGTTTAAAAAACATTTCAGTTCTTGCAGTCAAGCAAAATTGGAGCAATTTATCAGAAGTTTAAGAGGGCACAATCATTGGCCAATGATGAAGCATTTCTGAAACAACTCATTTTGTAAACTGTATACCATGCATGCCAAAATGAGTTGGATAGCAATTGGGATGGCAGAGGTGCATTCAGTTGGAAGCCCAGATGGATCATGAGACTCACAAAAATGTTTCAGCAAAGATTGCAGTATAGGGGCCTTCACAGCAGACACCTGGTTAAATGTACCTACGTTGACTGCTCTTGATTAGCAACAAAGTCTGAAATTGGCATGCTACTACCATAATTGATCTTCCACCGACCCCTCTTTTATGCTCCATGAAACACCTGACAGCCTGCAACAATTTGCAGAGGGGTGGGTCCAAGCTGGAAGAGGGAGCCTTATGGTTTTATCCATTCCTCATTGGAAAGGCATGATGGATCAACGCAAGTCTGCATCTATCCTTGCAGACCATATTCACCCCTACATGCAAATTGTTTTTCATCCTCTACCAGCAGGACAATGCAAAGCTTGCAGCGTACATGCAAAGAGCACCAAGATCAGATTACCCTTGGCTGGGAGCCACTCGATTTGGTTGTTCACCCCATGGAACCTAGAACAGCATTGGGGTCAGTGACTCTCTTCCTGCAAAAGGGGGTCACTTTAATGGACCCATTGCTCACCGACCAGGAATAAAGGAATGTGCAGAATGAAAAGAAATCTTACTCACTTGTTTGTATATATCAAGTAATGATATGGAAGATTCGTTGTCCTCCACCAATCTCAGCTGTGGACTTACAGGCACAACTCTTGGCACGGTAAAATTGAGGAAACGCTTCGATGTTTCTTTTTGTTTCCCTAAATAATG
The DNA here is from genome assembly GCA_032207245.1 of Pardosa pseudoannulata. Lineage (NCBI taxonomy): Eukaryota > Metazoa > Arthropoda > Arachnida > Araneae > Lycosidae > Pardosa > Pardosa pseudoannulata. The sequence continues at coordinate 187,304,862 of CM063504.1, read as the reverse complement.
GTTTAACATTCGTAACAGCTGCAGGACACGCTCCTCCTTCCTAGCATCACTCAAACACGAATCATTTAGAACCAAGTACGGATAAATCTGGAACAAAAAATTCAAAAACAAATATAACAACCAGATAGGAAACTACAATTTGGCTTTAACACAATTCCCAAAATGGTGTTTCCAGACTCAGTTCCATCAAAATCTTTTCCCCAAATGAATATAAAATAAGGATTTCTTCAATTCATTGCATTTCAGCTTTCTTAGTCTAAAGCAAAAATAGAGAATATTACACCTGCCTCTTGTTCCATAAGTGAAAGCTCAGTATCATCTTATTCAAATTTTGGGTCATTCTTTTTCATGTGTTCTAAACAGCAGGTTATACCTTATTACATACTATTTGACTGCAGTTTTCTTATTTATAACTTACAATAGACTGATTTATGTACGAAAAATTAGTTCATTAAAATCTTTATTACTGCATTGTGAAAGACATACTTTAATAAAAACATACTTAAGTGGCTAAATAAATAATTATATTTTATGAAAACCTTTTATCAATAATAAGACATTTCGATTTATCTCCTAAACACAGCGACATCAGCAAACATCAAGATGATTAAGCTTAAATAAATAGGTTACAATCACTACACACAAATTAGGAAAATAAACTTGACAAAGAAAATGCTTCCCACACTAAGTTCTTCCTGAGGTTTTGAAGTTGCTAAACTCAAACTGAATCATTTGTCACTTATACCTTTCCATTGTGGCCTTTAATTGAGAGTCTTCTGGCAGCTGTGTTATGCTTCTGTACAATATCCACCCTTGGCATGAAACGGGATATTCGAACAAAGTAGTGGTTGTGCTGAAAACAAATTATGAAAAACTAATTTAGAATTCTATCTTGTAAAAATACATACATTTCAAACTACCCTAATTTTCGGTGTATAATCTGCGGGTATGAATTTCACAATATTTTAAGAGAAAAATATCGTATAATCTGCAGTGGCGTATAATCTAAAGATTAAATTTCCATTTTAATCGTATGTGATCAGTTTTCAATTTATATGGAAAAACGTATATCTTTTAGTGTTAAAAAATTTAAATTTAAACTCTTTACTTAATGATAACATTTTCTTTAAATTAAAAAAAAGTAATCTAATAAAGTAAAAATTGAGACTTAAAAAAATTTATGTTTAATCACAGTAAAAATAGTCAAAATATTTACATTAATTAGTACAGAAACAATGCTACAAATAAATTATTCAAACCCATATTTAAATTTAGAATTCTTAAAATGCATCTTTTCATTTCAATTTAATATGGTTATTTGCGATCTGCATTAAAATTTTATACTGCAGTTATGGCGCCGTCTCGCGAGCTAAAAGTGGAAAAAAATGAATGCAGCAAAATGCTGTTATTTTAGATTATACAAGTTTTATTTCTTGATAGAAATAAATATGCAAAATGGAATATATTAATTTAATCGGGTATTTTTATCCAAACCACTGTGTCCTTGGCTGAAAAAAGTTTAATCCTCATTAAAAGAAAAAAAAATTCTGTGTATATATGAGCAGGTGCTGCCATCTATTATTCTTTATGAAAGATATTTGTAAATTTTATCAGCAGATAATACGCATTAGAAAGAAATTTAAACTTTTTTAACGTTTAATCTGCAGATTATATGCCAAAAATTAGGGTAGTCATGTTACTTGTTAGAAGAAAGCTTGAACGATAAAATATTCATGTTGTACAGATTTACAAATAAACATTATGTACGAAAGAGAAAGTACCCATCCAGATGCAGACATGCCAACATTTGGGAGCAACAGCAGGGTTCCAAATTTTAGCATGACAATTACATATCTTATTGGTTTCTAAATTAAAATTAAATTTAAAAAATATTTAAACAGTGGGTAAATTAAAATTTATGAGTAGCTTTTAGACCTTTAACAACTTATTTTTCAGAACAGTATTTTTTATAGAAATATTGACCCTCATTCAAATATTTCCATTTTTCTATCATTAAGGATTCTAAACTCAAATTTGACCTCAATTCAGTTGGGTTTTTCAGCACAGTACTGAAAATTTTTTAACATGCTGAGTAATATTCAGCATTATTTTTTGCAAAACATTGTATTTAATTGCTGAATTGTATCCTTTTAGCTGTTCAAAAGTTTTATTTTCCAGAGCAATCGGAGAAGTTTCCCAAGTTACCAAATTTTCTCAGGAGCAACTCCAGATAATCTGGAGTAGTTGACACATCTGCAGATGGAGAGATAATTTTGGTGGAGATATTGCATTTTGGGAAAAAGGTGAATCAACTGTAGAAAATTATTTTCCATATGTTGAAATTTGCATTAATGCTGTGAGTGGTCTAGTAATACCAATATAAAAAGGAACCGCTCTTACCCTGGGTAGGAGAAATTCTCCAGGTATCTCAATATCTGCAGTCAGCTGGCAAAAGTTATTTAAAAATCGGCATTTTTCTTCTATGAGGAATGATCTACAATAAAAAAAGAGCACCATTGCTGAAAACATTAATGCTACAATTTCATCAGCATGCCATTTAAAAGCATTCATCAAAGAGGGTTTCTTTCTGCCTTTATTGAACAAAAAAAGGAGAATCTCATTTCTTAAACATAAATCTGACTACTTTATTAATTACTCTATTCTACCACACATTCAAATTCAGCCATCACCTAAAGAGTATTTTAAAATACTAACATGGACCTACCAGTAATATACCTAATATTTTTTAAATACAACAAATGTATCGAAAAAATATATTACATAACATAAATGCTATTCATGAAATACAATTGGCCCCAAAATATTGGAGTGAAAAGGCACAACTGAATTCAAAATGTGTGCTTTAAGATAATATAATTTAAAAAGATTAACTATTTTTAGCATGCAAAACAAAGTGACAATTATCAAATGACTCCAATGCAATTTTGATCATTTTGGGAACATTTCTATAATCTAGCATTTTGAGACTTACTTATGGAGAAGTTTAGTCTTGCCTTCTAAAATCTTGATCCATTTCTTGAGTTTTGTAATTAGATTGTGCAATTTCATGGCAGAGGGAGCACTACAACAAAAAATTTGTTTCTCAAAATAACATCGCAAATTCACCACATTCATTTTTTTTTTTTTTTTTTTTTTTTTTAAGTAAAATAAAATTTATCAATTCACATGGCTTCCAACATAACTTTGATAATCTTACAATTTCATATATCAATTCAACCAAAATCAGGGATTTGAACTGAAATTTTCTTCATTCTGGTTCAACTAAAAAATATATCAGTTCAGTTCTGGATTTCATTTTGCCAAAAATAACAGCTTTCTGTTCAGTTCTATATGAATAATTTTATGCATATTTTTACTAGTCCTAAAATATAATTCTATCATAAAAATATACTCCTATCAAAATTTAGGAATTTTATTCTTTTTTTAAATAGGTTCACTAGGTCAGGGACGGCCAACATGTCGATTGCAATCGACCGGTCAATTGCGAAGCTTTTTTTGGTCGATCATAGCCGATGGGAGACAAAATTAGAAAGAGCGAAAGGTTTGGTTTGGAGCGCTACGGTCTACTGTTTTGCACACGAGGGCTAAAGAAAGAGCGAAAGAAGTTGTAAAATAATACATATAATTTTTTTTTTCGATATTTTGTTAGCTAAAGGCCAATTTTTATGTTAATTGATGTTTCTAGTTAGTTTTAAAAAAATTCTTTTGCATATTTCAAAATCCAGAGCGGTTTTTAGTTTCCCCCGACATTTTTTTTTTTTCGACGAGCGATTCAGGGAAGAAGAAAGCTCCGTATTTTAATACTTGCTGGCTAATCACGATCGCCCAGCGGGCAGCACACGTGGACGAATCAGCGTTCAGTCTTCCACCCGGCAAGAAGTATAAGTACGCCAGGGTGAAGTATGAAGGGAAAAAACGTTAATCGGAGCCGAGGCGAGGAAGCGGTGACCTACTGGGTTGCTACCGGCAACGTTCTAGGTAGCAAACTGCTTGTTATGGTGGATGAAGGCGACGTTACAGCAGATGCTCATCCTAAAGCTGCCAGTATTTTTGAGATCTTATTTTTCTTTGTGGGCAACATATTTTTAAAGTGAACTGTAGATGCTTGAAGCTCGCCATAATATGAAGACATTGGAAGTAGACCCTTTTTTATTTGAGATGTAAGTTTGTTTTTGTTAGTTTTTCAAAGGGTAACTTCCGGCGACATTTTTCCCTTTTGGATAGGGACCTTGTGTCCAGATTAATTGCTTTCTGCAGTCCTAGTTCAGTTCATAAAAATATCTTTTTTTTTGTAGTATATATGTAATTTTTTTTATTTGTTATTTCTTCAAATGTTTTGTTGTGGTAAATTAATGGCACTAAGTTAATTATATGTATTGTCTTTTTACTTCCAAATAAATTATTTTTAAAACTGCTTTTTTTGACCAACTCGAATTCCACTGTGCAAAATCTCTGCCTAAAATACTTCTAACTGGGTGTTGGGGGTAACATTCTACTGGTCTGGCAGAGGAGTTGTTTTATTAGCGCGCACAATTTCATCTAACATTGCATGTGAATCCCACTACCGTGCACCGAGATCGGGGATTTTTTAAGCAAGTGCCGCGCCGGTAGTATTTAGCTGTTTGTTTGTTTACCTTGAGTGACAAGCAGTTTATTCTATTTACCTGACTTTGTACAATTTGTGACTATTACTATTAAATTACTTCTGTACTTACCTACAGCATATTTTGACTTGAACTTTGAATAATTTTAAAAGTAAGTAGTTTGTTTATAAAGAATGTCATTTGCTGAATTAGAATCACATCTAGCAGTTTAATTTAATTTAATTATTTAAGTATGAATATTGACAACAAGACAATTGAAATGATCAGTAGCATTAATGCATACAAAGCAAAATTTATTATGATAATAGAAGATCTTCAACAAAACAATTTGAATCATTATCCAAATATGTCTGATCACCTACAAAAACATAATTGTAATTATAACATGGAAAAATACGTTGCCGAAATTAAAAAGGTGATTGAAGACTTTGAGGTCAGATTTAAAAATTTTGAAAAAGTTAACATCATTGTGGAGTATTTGTCTTTTCCATTTAAAAAGGATTTAAATATAAAACATTGCCACAGAAATTTCTGAAACTTTTCATTTTGAAAAAAAAAAATGCTCTAGAAAATGAAATTATAACTTTACAAACTGACTTAATCTTACAAGCCAAAGTACTTGAGGACGATTTTTGGAAATATGTCAATCAAGAAAAGTATCCCAATATTAAAAAATGTAGCGAATACATCTACTCTTGTTTTGGATACACATACTTATGTGAATCAGCTTTTTCATATTTAAAGTTCACAAAGACTAAACATCGTTCCGTACTTACTGATTTCCGCACTGAAGATACATTAGCATTATGTTTATATGAATACACACCACTTGGATGGAGACAGGCAGACGCCATTAATAGAGTAGAAAATAAATTTTTATTTTATTACACAATTCTGTGGTGCTGACAACTGGTCCTCATGTATAGATTTTCGATTAATAAATATTATTAGTAAATTATGTTGGTTTAATACCCCCCCTCTCATTAGTACACCAGCTGCATGTTTGTTAAATGTTAAGATCTTACTAGGTAGATCGATCCTATATATAAAGAAGTTGGCCACCCCTGCACTATACTCGGTGTAAACTCTATAGGCACTTCAAGGTCACTGATTTTTCCCCGATGACCAACTGTAACTATGGTAACGACAGTTGGGGAATGACTTTACTCTTTTTTCCCCCACTGTGTTAAGGGGTGACATGCATCGTGTGGGCTCTCCGTGCATGATGAAAGTATGTTTATTTAGACTACACTTTGAAGAATACTTAATACTTTACACAAAATTTTATGAGTCATTTCAGACCTGTTTCTAAGATCATAAATTTAAGATATAACCCCATTTTATAAAATTACAATTCAAAAATTGTATGTTATATTCTAATCCGTAAGATTTAAAAAATTCTACTGAAAAAATAATTTTTCACACACAGTTGCATTATTTACAGAAATAATATCATTAAGATGATTGAATATTTCGCTAATTTTAATGTGTAATTAGTTATAATTTCTCACTATTTATATAATTCTTTTAATTTAAATATCAAAAGTATTTCTTAATAATTAATTTATTTGAGAGAATGTAGTTCTGAAATTCCTTAAATTTAAGTTGTATGTTAATAAGTATATCATGAAATTATGTGGACCATAGTCAAGTTTCTATTCCAAAATTGTACTGTATTAATTATTTTATGATTTTACAAGAATTGAAAGAGGACTTAATGCAATAACAATATTTTGTATAATTTTATTATGTATTTAAAGATTTATGGTCTGTTGACACATTTCTAGAAAGTGAAAATTTCTTTAGAAGGTAAAGATTCCTACTGTTTTAGTAAGAATTCTAAATTAAAATAAATTTTTATATTTTGGCAAAAACATCTATGATTTATTATAACCATTTTATACATATTGTTAAACTGTTCTTTATGTAAATAGTTAAAGCATTAATGCACAACTGAAAATTTTGACTTTGCTTATAATAATAAAGCAAGTCGTCTGAACATATTGGAATCCAATCCTCAACTGAAGTGCTGAAAATAAGGGTGAATGCACAGGCTTCTTGGTCGCTACCATAGTAACCGATGAATGGGGAAACGAGAAAGTGTGACCTTGAAGCGCCAATAGATTTTACATGGACTATAGGTGAATGGATGCAATTAACCATCCTGTACAATGAGCAGCGAACAGCAAACATTGTCATTGTTATCAAAACTGCATTTGACAACTGAATTAAATCGAGAAGCAATGAACATGTAGTTTGGGTTGGTTTGGAGCCCTATTTTTTGTAACATGAGAGTGGGACTTCTACTTAAAGACAATTTTGAATGGCTACGAAGATCTATGCCCATTTGGGAGTCAAATCACTGAACTTCAGCACTCTTTTCATCATTCAACACAATGTACATGTAATGATGATAATTATAGATTAAATTAGAAAAATATTGATAAGTTGGTTGCAGTAACAAAATGACTGAAAATATATCAAACCGAAAATAAACAGATTTTTTTCTGGTGCAGTTCTGGTTTGAAACCCTGACCATCATTTAAACTATCTGCCATTTTTTTTTTCATAGCAAATAATGTCTCTTATAAATGTTAGAGAAATTTTTGTAATAATTTCATGAATGCTACCTGAAATCGAAATCAGCCGTAAACTGGCCTTTCATCTTCTGAAAAACTGGATCTTGGGCAGTTGCTTGAGCTCTTCGAGCCAACGACTCAGACATTGAACTACAGATCGTAGTGGAGACTGTTGATACATTTTCGACACCCACACCAAATGTTGAAACTAGTTTCTTGACAAAGTTCAAGGTATGAGGGGTGACAGTGGCTTCTGAAACTGCCGTTGCATTCTCATAGGCCACAGCATAACACTTAGCAAGAGCCTGTCGCAGTTGACGCAACACTTCTTCGTACACATTCTCACGAAACCATACCATCTGAAAAATACACAATCACAGTCAGCTTTTTCAATGTAAAATTGCGATAAGAAAATAGAAACATGGCTGTACCTGGTCAACTATTCCCTCGAGGCACGATAAGATAGTTGGATGTATGTCTCGTTGCATGTGCATGATGCGGCTGCAGCGCCACATCGGCTGTGTTGCACGGATCGGAGCAGATTCTGAAGGCTGAGAATTTGAGGTATATTCTGAGGGAAAACCAACATCATTAAGTCTACAGATATCTTACTTTGCAGATGGACCTCATCTGCATGATACTGCATAAACAATGTACCAACATTCTTTTAAAATATATACACCACGGCTGTTGACAGTTAATCACCAATTAGTTTTTCAAACTACAAATTAATTTTGGCTTGCTGTTAAAAATTTATAAGTTTCTCGATAAGTTAATTTAAAATTTATCCCCAATTAAATACTAAATAATAATGAGGCAATTATATTTAACCAAATGAGAAATTTTAAAATTATATAAAGGCTGAACAATAATGCATGAAAGAAGAATTACATGTAAATACTGTCTAAATATTATCATAAGTAGTATCATAATTTATATTAATTTATAACTATAACAAAATTCTGTTTCAATAATCATAAATTAACAAAAATGTTTTGATAACTGCCAACCACCAGTATTATTGCAACCACTTTAAATGTTTAGCTAAAATTAGAGAAACTACCTTAAAATCATGAATGAAGAGGTTGAAGGCATCTTAAATAGAGAATAATTATAGACAAATTGTGAACTGAATGAAATATACATTTGGGAAAAAGAACTAAACATTTTGTAAACAGTAAGCAAATGTAATTGTAATAAATAAAAATGAGCAAATATTCATACAATTTTAACCAACAAGACTAACCCAAGGTATTGAAGATTAGATTGTTTACAGACTACAAAAGAAATGCATGCATTTGTGTTAAACTTTTATTTGGGAGAAATGGGCTTAAAAAAATACACAACCTAAGTATTTGTTTTTGTATTGTTGTGAGCTTCACTCAAAGGTTCGGGAATTTGATGGACATGAGGAAACACAAACACAAATTTATTAAGAGCACAATAAAAGCTCACAGTTGGAACATTCTAGAACAATGAAGTACACTCTGGAACAAAGCAGTCCACATAAAATTATTACTGCACAGCTAGCATGGTGAAGTTCTGTCAATGGGTTGTAAGTCACTGGACAAGATCATGGTGGAGATCTATTTAGAAGCTTCCAACATCTGGTTACGCCAAATGTTTCGCTTAGTCGCCAGCTAGCCAAAATACATACATTTAAAGTCTGTATATTTTATTGATTTGGTTTGGAGAACAACCGTCTACTTATTGGAAAACAAGAACTAACCCACAAACTCAGGGACCGAAGAGCAGCACCCTAACAATTCGGCTATCATTCAGTCCAATATATATAATATGCAAATAGAGGTTAAATTTAAAAATTAAAAATTAAATTTAAATAAAATTCTTATTTTTTCTGCCCAAACAACAACAAATTGAATAAGTATTTTCATCTTACCCTTACCATTTGCCGAGGAACTGTCTGAAAGCGAGACAGCTGGACTGGATGGAGTAGTGGTCGTAACTCCACTTGGCTGAGCTGTTTGGTTGTTGCTATTTTTATCTAAAAAAAAAACACATATTTGACAACTCTCTTTGAGTAATACTAATTGTATATAGCTTGCATAGATCAGGAATGATTGCGACTCAAAGAAAAAAACCCTGAAGTTTGTATCATTCTTAATCAAATACACCCAAACTAAAAAGTTACATATAACAAATAACTACATGGTACTAGTATTTGATTTAATGTTTTGTTGCTCAATTTCAAGCAGTGGCATTAACTGTAAGTCAATTACAGCAGCAACTGCTTTAATTTTACTCTTAAAATGAAATTACCTAACTTCTTTTGATGAATTTCACTCTTGGATGTTAAGCCTTCTTAAAAATAAATTTCTAAACCAAGAATATCAGATACGTTTTATTTATGATAAATCTGTTTTCTGTAATTAGTAAGCAATTCTAGTAAGCATTAGAATAATACCAGACACAGAAGTAAAATATGACCCCCCCCCAACAGTCACGAGAAAGCATCTTCGCAATGTTACACTAATACAAATCTATCAACACCTGTTCAAAGATCAAAGCTTATTAGTTCAGAAAATGGCCTATTCTCTTCTAACCTCCTCCTCTGATGCTCAGAAATATTGACTCTAATAGAATAATTGATCTGCAGCTGAAAAACAAAAGCTTGATAAGAAGCCTTTATAATTTATTCAAAAAATGTCTTCATTGAATTCAAATTGCCATGACGGGAATTTTCAGTGTAGAAGATATTATTTCCAAACCTGGAAGAACAATTGAAAATACCTCGGATTCAAGGGTACTCAGAGAACACAATCAGCCCTACAATAAAAAAAATTTGATTCCCACCCCCCATAAATTTAGTAATGTTCAGAATTGCTATGGACAAACAATAGTAACTGGGATCTGTCAATCATTTCCTTAGAAATATTTTTAATTTTTGGTCAGTCTTACATTTTTCTCTTTGTTCAATCTTGAGCAGAAGGTAGAGAGTTCGAATGGGAAAATACACGGCTTGTGGGTACGTTCGACCCACTTGGCTTATGATGTTCAGCATGAGGCGGCCTTCAGCCCGTACCAGACACGTTAACAGTTGTGGCACCCATGGAAGCCACTGCAAGGGGGGGACACCAACGTTGTTTTTGTCTACCGCTTCTGCTAGCTGAGAATTTTCATCATCGTATGTCAGCAGCCACAGCACCTAAAATAAATAAAAACCTTGATTATCAAAATCATAAATGATACTCGCCTTTTTCCTGTCCAGTTTACTTACCGAATTTTAACCCATTATTTTAAAATTTGGAGTCTAGTAGAGTGGGAATTATTTGAGAGCCATAGAAAACAGGATGTATTCTTTCATTCTCTGGGGGTAGTTTGTGCCCCTAAATTCTAGTCTGAAGTGATACTTTACTCAGCATCAAATGCATTGATAAAGACTGACTTTTGTAAAACTTATTTTTCTCCTGTTACTGTAGATGGCACTTAAGGTTATCATTTGTCAGATTTAATCAAATGAACATTTCATGTATCACATAATTCCAATTTCAGCATCTTTCAAAACTATTTTATCAAATTTCTGACCATAAAGTGTTTTTAGTGATTAAAGTGCAAATTATCGACTGTTTCTGGCTTATGAAGAATTGCATTTATTAGAAGATTAGCTGATCTGCTACAATTATAGTACTGTTGTTTTAGAGCGATTATAACACAGATAAGAGTCATTTTAAACTTATCTTACAATTTTTATACTTTTTCTCATTTCAAAATTTTTGCAACTTCAATAGCTTTTTGCTGTTATATATATTCTTTTTTGTTCCTCACTGGTTTTTAAAAACCATTTTGTTAATTTTAGCCAATTTGGCGATTTCTTGTCACCAATGACAAAAACACACACACACACACAAAAGAAAAAAAAAAACAGTTGTATTACATTTGTTCCAAAGATATGTAAATAAGCCGACCTCCCACCACTTTATGACATTAAAAAGTCCTGAAAATTCCTGGCTTATACACAGAAATATACAGTAATTAATGTTTTATTTCCTATCTTTAAAATTTGAAACCTGATATAATCTATAATATGACTAACTTTTTTATAACTTTCAAACAATCTTTGTATGTAAGTTGGCATACCTGCCATTCATAAAACTGTTGAGACGCCACATAGCATTTTCAAAAGCAGCTAATCTTCCCCATATATACTCTCCATTCAATAAAGGGAAAAAAATGTGCAGTTACCTTTGCCAAATACTTTCTGGACTTGCATTCATTCTGATGACGGCAGGAATGCAAGAAGCATGTCAGAGCGGAGACACCCAGCATCATATTACGGCTACAAAAGAAATTCAGAACAAATCATACTACACTTCACCAATAAAATAAATAAATAAATATTTCTACAGATGAGTTCCCTAGAAACTATTGTAGACATTTTGCAGAAACCTACAAGGTCCCCGATGTTTCTGTCTTAGAATCCACATCAGCGTATAATCAGGAAGTGACTCATATTTTCAGAGAAAAATGATTGTTGTAAAATCAATAGATTAAACTTCCACTTGAATTTCATGCAATTCACAGAAATGAAAGGAATATGAAAAATAGCATATCTTCTAATGCAAAAAAATAAATTTAAATTCTTTTATATAATGACATTTTTTAAATTACAAAATAATTTAACAGAGTGGGTATTTGGATAAACTTGAAGAATGTTATATTACACAATAGTAAAAATGGTATTCTAAAAATTGACATAAATTAGTAGAAAAACTATAATACAAAAAAGTTATTTCACTTTTAATATTAATTTAATATAGTTGTTAAATTTGTAATCTGGAGTTACGGCACCCTCTGCCCAAGTGAAGGTGAAGAACAAATGGAAAGAGCAGTTTTCTACCATTCCAGATTATACTGGTGTCATTTCTTGATAGAAATAAATACACAAAAGGGGAAAATATTAATGGAATCCCACATGTTCATTAAATTTAATTTGCTGTATTTCTTTTCATTTCAATAGTACTTCCTCGTCAGCTGTGCAATGTCTCTAGGACACTTTACGATAAAAACAACCCCTCGCTACCACATTCAAGTTTTGACCTGTCACCAAGTGTTGTCAGTAACATTCACTCGCTTCCACAAGCACTCATTTCGAAACAATTCATGGCTTCTGAGTTTAGGGATGAGCGATTGGTAATGGAAAAGCAACATACTTGTCCAGTTTCTCTTTGGTGAATACATATTCCAAATGATCTCCCCACAGAGCCCAGGCCTTGACGGGTGTCGTGGAGTTGGCATCCCACACTAAACGCACGGTTGGCATCTTCATTGCGGCCCATTTGAGACAAGAAAACGCCCCGCAATGCATAAAACTCGGCAGTCATTTCTTTGGTGAAGTATTTGAGATTAGTAGAATCAATCACGTTCAATCCTTCATGCAATGCTATAGAGCTCTGAAACAAAAACAAGCTCAAATCAAATCTCTCGTACTTACTTTCCAAATACACATGCTCAAGTAAAATTTAAAGAAATTAAATTAAAAAAAATTTATTTTCATATTTATACTTTATTTGTGCCTGTCCGATTTTGCTTCTCATAAACCTAAGGTGCAGAAGAACAGATTCATGGAACAGGCAGAGTATATAACCTATTGGTGAGGTTTTCAGTTGACAAAAAGTCACCAAATAGCTAAACCTAAACTTTCTTCGGTAAAGCATAAAATAATGGAAAGAGAATATAAAATGGGAAAATTTTTCAAATGAAAAACACAAAATTTTTAAAAATAAATTTACAGCGACTTTTACCTGTATTATAATAGTGCTAAATTAGCTATACTACATCTGTAGTGATTGGGCTAATCTTCTAAAGAACGTACTTCTACGTAAGCCATAAACAATTGTTAAAAAACCAAAAATAGTTGTTTCAATTTTTTTTATATTGTTTAAATTTACGAAATAGTTCTACATTTAGATAGGGTTACCAGAGTTGAAAGTGGAGTTAACAACTCTGGTTTCAACACTTAAAGACCAATGTTATTTGTGTCTAAGTAAAAAAGGGCTGCATATGTGCCCACATATTTCCAAACTGAGTGCCGCAGTAGTAATCTCAAAAAGTTAGCACATTACGAAATTATTAAAAAAAGCAACCTGGAGTTTTTTTTTTTTTTTTTTTTAATCTCTCACAATTGCTGATGCATTGGAAGAAATGTCTGCATTTGTTTTGAGTCCTGATCAATCTTTAACCTCTGCAGTAATTAAATTGAACACTATTGTGAAAAAGGATGGGTGTAGCATTTTACTTTAAAACAATTCGAGTAGAAAACACTTCTCTGCTTGGCAATATATCTGAACTTTCTATTATTTTTTTTTTCATTTTGGCTTATATACCGGTTTTGTACTCAGGGCAAATTTTTGACAGAAAACTACACCCTTGTTTCACACAAGGATAGGCTTATATATGGAAATACACAGTAATTAAACATAATATTGTTGATAAAAAAATATTTTGCATGTGATATGTGCTGTAATCAAAAGGAAAGATGTGAATTTAGAAAAAGAATAAGATCCTTAGAGCAGTTTTTCAAAAAAATTATACTACACAACATATGTTTTGACCTGTACTTTTTGTCCGACTTGTTTTTCAACAAACATATGAAAATTTTAAAACACCCAAAGCTCTCTGCAAACATTGTAACTGAAAAGTAAACTTTAATATTTATTCACTAGTTAAAGTTTTTTTTTTTTTTTTTTTTTTTTTTTAATGTTAAAATACATAGTGACCATCTCATCTAGTCAGAAACAAAACTGTAGACAAAATTGCAAACATATAGGCTTTATTGCAAAGATATGGTTAAATCAAAAGGACTGAAATGGCTGTTATTTCTCGACTTCACTTTATATTAAATTACCCTAATTTCCTGTTAATAATGCACAGGGGTCAATTTTTATATTTTCAGAGAAAAATACCATATAACCTGCAGATCTTAATTTCATGCGATTCACAGAAATAAAAGCCATATGGAAAAAAAGCATATCTTCTAATGTAAAAATTAAAACTTAACATTCTTTAATTTACAACAAAAAATTTAACAAAGTGAAAATTTGGATAGACTTGAATTTTATATTATACAACAATAAGGATACACTCTAAAAATTTACATAAATTATTAGAGAAACATTGATACAAATAAACGAGTCTAACACATTTTTAAATTAAAATGCTAAAATTCATAATCCTTAAAATGCATCTTTTCATTTTATACAGTTATTTGCAATCTGTGTTAAAATTTTTAATCTACAATTATGGCACCATCTGCCAAACTGAAAGTGGAAAAAAAAAAAAAAAAAAAAAAAAGGAATGCAGCAAAGTGTTGTCATTCAAATAAACAGGTATTATTTCTTGATAGAAATATATAAAAGGTAAAGTATTTATTTAATCAAGAACTTTCTGAAAGTGATTTTATTTTCATCACTTTATCAGCAAACAAACTTTCTGTAAACAGTAGAAGGTGCTGCTATCTATTATTCTTTAAGAAAAATTTTAAGTAAATTTAAGTAAATTTTAATGATAAAAGTAATTCTTAACAGCAGATAATATGCAGCAGCATATACACATTAGAAAATAATTTTAAAAAAATTTTAACAATCTCCAGATTACAGGCAGGAAATTAGAATAACCTTTCAGCAGAAAAAAAGGGGAAAATTTGATAGCCAAAAGGGCAATACTACATACAGAAAAAGATTTAGAAATTTCTATAATATATATTCTTTAAATACCTACCTCTTGGTTATCTACCTTTGCTGACACATGAGCCATTTGCAGGAAGCATTTTATCTGCTGTCTGATTTTTTGAAAACAATCAACAATAGGAACGCTTGGTATTGAATGTATACTGGAAAGACATTTAAAAATGCAATAAATATGATATTCAACCTATCTTATAGTAATTTCTGTTCTGACTAATGGTTCCATACTACAAAGCTGCAACTGATTTGTCAGTACCTTACAGTTTAGAACTGCATCAGTCCAATATTGATATAGCAATAACAATATGTATTCAGCAATACTGTTTTGCCTCCACCCACATACATCAATGAAATCAGCACCCTGTGATGGTAAGCAAGTTGCTACTTCATGAAAATTAATCGACATAAAAAAATTAAATCTAAAAACCACAGAAAGTTTCTATAATTGATAAAAATTTTAATAACATTATAAAGTTAAATTAATTGGATTTTTACAACTTTGTTTTATGAAATCCATTTATTAGTAAACAAAATAGTAGGAAAATATAAACTAATGAAAAATAAAAAAATTCTACAAGGATTTAAAAATCTTAGAGTACTTTATGATCACAAACATTCCTAATCAATATAAAGTAGAGATGTTAATTTTGCTGACAGAATGGAAAAAACCAGGTTTACGTATGGCTTGAGAAATCCATAACAATTTTGAAATTTAAAAAAAAAGGCAGATAAGTATTGATGTTTTCTCACCGTCCGAGGGCCTCCAAACAAACATTTGTGAGACCATGCTTTCTAGCTACTTTTCCATAATGAATGATCGACTGAGCAGAAGCGTGAACACCTAGCATGGCATGGTTGGCTTGTGCTTCCATTTGTTGACCGTTCGATCCTGGCTCATAACAGGACACAATTGTCTTGTAATGCTCT
This sequence comes from Pardosa pseudoannulata, assembly GCA_032207245.1. Classification (NCBI taxonomy): domain Eukaryota; kingdom Metazoa; phylum Arthropoda; class Arachnida; order Araneae; family Lycosidae; genus Pardosa; species Pardosa pseudoannulata. The sequence continues at coordinate 187,289,028 of CM063504.1, read as the reverse complement.
TGTCTCCAGTAGAAAATCTCACTCCAGTGAGAGAGATCGTCACTAATCACAGGAATTCGGTTGCGCCACGTTTTCACAATAGCTTTCATGTCATGAAGACTCGGGGCTCGACCAATATTTGCAGGCAAAAGGCCCTGATGAATTTGAATGGCATCTTGTAATTCCATCACCTGTTGTGCTGCCTGACAACAAAAAAGAGATTACAGTCAACAAAATCTTGCAACACTCAACCCCTATGTGGAAGTTGGATTGTTATACAATATTTAATTAGGCAGATAGAACTGAGAACAATTAAATAACATTTGGTACTTATTTAAAGCAGGGCTTCGAACTGAAAAAAAAACTTTTGGCAGAACAAAAACCAGAACTGAATTAAAAATATATATCTATTTTGGTTCTGTAACCAAATCATCAATACTTTCTAATTTAATGTCAAACTTACTATTATCACTACATGTACATTTCATCTTGATTTCCAATTTTTATGTTCACCAATACATTTCCATTTCATATTTGACTCAGTTGAATGTTCAGATGTCATATGGAATTTGATAATGATTACAAAGATAATGCTTGTCCTTCTCTGCTCACCATTGGTATCACACAGGTTGATTAAAAGGATTGATACAAAAAGTATAGCCTTTAAAAAGAGATTAAATCTTCTCAAGTTTTGAAAGAATTCCATATTTTGTTTATGATAGAATTATATTTTTAGTGCAAATAAGAATAGACATAAAATCAAATTATTCATTGAAAACTGAATTGGAAAACAAAAGCAGTTATTTTTTACAGAAAAAACTGGAACAGATTTAAACTTAAGTTCTTGAAAGAAAGAAAAAAAAAGGGGGGGGTGGGGGGTTCAAAGCCCAGGTTTAAAGATGTTAAGACTCTACAACAGCCTATGACTTGTCATTGTATGTCAAAACTTTATGTAGAGAGAATAATATTTTGTATGTGTACCAAATACATTTTTTATAAATTAAGTTACTCATTTTAATATTTCTTTCTAGCTCATTAACTCCCTTTGTTCCCTAAATGTATGTTAATAAAGAACATAAAAGAACACAATTGGAAAATTGTGATGTCTATTCTTAGTATGCCTCAACTTAGATGTTCTAAGACAAACATAACAGAAAAACAAGGAAAACTTTAGAAACCTCTACACTAAATGGGATGAAAAAACAAATACAAGTCAATTCTATAAAGACAAATAAAAAAAATTTTAAAGACACGAAACACATTTAAAAGGATTAGGAAAAGAAAAGGTCAATTTCCTGAAATGTTTTAAATAAAGACAAGCATTTAATTTCTTCTGTATGTCATTTCCATTCAATGAAATCACCTCTACCTATTGTCTCAAATTTGTAAAGATCCTTCAACCTCTTATTTGTGTTCTGAAAGAACATGCTCTATTCTTTGATTAATTTATAAAGAAAAATAATTTTATTTCTTTGTAGTAATCAACCCAGCAAAAGGTATACTAGAATTTGAATTTATTTCAATCATGTTTTTCAATGAGTATTGCCAATACTCAACACAGAAATAAAGATAGTTAATATTCTACTTTCGAAAATAAGCAGCAACCAAGCCCTTAACATTCAGTCAACTCCAATTCATTTCAATAATTCCAAACCTTATTAGCCTTTACACCTTTATACATTAGCAATATCACTGTTCACACGTAAATACAAACGAGATTCTCTAATAATTATGTGCAACGACTCTTTATATTGTAAAATACTGCAACAAAACCAATGCTATATAACAAAACACTTAGATGCAACAATTTTAATATAATGGATTCATTTCTGTTGTGAATCCAATAACACTGCATTCAAGGTCTAACCTATGTGAAATGGTACTTTGGGAAATTTGTTTATTAATGGTATCTACTTGGTGAACTATCTTCTGTCGAACGACAGCTATTTCTAATGATAAATTGCCTTGGTGTCGACATTCTAGGTATATTTTTTTGTAAAATCTCTTCCCATTAACCTAGAACACCCAAAACTTTTTCTGTGTAATCACAATCAAAACTGATTAAAAGTAATGAAAAATTTGCAAATTCTCTGCAAACATGTGGAAAGGAGGACAAACTAAAGAGGTTCCAGTGCCGACGAACATTCTAGTGTTAAACTTTAGGCTTGACAAAACAACTCACTGGCTATTGACATTGTTGCAACAATCAATTCAGAGTGAAATCCCTGGTTGGGGATGATTTTAACAGGTGACAGGAAAATAATTATTTGGCTTTGACACAAAAAGATATTCATTTTAAAATATTGAGGGAACTTACCTGTAACAAAGGCAAGTGGATGTGCGACACTATCTGTGGCAGTCTTCTCCATTCTCTAATACAAAGATTGGAACACACTTCGACCAATTTTTCCACTAGATTAAGATGCCTGTCTTCCGGATGACAAATACACAAATAACCTTTATAGAGATTGATCTTCCAATACAGCTCTCTAGGAGAAGCCTGGTCAACCTGAAATGCATCCACACTTAATTGTGTCACAAAACTAATCTAGACAACATGGCAGCTCCATTTCTACAAAATCTACTTTAAAAACAAGAAAAAGAATAAAATTTAGAAACAACAAATATATCTTTATAAATGATAGACTTGATCATAAGATATTTGAAACAATTGTATAGATTCTAAAAAGAAAAACTTTCTCAAAATAAGCATCACAAAAATTTCATATTTTTTAGCAACGATATCTAATTCACTTACACTTTCCTATTTTCTGCATAATTCTTAGCAGATGGAGATCATTGAAAAGAGCCTGGGTGCTGTTGCAAAGCTAGGCTCTTCCTACTTTGCCGGAACTAAGTACTATTTTCATTTTAAAAAATTTAATACAGAAATCAATAAATTCAAATTCATTTTCGATTCTATTCTTGATCCTTTCTGGGCTCTGTTTTAACTTTAATGAAATGGCTCAAAATTAAAAAGAATAAATTCACGTAAAATGAATAAGATGAGATCATCATTGCTTTAGGATATAACAAACATGTTACAGTTACATTATAAAAACTAAGTATTCTTTTTTAAGGGTATAGAATAAAATTCATTGTGAAAAATTGAATAACTTCATATGCTTTTAAAATTATAAATAATTCCAAATCAGTGGACAAGTAATATGTCTTCCCTCAAAAGGTACAACATTATTATGTAGATGGAAAACTAAAAACTGAAAGTCATGTACTACTAAGCAGAAACAAAATCAAGTCAAAATACACAAAGTGTTGGTCACATCTAAGGTTTAGTTCCAATTTGAATATGCATTATCCAAGACACAGAGTCTACTGAATTGAAATGTCCATTTCCTGACATTTATTTAGAAGAAGTTTGAGTTGAGACAACTCAACTAAAGATTATTTTTGGCTTTCTCTTTCAAATGTCAGTCAATTAAATGATAGTTGGTAATTCATCAGGTAGATAACATTTAACTTCAAATATATAAGCTGAAAATTTGGCTAGCTCAAAGTTTTACATTTTACACCACAAGCAGTAAGATTTCCTTACCTCTACGATTAAAACTAAATAGTGTTTTGAAACAGTTCAGTGGTTTGATTTGGAACCATTGTTTACTTAGCAGTAACATTTTGCATTCTATAAGAACACAGATCATTTTATTTTTTTAACTATATATGAATTATTTCAAATTCAGTTCATATTATAATTAAAGTTAAATTACAATACAAAATGAATGGCATGCACATGAAATTTCATATCTGGTTGAGCAATGCTAGTAATTTAGAGAAGTAATTACCAATCTTTCTTTGGAATGTTATTTATTAAATAAAACAACTTGTTTTTAGCCTGCTTAAAAAATATTTATTTAGAGAACTATTATGAGAGGATTATAGTGATGACAGTAGACACCCTGTTATGTATTCAACTTACTTTCCATGCATAATAATTTCATGTTGCAAATAAGAATGCACCCCAATTTCCTGGCTACAATTCGCAACAGCTTATAATCTGCACATGTGAATTTCATGATATTTTCAGAAAAAATATTCTATAACCCACAGTGGTGTTTGGCTAGCAGATTTCCACTTTAATTTCACAGAAATTAAAGGCATGTCGAAAAAGCATATTGTCTAATGTAAAAAATAAATTCTGTTACCTAATAATTTTTTTAAATTAAAAAAAGCAACAAAGTGAAAATTTGGATAGACTAAGAATTTTATATTACACAAAAGTAAGAATATATTCTAAAAATTTACATAATTAGTAGAGAAACAATACAAATTATTTGAATGCATATTTTAAAAAAGCTGTTAAAATTCCAAATCCCCAAAAAGGCATCTTTTTATTGTAATTTAATACTATTTGCAATCAATCAATTTTTAAACTGGCAGTGCTGGTGCAATTTTCCAAATTGAAAGTGAAAACCGCAATGTGCTGCCACTCCAGATTCACAGAAATAAATATACAAAAGGAAAAATATTAATTTAATCAGGAATTTTTACCCAGACTGTTGTGACCTTGACTGAAATGGTTCAATTCTCAGCAGCAAAATAATTAGTGTAAATAGGAGCAGGTGCTGCCCTCTTATTTAGAAAAATACTTGTAAATTTTACTATAAAAATAATTTTTAGCAGTAGATAATATGCAGTGGCATATGAATCGCATCAGAAAATAATTTAAATCCACAGATTAATAAGCAGGAAATCAGGGTGCAGTTAGAAATTTGTAAGAAAGAAGTTTACTTTGCTTTATAAAAATAACACAATGGAAGTAGGCATTTACAGACCTACTGTGTATAAAAAAAAAACCAATTTATCCTGGTACATGTATTACCCACCTTTAATTTTGCGTCAGGTTCAGGCTGAAGACGGTACTGCTGAGTTGCGGGGTTGCTAGGGTTCGACAGTATCTAAAATCAAAAAATTCTACTCTCTCAGATCAACACAAAATAACAAACATACTGAAACTCATTCACCTTTATTCAAAATAAAAATAATTGCTTACAAGATTCTCTCGTACCAAAAATAAAAATGTATCCATCAACACTCATACAGAGAAAAACAAAGATAATTACGTAACATTTCACTCAATTTTAATCCAGCACATCCCTAATAAAATTTCTTTTGTGTAAAAATTTAATTTCAAATGCTTTTAAAATTATAAACGAATCAAAATGATCTGCCTTCCCTCAAAAGGTACAACATTCTATTATATAAAGAAGGGGGAGGGGCATTTATATAAAGCAAAAAGTATAATTTTTGGTACATGTTTTATGCACCATATGATTTCAACCAAGGCTTCAAACCATATTATTTTCATTCTGTTTTGGTTCAACTAAAATAAAAATATATCAGTCCAGTTCCAGTTTTCATTCTGCCAAAAATTGTTTTTGGTTCATTTTATATATATATATATATATATATATATTCTTATTTGCACAAAAAAATATAATTTAGAAGATTTTTGTGAATTAACCAGCATGTTTGCCATAAGCATTATCAAAATTGCACATGACAACAGAACATTCAAATGAATTAAATCTGCATTTTAAAAGTAATTTCAAGTGAAACTGAAAACATCAAAACAGGAAATTGAGAAGTAATGATAATTATATGGATGACATTAAGTTGGTTACAGTAACAAACAACTGAAGATATATCAAAGTTAATTTTTTTTTCTCAGTTAAGCTCTCATTTTCATTTTGATCCCCCCCCCCCTTTTCAGTTCATTTCTGGTCCAAAGCCCAGATTCCAACACACTTTCAATTTAGAGGTGTGTCTTTTCCATGTGCGAATAGGGGAGTTGCCATTTCTGCTCATAATAATCTACATCAAAGTACATAGCAATGATGCAAGTGAAATTTTATGATCATGAATTAAAGTGAAAAATTATCTCAATAATTTAACACATATGACTAATAAAAAACTTACAAAGAAAATGGAAAATGATTTTATTCTAAAAAACAATACCATTATTTAATACTGTTTTAAGAAAATAGCAAATGACTTTTTAGAATTTGAAAAATAAATAAATAAAAACAGGTGAAATTTTGAACAATTCCATGATTTTTGCTAGCAAGAATTTCAAAAAGCACTCCAGTAATATTTAAAATCTTAAAAAGAAACCTAAAAATTCCCTTATGTGTACCCAACTTCCCATTCATGGATCTCCATAGGAGCCATTGAAAATATTACAATGTGTGAATACAATGGCTCAGGTAACTTCTTTGTGCAGAACAGTTGAATAAATTTTCCTTTAGTGCAGCTGTTGCTACAATTCCATACCTTAGAAACCACAACCCCCAGAGATCTTGCTCAATAAAGGTGGCAACCAATAAACCGAGAAAAAAAATTTATGGTAGCCACAACAAGATTGATTAATAAACCTTTGAAGCCAGGAAGGAAAAAACATTGCACTATAATTTATTCTAAAATTTTGACAACTAAAAATATTCCATATTATTGTAATTTACTTATGATTCCCTACCTCTTTCTCCAAAAGTGATAGAATACCCAAACTTAATTTATTCTGTAAATTCTCTGCCCATTCATAGCTCCCATTTTCTCCATTAATAAAATCTTACCTTTTTTTTTTTTAATCATTTGTGTATGCAATATTTCATGGATGTCTGCAAGTTCTCAACCAAATCCCAAGTACTGACTTTGCTATTTTGGATAACCATCTGGCCTGTTAACAGAATACAGAAATTCTGAATTTGAAGTTTGCTAGGAAAATGTTTCTCTCCCTTAAGTGAGTTAAGTTTCTATTAGTTTTCTGGCAAAAATCCTTGTAGGTGGATGTGTGCCAAGATATCATAGTCTTAGATTAATAAAATGAAATTATTGAGGTGAAACCAGGGCTTCAAGTCAGAACTGAACCAAAAACCAAATTAAAAAAAAAACAAAAACATTTGGGTCAGAACGAACACCTGAAGTGAACTGAAAAAAATATATATAATTGGTTTATTTCAGTTTGACATATCTTCAGTCCTTTTGTTGTCATAACCAACTTGTCAATATTTTCTATGTCCATCCTATAATTATAGTCGTTTCATGTCCATTTCCTGTTTTGTGTGAAGGCAGATTTAATTTAGTTGTCAAATGAGATTTTGATAATGCCACTGCTCACCATTCTCTGATCATACATGCTGCTTAATTGTATCAATTCAGTGTACCAATTAAAAAAAAGAATTAAAAATGAATAGAATTACATTTTTAGTATAAGAATTTTCAAAAAAATAAAATACACATTCAAAACTGAAGTGATATTTTTCCTAGTTGAACTGGAATGAAAAAATGACAGTTCCAAGTCCTGCGTGAAACAGTGCCTGAGCTCCATCAAAACTAACATGGACTAGTTTCTTTTTTAATTTCATGTTAATGCCACTAACATATTCAGGAAATTGTTGATGCAATCCTAGACAATAGCAGAAAAAATTTCTGGTGTACATAAAGTACACCTTTGTAATGAAATGATTAAAAAAAGAGTAATAAAAATCACAAATGCACAATGATATTCATTCATTCATGCATACAAACATTCCAAATTTGCATTCTGAGACTTAGGTAAATAAAAATACCTATAGTTATCTAAATTTGAAGGTTGATTCTTTTTTAATGAAAACAATGGTTAGATTTTACCTTTTACATCTGATTCTAATATTAAAAAAAAAAAATTTTAATGAACAAGAATGCAATACAGGTGATAATTTTGTCTGATAAACTGGGTGCAATATTAGAGAATTTAGATTCATCTTTTAATCCATAACACACAGTTGTCCAAAATTATTTTGTTGAATCCAAAAGTGTGGAAATGATATGTTTGGTTTGGAGTGTTACAGTCTACTCAAACGAATCATTCAGCATAATCTATACATGTACACTTTTTTAAAGTACTACAATGGTTTTTGTTTCTTCTTCACATAAAGATACCTGTAATCATTTTTGAGTTGCCATAAATGAAAGCCAAAGGTTTACAGAGTTTGGCAACCCTTTATCTAACCCGAAAAACTAAGAGTTGTAAGTGATATATAAGGGTATATAGATATATAGTAAGAGTGGAACACAAAAATAAATGTTCCAATGAAATGCATTTTATAGTGAGTAATTATTCATTCTATTTAAGACATCCTTCATTGGTGATCTGAACATGATTCAAAATTAAAATAGCCTACACAATTTCTTATGTTGATTCATTGTTTTTTGTTTTTGGAGCACTACGGTCTGTTTGTAAATAGAATAAACTACACACTATAAAATGCATTTCATTTTTGCATTCGACACTGTACTATATGTCAGTTACAAATCTTATTTCTTCGGGTTGCCAAACTCTGTAAACCTTTGGCTGCATTTATCACTCCTATAGCAATTCACCACTAGTCTTTAAAGTGATGCTTTTTAGATTCACACACTAAATTTAAATATTTTTAGTCAGGTTCACCTGTAATTATAAATTAATGAAAGTTATCTCAATTTAGAAATATAGAGAGAAGAAATTTGTTGTTGAGTACCTGTTCGAGAGCCTCTTTCATGGCTGTCCAGTTGGGTTGTCTCCAGGAATACTCGAGAACCAAAAGGGGATCAGCTGTTTCCTGGTGCAGTCCAATGCTCACTAAATCTTCCCACCGGTTCAATTCTTTGTAACACCTTCACAAATAACACAATTTGTAAATGGATACACTTTTACAGAAACTACATTACTCAGATGTCATAACAAGAAAAGTTTTATTGTCACAATACTTTATAAGCCGAGGGTGCAAAGTTCTTTCAAAAATTTACACAAAGTTCAAATCCTGTATGTAAGTCAAAGTGAAAAGACAATTTTTAAAAAGTTCAAATGTCCCCAAGCAGGGGAAATATTTTCTAATCCCCCATATAATAATAGCCTAAGGTGTCTGTCGGCAAATTTTTGAAGCGGTTGTACCTGGAACGGATACAGGCATCCATATTGAATTTTTTATGAGTTAGGGTTAGCAAAATTCAAAGAGAGTTCAAAATCTAATCCATCCCCCCTTTTTTAGCGTTTAATGCTATTATTTCAAGCCTTATTCTATACTAAATTCATTATTATAGGATGGCGAGGGCGGAGTGCAATATTTAAATTTTTGGACTGTTTTTACTTGACCTTTATATATTCTAACCATTTCCTTCACCACGTGTAAGCTGGCACATGGGGTAAAGTGTCTGCCCATTTGATCGTCGTACTTCTCAGATTAATGATTCTGCCCCCGACGTAACCGAATTTTTCTAAATGTCTAATTTAATAATTTCTGCTTTTTCTTTTGAATTCTTATTCCTAAAGTTGTTTTATTATTTTTAAATTTTTACAATTTTTCAAATTTTTATGATTTTTTTATTAAATTCACGTATTACCATTATTATATCAAGCTCCATTTTAAGAGCAGGTGATTAAATGTATCAATTTATCACATAATAAAAAGGTAAAAATAAAAAGATTTTAGCATTATGACATCATTCCTTTAATCATCTCATTTAATCATTTATTTTAGATTATTTAAATATCTTCTGCATTATTTCCATACGTTTTATCATTAAACTTAGATATTACGTAAATAATTTTCTTAAGGTAATATTTTGTTGTAAAATAATTGTCAGCCAAACAACAAACCATTTTTTTACCTGCCTTAAAGGGTACTTTATAATTGTGGAATACTGAAAATTTTATTGATCCCGTCATATGACGGGCTATATGCTAATCAAATTATATTAGATTAAAATGCTAGACCAATGCTTCAGAGGTAGAGGATCAGTCGTACCCCACACAAAAACATATCAGCATGTTTCTAAAGAACTTACATTTTAAATTTTAATTAACTTCACATTAACCTATTAGGATTACTTCCACAGAGCTGGTTTGATAATTGTAACACTAGACCATGCATCCAATGGTATTTTTACTTAGATACTAATGATACGTTTCAATTCTGGTTCACAGATAACTTTCATAAATTTAAGCAATATAAACTTAAGAAAAATTATGCTATGTTTGGCAATTTATCAATGGCTTCCAGCTTATGCAGAATTGTGTTTATTAAAAAATAACCTGATCTGCTGCCATTTTGGAACAATTATAACAGATAAGTCATTTAAAAATTATTTTTCAGTTTGTATTTTTCTCATTTCAAAATTTTTGCAACCTTCATTTAATTTTCCCCGTTATGCATTTTTTTGTTTTGCTCTTTACTCTTTTTTTTTCGACCCCCCCCCCACACACACACATTAAAAGGCCCCGAAAATTCTCTGCTTATATACCAAAATATACAGTATGTAACTTATAGTGAATAATTTATATTGTGAGTGGAAATTGTGAATGAATTTAACAATATTTGGAAAATTATAACTTTTTATAAATATGGAATTTCTAAACTAGATGAATTTTTACTTCTGCAATGAATGTCTCTTATAAATTTTAATATAGATTTTATATCTAGTTCCACTACTTTGGGTGTCTGGGTTGTAACCCCAAAAAATTATTTTTACATTGATATATTTTAACTTTTAACACTAGTAGTATCACAAATTACTTCATTTTTTCTCCCACATATGTAGGAAGAAAAATTTCATAATGTAGCGGGTACAATTATGCCCCCCTCCTTTGTTTACGATAGGTGGCGCTAAAAAGCCATCGAGTGTGTGTTCAAAGATAGTGTCCGTTGTGTGTGCGAGGGCCTCCTGCTCTCTGCAGTTTTAATAATGTTGATTAAGTGTAAATATCTGTAAATATGTTAAATAATTAAACTTAATGTAAATAGTTTGTTCCTTGAGTTGGATGATATAGTGTTACAATAATATTTAAAATTTTTCATTTTCAATCATAACTGCTGAATGAATATCTCAGTCTATGTTCGATTTAGAATCTATTTTGAAAAGGGTATAACTAAAAACTCTTTCAGCATTTATATCTGAAACTAGTTTAATATACAATTTGTGACATAAATCATAGTTTCCATTATATTCAATGCAAAGATTGTTCAGTTTTACAAATTCTGATTTGAATATTTCAATGGTGTTTGTTGTAAACAATTCAAAAATGACTAAAAGTTGTAAGAGTTTTTGAAGTAGTCCAATTGAGATGTTTTACCTGAGTAAATGGTTCCACCAGAGTTGACTCTCGGGATTAGTAGACATTGGAGAGGGTCCTGCTCCAGTCTCTTGCACGTACAAGCCTAAAACTCTTTCATAAGCAAGCAAGGCTTGATTGAAGAGGCCCTGTTGCTCCAATGCAACTGCTGCAGCCGTTTCTGTATACTTGGCTCTTTTCTGCCATAATCCTCCCCACAAGTCCTCTTCTTTTAGCATTTCATACATTGAGGAAATCATTTCCAAGGCTTCTTGATGAATTAAGGCCTCTGCATCAGCAGGATCAGAGACAGTTCGAGATTTCGCCTGTAGAGCACCTGGCACATAGCACTGTTGTTCAAGGATTAAGCAGATGCGATGCCATAAATTGTGAGACTTGCCCACATACTAAAGAGGAAAAAAAACACTTATTATTCATCCAAATGATAACATTTTAGAAGACCTAATGAGGGCAATATTACATTAAAAGAGCACAGACACTCATCTCAGTTCTCGAAAAAATTGCGAGTGCTTTTGGTGCAGATAACAGAGCACTATTGACAAATAAAATCATCATCATTAGTTTTTCCAGTAATGGTCTTAGGCGACACCTGAACATTGGAATGTGTCAAAGCATCAGGAAAATCGTATGTGAGGCCTGCCAAGTGCTCAATGTTATCCTTAAAGATGAAGGTCAAAGCAGGAGGAAAGAGCTGTGGAAAGACTCTTCAACTAGAGTCTTTTTTTATGTACGTTGAATACATAAAAAGAACTGCCTCAGTCAGGTGATGATTGAGGCAACAAAGTAATTTGGGAGACTGTTTTTCTCTGCAGTTTATGCCATGGTGTTACAGCCATTGCTTTATTTTCTTGTCTTTAAAAATAAATTCTTAAATTTATGATGTTAAAAGAAAGGCCTCATCTATTTTTCACATTCTTCCACATTCAATGGAATGTCAGTTGCACCATGTTCAGCAGACTGGAAGATAAATTTTAACATTTCGACTGTTCAGAGTTGCACACACTCTTACCTTACAAAAGCAATATCACAACTTTAAAAAATTGGCATCAGTCAAACCTTTTTTTGCGCAAATATCAGTTGGTTACTTTTTAGTGACATTTGGTTTGGTTTGGTCTACTTTTTTGCAACATGAGGGCTAATGAGACCAGGACCTACTGCTTAAAGCTTATTCCAAATAACTATGAACAACCATGGCATGGTGGGATTCGAACCCACAAACTCCAGAACCAAAGATGAGCACCCTGACCAGCTGGTTTAATTTTAAAGCGCTACTATTTTGCTCACGAGGACCTACTGCATAAAGCCGATTTGAAACAGCAGCAAGATTCAAACCCATAACTCGAGCGCTCTACCATTCAGCTAACTTCCAGTGATAAGTAAGCAGGAAAATTATAATCAACAAATTAAATGCCACTTTTATTTCCCACAGCTTGTCAAACCAACAGCTTGTCATGCCAACATGAATTTATTACCCACTGAATATTTTAGTGAAATATTAATTATAGAAGCTAAATTGTATAATCATTCCTGTGGCATTTCATCATTCATAAGTCAGTGAGTGCTGGCCATTAAATAAATATGAAAAAGATAAATAGCTGGGTTTGAAAATAAAAACTCAGATTTTTGGAGTAAAATGATACCTATAGAATACAATATAATTATGAAATCTCGAATGTTGTGAGGGTTCTAAAGGCTAGGGACACATTTTTAGATGAGACTCAAACACAGCTAAATAAGAGACTTTTTCAAAGTGTACACACACACACCGGTGGGTTTATTCTGTTGAGAGAGATCAGAAGGATCTGGGAGTCTGTCAATGGCCATCTATTGCTTCAGAGATACAGCCTTGGCCTGTGACATGCTGAAGAAAAACCTAAATTCCAGATACACCAGAAAACACCCTGGCTAATTGGAGAAAAAATATATGAAGCTTACCTTAAGAACAAATGGACGCACTGTTATAGGAGGTTGACAGTAGGACATCCCTTCGCAAAATGTTCCAAGAGCACTTGGATGACAGTCTCTTTGAAGTATGTGACAACCACTGCAGATAAAAGGAACCAATTCGCTAGCAAGAGACTGCAAACAGAAATGATTATTATAAATAAAAGGGCACAAAAAATATTCATCTAGTCATTTATATCTTAAAACATCCTAGTATATTTTGACAAAATTTTAGTCATTCTTCACATAATTGAATGATATTTTATCCCCCCCCCCTTCCTTTGCAAGAACCAGTTGCTTTAAAAAAAAATTGGTAATAAAATTTTCAAAGCTTTTTTTAATTTAAATATTTTAATAGTTTACTCTTTTTCTTTAAAATCAAATCTGCATATATAATTTAATTAAATTTCGAATTTTGATTTTAATTGATTTTAGAATATGCAAAATATTTAACAAAGCAACCTTAAATTATAAAGAAAAAGAAATTAATGTCTAAATAGTGCAATGTCTTTACTGTTATGATACAAAAACTGTCTGCCTTTTTCAAGGATTTCAAATTTAAATCAATAAAAATATTACCTTAAACAAAAACCTAGTAAGTTACAATCATAAGCTTCACTGGTGCGCAACAATGTAAAAATTTAGCAGATAGCCCTAAAATTGCAGAAAAGGAGGCCTGGAGAACAGTACAATGAACACGTAAGTCAGTACAAACATGATGCATATGCAAATATCAGGAACGAAATGCCTGTGGCAACATGATGCATGATGTCAATAGTAGAATAAAGGGAAGTACGAAGATACAGTTCAACATCACTGCAAGTAGCAGTGAGTGAATCACCTGGACGACTTCACGAGTGGATCATAAGCTGGAGGAGGAGAGTACTGTTACCAGTGTAGCTACAGAGTTTAGAATCAACAAAAGAGTCATTTCACATGCTTGGAAAGCACCAATCCACAGGTACAGTTGTTAGAAAGGTGGTTGCCAGAGGACAACAACTGCAGGGGAAGACCAATATGCAGGCAAAAAGAAGCTGACACCATTGCTCAGCAAGTCTGTACAGCAACGGGGCTAAAAGTGTCGTGGCTAGACACCTTCACAGAGGGGTCCTATTCATCCACCATCCTGAACGCTGCCTCCTGTTGAGAGTTGGCCACCGATGCCACTGTTTACAGTGGTGCAGAAATCACAAAAACTGGACAACGGAGTCATGCCGTCTTTATGGATGAGTACCAGAAACAATTCAACATATTTTGATTTTTAGAGAGGTCGAGACCTAGTAACATCAAGACACCATTATGGTGGTCCTGGTCTCAGGAGGTTCTGTAACCGGGGATCGGTATTGTGAGGAGGTACATCTGTTCTGAGATGCCATGGGTGCAGACCTCATTTTTATGGATAACAATGCATTTGCTGTTGAAGAGCTACTCGAAAGGGTTTGGCCAGCATACTCCCCTCATTGAAATCCCATCGAACATGTGTGGGATGCTTTGGGGATCCCATATTAAGGAACATCTGTTTGTTGAGTCACAAAACTATGCATTCAATAAAGCCTGTTTTTGTTTGATTCTTTTTTCAGCATTGATGCTTTCATCACCACATAATACTCTCCCTCATTTTGGAATTACATGTCTCTCATGGCACATGTTGCTTAAGTTCTACAAACCAAGATAATTTATTATACAACAAAATTTCACACAAAATCAAATATTGAACCCAGCGAATAAATGCTATTTTTGTATTAAGATTCTTCTGTACACATTCAATTTTTATACACTTTGACAAAATAAAAATTATCCCTTTCAAACTAAATTTTATAACAATTTTTTTTTTTCAATCATAAAATTACATTTTTAAGTGTAAACAAAATAAATTTTACTTTAAAAAAATTTTTAGTAAAATACTTATTGCATTGTACTTTAACACTGTCAAATTAAAAAAAAAAAAAAAAAAAACTTGTATTCTTATTGTTTTTATCAAATGCCTGACAACAAATTTCAAAAATATAAACTACATTGGATAATATTGAATTACATTGTTATTTACTGTGAAAAGAAGGAAAAAATAAATCAAAAGCCCCAAATTTGCATAAAAGACTAAATTCTTCTTGGGCTCAATTTCCATGACCCTGAACACTAAGAGTGCATCCCAATTAGATGGTCAACCTTGTTTTTGAAACTTGTGTGTATTACTTCCTAATTTTTACTGCAAGTGTTGAAATATTGTTTACAATCATGGAAAAAAGTAAAAATATTTCTCTGCAAGAGAACTGGTCACGCGATATTGACAAATTTAGCATTACCTTTGGTACATCTAGGTATAACCATACATGAAGATCAAAGTTGTCCTTAAAAGCATAAAATGGTACTTTAGAAGTAACTGATTATGCCATACTGTTTTTGAATTTATACACGGAATGTAATATAGTAAAAGAAAAATAAAAGGATATGTCATAATTACTTGATCAATATTTTAAAAAATATTCCTAGTTATTCATGAATTTGCTTAAGATTAAATTCATCTGGTAAACACTGGAATGCCAATTCAGTAAGTTCCAGGGAACAGAAAGCACTGAATATATATGTATACATATAAATATATAAACTCTACATTGCTACGATTCCAATTTCTGTTTTCAAGACCAGGGGTCTGAAGCATATGTTCCAGTTAAAAGGTCAACAGAACACAGTTTTTAGTTCCCAACCATGCTTGGTTCACCCCACTGAGTCAATTTTGTAAGGTGTGAACCACGTACATGTTGCTTGGGATAATTCAACACCACTGGCAGCTTTGTTACCCCAAAATACTTACAGACTGCTGCTTGTCGCTGAGAATTTTCCAAAGGCGGGGGAAAAGTTGAATCCACAAATGTTGTGCTAGAGAAGTATCCATATGACATAACTGTGCAGCCGCAATCAAAAAGTTTATTGTTTTCATCTCCCGCATACTTTCCTGAAACTTCATTTGCTTGGTAAAAAGAGTTTGTCGGGAATCAATCGAAGTTTGGTTTGCTGTTGTTCCTTCCAGAGCAGTCCGGATGTGATTTTCATCAGCAGTGGACAGCTCAATGTCAATCTCTTCCTGTTTGGACAAAAGAAAATCATTTACTAGTCGTCACTAGGTATGAGTGATTGTATCTCTGAAATTTATATCCTTCCTAATCAAAAATCCAGAACTAAGAAAAAATCAATTAGATTTAATATACTGCTAATCAACTTCAAGCACTAATTTTACTTGTTAGTCAATTAAAGCAGTAATTGCTTTAATTTTAACAATTAAAATGAAAAACTCAAACTTCTTTTGGAGATTCTTACTCTAGCAAATACTTAGATTTGGATTTTTATAATTAATGTAATTGTATTTAGGTAAAACAGTTGGTACCATGAATAGGGCGCAATTTAGAAGACACCCAATTTTGAGAAACCTGAACACAACAAACAGCCTTTCGGCTAGGAGTTTATGAGCAATTGTGGGTCTACAGATTATATTTCAACACAGTTGACTTACTTCTTTGTTTTCGACAGATTCGACGTCCATGGGCTCCTCCTTAACAGCTGTAGCCATGGCAAAGATGGCTCTTTCCTGGGAATCTGCTTGCTCGATAACAGATGTGATGGATGGAAGCATGACATTAGGCGACGAACTTTGGATAGGTGTACCATCCACAGCAGTTACAAGCAGAAACTCAATGCATTGTTTGATCCAAAAATAATTATTAATGGTTTCCCAGTTTTGAGAACAGACTATGTACATCAAACGTTCGTTCAAGCGTCTGCGAACACTGCTGTCAAATACTTCAAAGAATTTTTGTCGAATTTGAGGCTGTACACATCGCAAACCAGCCATAAATGCAGGTTCAAGTTTTGATTGCAATTCAGTACCTTTGAGCGATTCGTCTCTGAAACAATTAGACAAAAATTGTTAAAATTTAGAAAAATGAATAAAATAAACAAATAAAAGGTCTTTTACATAAACATGTTGTTTGTACTGCAGAATTATCTATGTGAGTAGTTCATAAATTTTTTTGAGTATTAGTGCTTCACTTTGAAAGCAGACTTATCCAAAGTATGATTAATAGTAGGTCATAAGAATAAATAAAACTGCTGTAACTGCATTGTAGCAAAAAGTGTAGATACTTTGAAAAAATTTTCAGGTTCCATTTTTATTTGAAAAAATGAATGTATTTGAAATATCAGACTCACTAACACACCCGCATATTATATATCAACTCAAGATAAATTATGCTCAAAACCAGGGTTTCCCAACCTGTGGTACATGTACCAGTGGTGGTACACAAATTGCTTGTGGATAGCAAGCAAAAAATAATGGTAGACATAAAAACTTTAAAGATATCATACAGACAGAAGTTTAAAAGTAGAAATCAATTTTTGGTTAAGCACTGATAAAGAATACAAATAACTTTCCTGAGAAAGCTCTTAAATTATTACCATTTACTAGTACAGAATTAGTAGAAGGTGCTTTTAAAATTTTTTATGTTTTTTAAATGTGGAACGAGCAGACACATACATATACATACAGTGAGCATATAATCTGGCACAATTTTTAAGCATGTTTCAATGTACTCCAATTTCCTGCCTATAATTTGCAGCAGTATATAATTCACGGATATGAATTTCAGGATATTTACAAAGAAAAATATTGTATAACCTGCAGCGGCATATAATCCACAGATTAAATTTCCACTTTAATTCCATGTGATTCACAGAAATGAAAGGCATATGGTATTGTATATTCTGGTGTTAAAAAAATTAAATTTAAACTATTTTACTTAATAACATTTTCTTTAAATTTAAAGAAAGTGAAAATTTGGACAGACTTAAAGAATTTTATATTTAACAACAGTAAGAATATGGTCTAATAGTTTATATTAATAAGTACAGAAACAATGATATAAATTATTCAAATACAAAAAATGTTAAAATTTAGAATTCTTCAAATGCATCTTTTTATTTGCAATCTAAACTATTTGAATGAACTCACTTGTATACATAGTGAACTAGCTCCAAAAACTGTCCATTCAGATCCATATCATTGGGAAATCGCTTCTCGATAAACTGCATCATTTTCACAAGCAGGATGGACTTCTCTCGAATGGACGGGCTCTGATTCACAGCTATGGTCGACTTGCTTTTCACCCAGTCTTCCACCATTTTAGTCAGAGCTTTCAGAACCTTCACGTCAGGCGACTTTTCAATGAGGCCCACGAGGATCGTGCCAATGAATGTCTTACGCATGTCCTGACCCATTACTCCCACTCGGTTCTTTACCAAATCCAAACTAAGTATCAAAAGATCGGTAGCCACTGGGGGGGGAAGGAAAAAGAACATTGTCCTTTACCGAAGGGAGATTAAAAGTACAAAATTCTCTGTACATAAAAAAAGTAAATAAGATAACAATATTTAATCATTACTCATACTTTAAACCTTTTACTTAAATCACTTTATTCATAATAAAATTTTATTTTAATTTGATATACAATCAAAAAATTTTTAACACTATATATATATATATATATATATATATATATATATATATATATATATATATATATAAAGATTTTTTATAAACCCTGATTTTTATGCAAGATATAGATTTAAAGCAGTCTCAGAACTGTTAAACAGTAAGATACTATGATTTTGTTTCTACTTTCAAGTTTCCAGAACTTTATCATCATTATTATTATTATTTCACACTAAAGTGTCTCAAATTTTACTTGTAGAAATCAGTTATATATTTTTTTAAAAAAACTAAAATACTCAAAAATAATGAAGATTTTTTTAAAATACATATTTATAACTTTTTTTGTTCGTTAAAACTGTTCTCACTTCTGTGCACGTTTACAAGTACTAGTTTTCACACAAATGTTCAATCTTAAGCTTTTTAAAATTGAGTCTAACTAGAGAAAGAAAAAAAAAAAAAAAAAAAGAAATGTGCATAAACATTTGCCATTCTACTCCATTTTGGGAGATCATTTTAACATATACATGTACTTACATCTCTAGAACAAAATATATTATTCTCATAACCATAATTTTAGTTCAATTACAAGAAAACATTGAAATACTGAAAATGTTAAGCAAAAATATTAAATAGGTTATTGAGAAATCTTGCACACAGCACTAAAAATTTGCATTCTGAGAAAATCCACTTAAAGTAATAATCAAACATACCTCCTATTTTCGAATGTAAGACCCATTGCAAGGGTAGGATTTTCCTTCAAAAATTTACCCAAAGGTCAAACCCTTCTATAAGCCAAAATAACAATCTAACATTCAACTACGTCGCCAAGAAGCCAAAAATGTTACCAAGCAGGTAAAACAAATGAAATATTTTCCTATCCAATTGCTTTAAAGTAAAACTAACTCGAAGCTAGCCTAATGCTTCTCTAACAAATATAATTTACTTTTCGATTTGACTCTAAAATATGAATTCCTGTTTAAACTCAAAAGTAACAATTTTGGGAATTATTTTTAACAGGAAACAGTCAAGCACTTACTTGGATTGGCTTCATTGGATGTAGGGGAAAGATGCTCTTTTGCCATCTTCTGTAAAACCCTCATAAATGTCGAAATTAACCGATCAATATAACAGGGATTATTTGCACAGGCTGATTTTAGTATCATCAGTGTAGCAAACAAAGCAGGTGGATTCGGGGGAGACAACCTTTAAAAGAAAATCACATTTAATGAGCACGTCAAATAGGTCACAATGTCTTCCATCGACAACCTTGGTCTTTGCTTCAAGGTACCTTATTTGTTTCATGGACCCATAATAGAATTCAGGTTGTAAAAGAGAACCACCCTAATACTAACAGTTGAAATATCAAAAGTCCAGAAATTTAAAAAAACTCAAGAAAGATTTCTAACACAAAAAAAAAGTATTAAAAGAAACAATTTATTATTCATACATGGGGATACTTATCACAAACAACGCTATATAAAACCTGCATTACCCAATAAAACATGAAAAGAGAATTGGCCTCTAATGGCAAAAAGCACAATGTCGTCTCCAACAGGAGAAGAGCAACATTTAGTGCTCCGGCAGTTACATCATACATACAATATTGGCTGTGAATAACAATATCTACTGTGTAGTACATAACAATATTTATACAAGCAAAAATAAACCATTGTACCATCATGGTACCATCAATACACATTAAATTTCCTACACCACTAGCTGCCATTTGCACACCATACCATAACGTTGCCATGCCACTGCCATGTTTAACACTTTATATTTGCTGATTTAAGAGCTGTACCTTCCTTTCTCCATCAATAAATATAAGTAAAACTATCTTTATCAGTAAAAACAACTTAAGACTTCCAAAAATTGTGGAACTTTGCAAGACTTTTTTCACATTTCTGGCAGATAAGTAGTTTCTTTTGTGGTGCATAGGCTCTATGTAAAAAATTTCTTACTGTCTATGGATGTACATTGACAACAGATGTCTCCTTTAATCCTCTTACTATCTTTACTTCTCTTTAGCAAATCTCAGTATGTGCCTCTCTACTGAAGGGAACAAATTTTTTTGAGCCAACCACTTCCATTGGAAAAATCAATACCTTTTATAGTTATTAATTATATAATGCACTGTTCAATGAGGCTTTTCCCCCCAATTTCTGCAATATCTCTTATGCTTTTCTTTTCTTTCCATAGTTTCCCAATTAAGTTTCATATCTATAGCAGTTTATAATTTGTCTCCATTTACCAAAATTTAAACAGTTCAGTATCAAAGCTCTGACTTAGATTTGGGCCAAAAATGCAACAGTGTCTTAAAAACTGGCATAAACATTATGCATATAGTGCATGTATAGTGCAAATAAAATAAATGTCCAGGTGTTTTTTTTTTCTTTTTTAAAGGGGGGGGGGTTCTCAAAATTACATCTTTAAATTATTTTAAAATTAAACAGTGTTTTATTGAGATTCAAACCAGTCATGTTAATCATGGAAGAAATTACCACTTAAAAAAAAAAAGCTTTATTTTAAAAGTACAACTTGCTTTTAAAATATTGCACTACAAAATGGGTTCTTTCTGCTATCCATTTTTTTTAATTCACTGTAAGTGAAATCCTGCTACAAGTGTTCCATTACTGAATATAAATATCCTGGCCTGAACATAAAGGATTTATTTTCAAAGTATGGCAGTAACTATGTGATCATTTAGCGGGTGTTTCTTTGCCTGATTTTACTTCAACAAAGTGCTAAAAGGTCAAACTTACTTTTCATAGGTAGCTAGGCCTTCAAGAATAACATTGCTTACGTTACTATATAAGCATTCCAGTTCTTCATACTTTGACGCTACAGCAGAATTGGTTGGTTCAGTAGGAAATAAACTCATCAAACGGGAAAGAAGATTGTGCACAGATCGTATTACCTAAAACCAAACATCAAAATGTATTCAAGAAGTATTTCGTTTACATACTTTTTATAGCTTATATTTCTGGAATACAAGGTCAATTTTAAAGTTTTAAAGAATATTCAATAGCAAGGTTGCTAACAGTTCATTTTCTGGACACTTTCCAGATATATTTTATCTTCAGTCCCACTTACTTGGGTGCAGTTGTAAGTAAAAGTATACTCGTAAAAACCCAAAGGATGAAGAGGAATAGTTATCTTAGCATCATCTCTTGCAGTCTTCTGGGGCAATAAACCTGTACATCTGAATTTATAAGTGTATGAGCCAGGATTCTTAATTGGTGATGCCTCTGACATGGTTTAAGAGTCACTAGTTATGTAAAATAATTATGCAAGAAGAGTTTGGGTCATTTTGAGGCATCCAAGAACAAAAGAGAGTCGTCAAGTTTGCTAGAAAAAGATACAATTGCCCAAAAATTATTTTAAGATGAATATAATTACATTAGTTTTTTAGAGTAAACATTACATATTAGGTATGTATGTGTTACTGTAGAAAACCACTACTTTTATTTTAACTTGAAACGATATGAAAAGATTCAAAGTAAAAAAATATTTTTATGACTCTTTTTGTTGAAATTCTATCAATACTATGACATAAAAAGTGAGATACTTTTATTATCATTTTGTTTTATAAGTATTTTTTCATTTTGATTTTTAAACATTTATAAAAAAGGGATAAATAAATAAAATTAATTTTTTTTTACCATACACATGGTATGTAAGATGGGGAAACTTGTTAATATGTAAGCCATATATATATATGTTTTCCAATTAAAATTAAGAAGATCTTTGTATCACATAAAATATATTAGCTAATTTTATCTTATTTCAAACTGAATATTAAGAGAGCATTATATTGACCTATTAGGAATTTAATTTATTTTAATATGTGTACTAAATATGTAAACTTACTTGGATACTGATATAAATACAGTATGGAAGCAACAATTGCAAAATATTTTAACGAGACTCGTTTTTGAAAAGAAAATATTGTTGAATAGGGCTAGTTAGATACTTTTCTCAAGAATAACCTTAATAAACAAGTTGATATTCTCAGGACTTGACATTCATAAAAAAATGTATAAGTTTACACGTTTTGTATAACCTAAGCTGGAGTTTCTTATACTTTAAGGCATGCATATATCATCAGTGGTATACAAGTTGTTTCGTGATAATGATGGACATAAACTTTTTTTTAATTTAATCAAAAAATATCAAACATTTTTCTATAACTAATAAGACTTATTAAGTTAAATTTTTCTTTTTTTATAATTTTGTGCTTTTTTAAACACTAGTAAATGAAATATGAAACTTTAAACAAACACGTGTGTGTGTTTATAATCCAGCAAGACATTTAGATGTGTCTCATATGATGAGAATGCAAATAATTAAACACAATCATTTTTACAAAGTGGTGGTGAGATTACCTTTGTATTATTGCAGGAGAGACAGGCTGCTATTCCTCGTTGCAGGGGACGGAATGTCGTCAGTACAGTTTCCTTCCTCAAGATGGACAGCAGGAAAGCCAGCAATTCCAGAGCAGTGCAGATATTACCATAATTCGGCTGAGGGTTATCCTGCACAATATTAGTTCACAAACTATTTAGATACAAAGTAATGACCATAACTTTCTCTTCAGATTGTTTACACCAGGGCTTCCATTTTAAGTATTACAGAGGTCTTTGAACTACAACCGAGCCAAAAAAATAGTTTATTTTGCTTCGATATATCATTCTGTTATTGTAACCAACTTATCAACCCTATAATTACCATTTCATGTCCACTGCTACTCATCTGTTTCTGTTAGATTGAATGTTCATTTGTCGAATGAAATTTTGATAACAATGACAATTCTAGCCATTTCTATTGTACATTCACAGAGCATACCAATTTTAAAAAAAATCTTCACAATTTTGATAGAAATACATTTTATGTTTAGGATACAATTATATTTTTGGTACAAATAAGAATATACATAAATTTATTCGTTTGAAAATGAACCAAAAATTTATTTGGTGGAACAAAGACCAAAACTGAACAATTTTTTTTTATTTTTATTTTTATTTAAGTTAAACCAGAACAGAAACAAACAAAAAAAAATTAGGGTTCAAAGCCCTGATTTTAAGAATATATTTTGCATAAAATTTATAAACTAAACTATTTAAATAAAATAATTGTGAGGAAAAAAAACCAACTATTTCCTTAAATATCATTAAGTTTTTTTCTATTCAATGTCTGAGTAAAACTTCAATGACATTTTTGGCAGGTCATACATATCAATACTATCAAAACGAGTACTGAATTCTTTGTAATATTTTGTCCATCTTATATTTACCTTTACTGTATGCAGGAGTTTATCAAACCAGACTAATTTCAATTCTGCATTAGGCCACACGTCTGGTTTTAGCGCTGTTTTCAGTAACGCCACACACCGTCGAGACAGCAGTTCTCCAGTAGATCCTGTTGTTGTTGAAGTTTCATTTACCTGCAATAAACACAGATACTCTTTGTCCAAAAGATAAATATTCAAGTAAACCTCCACACCAAAATTTTCCACGGTTACACAGGGATGATTGTACCTCTAAGTAAAAACCCTGAAATTTATATCATTCAGAACTAAAAAAAGTTAATTACATATAACCAATGATTGCATGTTACTAATAATGTATTGTTTGTAAATTTCAAGCAGGGACTTTAATTATTAGTCAATTAAAGCAGTCAACACCTCGAAGATCAAAACTTAGTTTATCAAATCATTTATCTTCTACCTCTCCCCATGACTGAAAATACTAACTATTGTAGAATACTTGCTCTGTGGCTGAAACACAAAACAGAAGCAATGACGAAATTTAGACATGAACCTTTTTTTTTTCTCTCCTGTTTCTTTGAATTCAAACAACCATGTGGAAATTTTCAACCTGGAGGGATAACTGAAAAAAACCAAAAATTCTGAGGTATCCCCAGACCACAATCCTTGCATACTATGTGTTGAAAAACTTTAAAAAATTATGTCCTTACAACACGATATAATCAACTCATGTTCATCTGATGCATTTAACTTGCATGACTGAAAGCCATTTGCAGATTTCCTGCTGCACCTTGCTTGATGAGCACTCCTAACATATGCTGTTGTTTAATACAATAGCCTGCTTTTCATGCTTTATTTTTATACAACAGCAGACATTCAGGCACTTGTGTCAGGAGCAACAGCTGGGTTTGGAATTTTAACAATTACAGATTATACGTAAGTACATATCTTTCTGGTTTCTAAATTAAAATTAAATTTAAAATATTTACACAGTAGTAAATTGTAAAAGGTAAATTAAAATTTATGCATTTAAAAATTTATGAGTAACTTATTTTTCGGAACAGTGGTTTTTATAGCAACATTGACCCGGATTCAAATATTTCCATTTTTCTATCGTCAGGGATTCTAGAGTTTGTCTACTCCAAATTGAACCTCAATTCAGTTTGGTTTTTCCACAGAGTACTGAAAACTTAACATACTGTGTGAAAGGAGTAATATTCAGCCTTATTTTTTATAAAACTTTATATTTAATTGCTGAATCTTTTAGCTAATCAAAAGTTTTGCTATTATCAAATTTTCTCATTTCTCTGGAGCAACTCCAGAGTAGTTTGAATATCTGCAATAGTCACTGTATGTATTATTTTTATAATACTAAAAATAAAGTTTTAGTGAAAAGCATTCAAAGTGAAAGTGTTATTTTATCCACTGACACATTTGCAGATTCTTAGAAGTTTTGGAAAATTATATACGACTTCTGACCAATTTTCCAGCAATATGTATATAGTATTATAACTACAATGAAATTACAAAGATAAGGAATAACCATTTACTGCCTTAGAGAGTTAAAATTGTTGATTAAAGACACCCTGTAAGTAAATGTTTGAGTAGGAAAGCAGAATTTACTATTGCCTATTTTAGGACTTTTACTGATGGCTCTTGTCAGTACTGCATCTTCTATTAAAAAGTTAAATGCAGGTAATTATGTGACCTGGACTAAGGGCATTAAATTCTTGTTAAATGAAAAAAATGCATGGTCAACTGTTAATGGTATTGAAAAGTTGTCGGTTGTTAAAAAAGATGAAAAAGGAAAGGTTCTACCCGATCCTTTACTCGCTGACTTTCAGCATATAGCCCTAACTACCATATACCTAAATGTAAGCGAGGATTATAGAGCACTTATCAAAAATTCAGATTGCCCTGTTCAAGCATGGAAGGTAATGCAAGACTACTTCCAACCAGATAGTAAAGCAAGGCATATGGCTCTGTTTTCTGAGTTGATAACCTGTTATATTAATACAAATGAAAGTGTCAGTTTATTTTCGGCAAGGTTGACAAAGCTTTCTGAACAACTTAAGGCAATTGGACATCTCCTTAATGAGATTTATTTATCTTTTCAATTACTCCGTTTCTTACCCAGTAAATTTGACCAAGTGGGACAAACAATCCTAAGATGGCCAGATAAGTGTATTTTTAAAGACATTTCAATAGAACTTGTCGCCAAGGAAACCAGGCTAAAATTAAGAGATACAAATAAATGTACAATGGGTAGAAATATTGAAATTTAGAAATTCTCTAGTAAGTCTTTTAAAAGAATATAACCTGTTTTAGATGTGGTCACATGCAGAATATGTGTCACCCCACAGTTTGAAGTAAAAAAATCAAATGTTAGATGCATTCTTACCTGGCAAGCCATGCGCAGCAAAAAATTGACAATGGAATCAGCATGGTCTTTGTCAACAGGTTTATAGCGATCCATTTGTTTGGCTACAACACCTTGCAGATTTCTGATGCGCTTGATGTCCACCGATTCAGACAAAAGATTTCTCTTCGCTGCACTCGCCCCAACACCTTGCAAAGCATCTGAAGGCTGAAGGAGACACTCATTAACAATTCAAAATCAAAGACGGGTTGGAAACATTGTTTAACAATATTGGCACTCACCTCATTTTTATCAATACCAGTTAGAATTTTTTCTTGTTCTTCCTTATGTCTCTGTATTTCCCATCGGATGATAACTTCTGCAAGGTCCACTGCTAACCGCTTGTGCTCAATAGTCGCATTGGGTGTAAACACAAGTCTTTGGACAGATGAAACCATGTGGTGAATTAGGTGGTGACGGACTGGATAATAAACCTGTGACACACAAACAAATCAAAGTTATGTTAACTTTAAATAGTCTATTACCTTTTTTTTTTTTTTTTTTTTTTTTTTTTTTTAAATGGTAAAAATTTTACAAATATATATCCTAAAGAATATCAGGTGGCAACACCTGCTAATATTTACAGAAATTCGTTTGCCCTTTCAGTCAAGGTACAGCAGTTTGAGTGAAATACACAATTTAATATTATCCATTTTGTATATTTATTTCTATTATAAAAAAATTATATAATCTGGAATGGTAGCACTTTGCTGCATTCTCCATTTGTTTCTTGCTTGGTGCAGATTTGTAACTGCAGATTAAAAATCAAAAACAGATTACAAATAACTATTAAATCAAAACCAAAAGAAACATTTGAAAGATTCTGAACTTAAATTTTTTTTTAAACATGCGTTTGAATAATTTGTATATTATTGTTTCTCTACTAATTTATGTAAAATTTTAAAATATATTCTTACTGTTGTGTAATATAAATTCAAGTCTATTCAAATTTTCATTGTTAAATTATTTCAATTTAAAGAAAATATCATTAAGTAAGAGAGTTTAAATTTAATTTTTTTTTTTTTTTTTACATTAGATGATAGGCTTTTTATATTCTTTTCATGTCTGAACCACTTGAAATTAAAGCAGGAATTTAATCTGCAGATTATATGATGTTTTCCTCTGAAAATATGAAATTTACACCAGATTATAGGCTGGAAATAAAAGTAATTTATATAAATAAACAGCCCAATAAAATCTTATTAAACCTCCTAAGTGGAGGGAAGCATCCCCCTTACCTTGAAATGGCGCACTAAGAGTTGTAGCATGTGAACGAGTTGTGCTAGTGTATGTCCTTCTTCCACTATTATCTTTTTGGTCCAATGTGTCAACATATTGTTTCCATCCTCCATTCTCACAGGCATGGCTGGTGTTAAAATTTCCAGAGCATTTTTCACCACTGTTCGAGCCTCTGCTGCATGGGCTTTTAATAAGGAATGAAATACCTGCACACAAATATTTGGATTATCAACATATTCAGATCATACCATAGATTTCTGTGGATATGTCAACTATTCTGGGGGCTTTTCATAAACCTAAAGTTGGAGGGGGGGGGGATTGCCTTATATATGGATCCATGGAACAGGTATGGTATAGTATAGTATATATCCTTCAGACTTTTTTTTTTTTTTTTTTTGTGGTCACCAAATTGGCAAAAAAATATTAGGAAACTAAAATTCTTTCCTACAGCATGACATCATTGCAAATTAATGATATTCATTAGAGGAATTTAACTTTCAGTGACAGATATTTAATTGACTGAAAGCTGTACGATATCCAGATTTTTAACTGCAGCATTGAATTTAAGTTTTGATTTACAGGCACTTCTAATTTACGCTTTTGCACAATAGCCTGGCATGCTACTTTTCATATCATGCTTTATATTTTTCTGTTAAAATGTCCATGTTTTATTTTTATAATCTTAATAAAGTTTTAGTTAAAAGAATACAAAGTAAAATTGTAATTTTTAAATTATATTTATGGAAAGCTATTGTTTTTTCTATCCGCTGCCTGCTCTGCAATTTTAGAAATTTTTTGGAAAATTATTTGCAACTTTGACTAATTTTACATCATTTTAATAGTATAAAATAAAAAAAATAAATGGCAAAAAATAAAATTTTCAAAATGTAATGTTAAAGCTGGTTATATAATCCTTCCACTATTTGAAAATACAGATAACATTTTTGGCAAAATTACCTGTAAAACTATTCGTTTGTGAATTGCAAACTTTGCAATAATGTTTGCCAGAAGCAAATGTCCATGGTATTTTGTTGCTGGATCCACACAGTTCTTTGTCAGCAAACAGGGCCAGGCAAAGGTCATAAGGCGCCTCAACTTGTTACCTTGCCTCCTGAAACAAAAACTACACTTTAAAGGAAATTGGTTCTTTACCTTTTTTGTACAGGCTCACTTCGATATTTTCCATTCAAAAAATTTTCATTTAATATTTATAATACATTTCATAGAGCCATCTGACTATTCTTTAAAATATTTAAATACATGTTATTCATGTCATCATAAAATAGCATTGAAATAGGGGAGGGGAAGTGCGCTCATTTTTTTAAAAGTTCTCAGTCATGCAACATTTCTGGAAAACATGCTAAATTTTAGCCTTTTTTTAAATAATATATTCTTACTGTTGTGTAATAAAAATTTAAAAACAAATTTTTTTTTTAATTTGCAGATTATACGCAACAGCAAGTTATACAATATTTTTGTCAAAAAATATCATGATATTCACACCTGCAAATTATAGGCCGAAAATTAAGATTTTTTTTAAATTTGAAGTGTTAATCTTGGAGTGGTAAATGTTCTGTTGGTATATTTTTAAGAAATTATATTACCTGTCTTAAAAGATAATATTTTAGACTTGTCATAAGACTATATTTAAGGGGGGGGGGATCCGTTTTGTAGGATTGAGATATGGAGTCAACTTACTTGTTTGCAGCATCATGAATGTGTGGAGAAGCCTGTTCTACTAATAAGCATGAAAACTGTAATAATAATATTCTCACAGCATCTGAGGTAGCAAAAGGATTATCAGAATCTATCACTTTATTGATGAACACACTCATAACATTTTCGTTCAAGTCTTGCTCTGGTGCAGGAGGTCCTCCAATGAGCCGTTCGCCTTCTCCTCTTTCGAAGGCAACAGCAAAGGATGGTATCAATATGTATTGAAGAATCTTCGCCTTCAAATCTTGAGGGAAACTGCTATCACAAAATAACTCCACAAACTTAAAAAATGCCATTCGTTTCCAATCAACAGTGTAGTTGTTAGCAACTGTATTTTCAAGAAATTCTCTCAAGAATTCGAAATCAGGAAGGAAGCGTCCAGTAAAAGCTCGCAGAAGCTGGAATAGGAGCTCGATTTCATTTGGATGATGTTTGACAAAGTTCAGTAAACATTTAGCCAAAAGCTTGGGCTCTTTCCACTGGGTGAAGTCAACAGTATCTGCTTTTAGATGGCGATCCTGAAAATCTTTTGATATCCAGATTTTACGCAAGCAAGCCACTAATTGGTGTTGCTCCGACAACCACTGGTCATCATACTTAACAAGAAGACTCACAATTCGGATGGCTAAAAACTCAATTTCGTGTACAGCTGGATTCACCCCAAACGTCATAGATACCAACTTTGCTGGATTTTGCTGAAGGATTTCGCGGAATGCTTTACCTTCATCTCCTTTCAGTAAATACTGGAAAATAAGACAAAGTATTCCCATTAAGTACAAGATTAACTCTCCATAAAGATATTAAACACATTGACATGCAATGTCATCAGGGAGACATCAATAGCTGTTTCCAACAGATGTGCATTATAATATTAAACCATTTAATTGATCTGTTTCTATTCTGTTTAGATTAGACTTTCAAGATTCACACATCCTTAAAAATAATGCATGAAGCAGATCAACTTGGTGTAAAAAAAATGCCCTATTCAAATATAGTTTGAATTGTTTTATACTTTACAGAAATACTATTTAATTATTGTCAATTAACATCATATATAAACCTCAATGAATGTTACATAGCAAGGTCAATATCAAAACAAAATGTGCATTCTCTCATCTTCCACAGAATCGTAGCCAGAACTAAACAGTATTTTTTGGACAAAAATTGTTTTTTATTTGTATGTCAATTATTATCCTTATGTCTGCTTCCATTATCATACAGTAAGCAACTCATTACTGCATTGGAATAAAAATTAACTTTTAAATAAATAATTATATCATTAAATAAAGGCAATGTTTATAAACCAGTAAATATACATTTTTTAAAATTAAACTCTCTAAAAATGGAACTTTGATTTAAATTCAGATTTGTAAATTTGCATAAATTAACAAAATCCGGATAATATTTTCCCAAATTCATAAAATAGAACCCTTGATGAAAAGAACCTAATTTAACATTCATTTAAATTTCACAAAAGTAAGGTTAGACTTTTGACAATATAACCAAAATAGGACAATACAATATGAGAATAATTGAAAATATTACTTGTAGATTTATATTTTTACATTATGGTTTTTGAATATTTGCAATTTGAAATCATAAAAATTTGAAAAAGACTAATAATATAAATTTTTATCTCTATTTTTCCAGTTTGTTAAATCAAACAGATGGTAGCTGTCCAGTCATATTATTAATATGACCTCTACCTAGGAGGAACATTTTCTTGGTCTTCTGTGGGTCACTCATTTTAGAGGAATAATGGATCAGCACATCTATCCTTGCAGACTGCCCTCATTGTTCATGCCCTTTCGTGACGAGTTAAGAGTCTGAAGAAACTGGTATCCCTTATAAAACAGAAACCCATATTCCCACTTAGAAACCCTTTTGTACAAGCATCTTACAGTCTAGGCACTGAAATTAAGTTTCGGTTTACGGAGGGGACAATATTTCTTTCACTTTACCTCTATCCCCTTCTACTTTATGAGGTATTTTCACATATCTTTAGCCGTAACTAACCTCACAAAGAATTTGGGGGTTTCCACTCTCTGGTTCTTGTTTCAACACTGCTAGCCTCTGCTGACATCTACGAAGAAATTCATGGTTCAACTAGAACCTTTAAATTTACTATCTTTGAGAGGGTTACATTGCATCATTCTTCTCTTAGGTTTTCTACTAGAATCTGCTATAGAATTCTATTCCTTAATTGACCCAATACCATACTCAGATTTTACAATACTAAATGTAAATGCCTCATCTGGGCATCAATGTAATTCACGTACTACTCCATCATACATTGCAGGGAGATATCGAATTAATGGATGACAATGCTAGCTTCCTTACCCCTTCTGCATGCCATTTCAAACCGGGCAATAAAAACTGACATAGATTCGTCTCCCTTTAGTTTAACATAGGAGCTTTGCCTCTAGTGCTTCCCAGGTCATCGATATTTTCAACTATGTGCCTAGTTTCCCTGATCACATGCCTTTTTAAGACCTATAGCTTTCTTTTAACCCACTGAACGGACACGTCGACAGGGGTTCGACAGCGAATTCCTGTTCGAAAACGGACCTGTCGACCCCTTCTCGTTCGCACTCGTATAACTCGTATCGCACACTTTTGAGGAAAATAAAATATTGCAAAGCGATAATAAATGAAAAAAACTAATTTTGAGTAACGGAACTCCTTTACCTTGCAGGGAAAATAATTTAAAAGTAGCCTGACAACTTTTAAACCGGCAACTCTAGTATAGTAAGGTAAGTTCCGTCTGGAATTTACGAAAAGGGTGACTGTTTTGAAAGGGAAAAAGGTGGGGAGGGTGGCCGGTGGATGGGTTAAAGATTTATACTTTAGTGGCTTTTTCTAGTCGAGTTTTTGCTTTTATCCATTTAGATACTCCATCCTGTACAAAATACATCACTCTTCTATGTCTTATAATTATTTCTATTTAACAGATCTATGCTAAGCTTAAGTTAATTCATTTTCTTCGAATTAGTCCTTACAAACTAATCTAGCAACCCCGTTCTGCTACTAGAATTGTATATACAAAGTATCTTTAACAACATGAAAATATACATTTTCAACTTAACAATTTATTAACAGAGATCAGTGTATACTTAAATATTTACCACTTGTTAAACTTATTGAAGTACTTAAAAATAAACAATATTCATTTACAGTATCCTCACTGGAAACAAACTGGAATTCTAACAACAATATCTGGTTTACTTCACACACAAACTTACCTGCTACAAATATCCACCAGTGCCTGGAGCCTCCAGGTTCATGAAAAAGACAAGCCCATGCAGTAACCCAATATTTACACTTAACTGTTTTGTTAACTGATTAGAGATTAACATTAAACATATACAAAAATGAAGACACATACAGGGTGTGGCATAGCTCAATAGGTTGAAGCAGTTGAATTTTGTTTACATTTCCAAATGTGCAGGCATAACATACAAGGTAGGGTTCAAGTAAACTTAAAAGATTAGCACAAATGAAGTAATATATAATTATGAAAACTATAACTTTTAACTTTAACTGTTACCTACAATAACAAATAGATTTGAAATAACATTCACCCCTGTATGCGAATTGTTTTTCCTCGGGACAATGCAACATGTCACAAAGCTCACAGTGCACATGCATGATTCAAAAAGCACCAGTGTACTCTCTTGGCCAGAAGACTTGAACCCTATCACCTAGATTGGGATCCTAGCACAGTTGGCCACAATACTGGAGGCAACACCTTCAAGAACCTAGTTCACTTTCTTCCTCACTGCTCTGCAAAAGGGAGTTATTCTGGATTTTGACAAGAGGGCACATTAATGGGACTGAACTTTATTTGTGGGAGTGGTTAATTCCATTCTTACACAACAAAGAACACTACCTCTAAAAATCTATTCCTTTGTTCATCTTGAACACTTTGCTCGGAGAGGAGGTGATCAATCGTTTGCAAAGGGTAACGCTTCAAGAATTTGATAACAGGTTCTCGAAAAGGACTTCCAGCTTCCATCAGAAGGTTCTTCTCTGTTCTCAAAATAACAGTAAGTAGTGGTTCAATGAACTTTGAAGTGGCAGCTGGGATCTAAAAATGTATAACAGGGTTACTCACAGCAGAAAATAAAATGCGAAGGAACAATTTATTTATCAGTAGCTTTTCCCAAGAATGATTTATACCAAACGACTTTTCAAACAAACACACCAATTTCCTGCCGAAAATCTGCAGATTATTTGTTAAAATACTTTAAAATTTTCTTATAATATTGTATGCTGTTAAAAATTTACAAATATCTTCCCTTAAAAATAATTCCAAACGACTATGAACATCCATGCCACAAAATCTGGTTCTAATTTTTATTTTCAATAAACAATCATATTTCTTTTGTATACTATACTTTATGTTTGATGAAAATGGAGTTTATTCAAAGAAGGATTTCCTACATTTACTCCTTTTAAATGCTGTTAAAGCTGCTAGGCACTTCTAGTGTTGCCGATTTTTATTTCAATTCGTACCTTTGTTCCTGAAACCCAGAAAATGTGATGTTCCTGGTACATGAATTCAAAGAAACATGAGGTTGAGGAACTCAACTCAATTATAGATTGGTATTCCTAATGCTCAAGACTAATGATGTGCAGACTGTTATTTATTGCGATTCAACATTTAATATTTACATTTATACATTAATAACGTTTTATTACTTATGATACAAACATGAAAAAATGCTACTCTCTTACCAAAAACTATATGTAGAACAACTCACTTGTTGCCAAATTTAAATTACAAAACACAAATATTAATATTAAAATTCACAGTGACGTCAAAGGCATGTAATACATTACAGAGGTTGCTTTCTTGGCAATAATTAAAAAATCAGAATGATACTTTTGTTTATAACAGTTTACAATGATTTGTTTTAATAGGATTAAGCTTCTTAGAGTTGTGCCCCTTTCCATAAAAATGAATCTATAAGTCTAAAATTTCACCCCAAGCCCTAATTTTACAAAAAATGTGTGCAACCAGGATGGCTTATCAGATTTTATTTCTGTTTGAAGGTGAATTCAACTGTTCATACTGAATATTGCTTTCAAAAAGAGCCAGCTGGTGGGAAAAGGATTATGCTGACAGCAATTTATGGTCACAGACCAAAGTTAAATATAAAAAAAAAACAGGCCACAATACAAGTTAGTCCGGTTGAACAAAATCAGCACTTAGTGACAGAATGCTAAATCAGCACGACACTGTATTTAGTTTTTTAAATAACCCCACACCTAATAAATTGTGTGACACACACACACACTTGAAAAAAGCTCATTTTTTTTTTAACTGACAATTGTAAAAATAAAATTCTTTCAGATACGCACATGCACGTGTCCTTTTAAACCAACCTTCTTTGGCTCCAGTGCCACTTAGCAGTCTTTGTAAAAAGGATTATATTCCATGAAATTTGTTATTGCACATCACAGAACGAGACAAATTACATTAAACATGCCTAAACATCGTGCTGGATTATAAACTTTTTGGATTTAGGCTCATAAGAGCACCATGGTCTATTGTACTGAAAGCTTCATAGTTCATTCACTAATAAATGGTTTGAATAAAAACACAAAATTAAAAAAAAACAATCCAATTGTTTCCTTATCCTAATCCAATATTAAATCTAATAGATTTAATGCCATCCCTCTGCTTGCTTTGAAGAACATGATTTTATTAAATTAGATTTAATAAAAATGTTCCATCTGTTTGGATACTTATTTTTAATATAGTACCGGGTGACCGAGCTCCGCTCGGAGAAAACAGATATAGAAGCTAACTCAAAGATTTAAATTTTCAATTGTGATTTATCAAAACAATACATACCATCATTATATATATAGACGGTATCATTATTTTTTTTTACTATATCGTTTATGTGTTATGTATACTTTGCTACATTAATTTAATATTTAGAGTTGATAGTAATTTTGCATTATTATGTTTAATTATTATTTTGCTTCAACATCTAGAAATAGAAGTAATAATTCAACAATGCCAATATCTGTATATTGTGCTTATTATTTGTAAATGTTTTCAGTATTGTTTCATAAATGGAATAAATGAATATATATGAACGTATATATGAACGGTATTCCGTTTTATTCCTTTTAAACTGCTATTTTATGCAATATACCAGTAATTTCTGAGAATATTCATCAGACGCGCTGGAGCGTCAGTAGCCTTCTAGAATATTATTACTACTATTAAAATAAAAATGGAAATCGATATCAAGGAATAAAGACAAATCAATAAAGACTTATTATTATTATTATTAATTCGTCAGAACTACAGCCAATCGATTCCTCGTGGTCGAAAACCCCCGGGTACCAATTTTCACTTGGTTTGGACGCATGAGAAAAAGTTTGCCCACACCGGGGTTCGAACCCTGCCCTATCTGTAGCGCCGAACTACGTGACCTTAGCGCGTCAAAACCGATGCCAATCGATTCCTCGTGACCAAAAACCCCAGATCCCCAAGTTTACTACAGTTTATTAATTCTGGGGCGATTTTCGACTTGACAACCATTCCTCGTATTATAGTATAGGATATAACACGGCCAAAATTAATCTGCCAGTCACATTGAATTATACCTCCTATTGCCCAAGCAAGGAGATATCTAAGCAGCTAGACTAATTCAAGATGTTGCAGTCGAGCCACATTGGAGAGAAGCACAAGTTTAAGTAGAACTTGTAATTTTAGTTTAGAAAAGTTGTGTGTTTCACAGTCCAAGGCAGAAGGTATAATGAACATCGAAACACAGGTTGGAACAGTGTTGGACACCAGAGCGAGACAATCTTTCCCAGAGAAAAACACTTGATCGGCGTTATTAACAAGAAAAGGGAGCTTAGATCACTGAAAAGTGAACCAGAGATAGCTGGAAAATAGGGAGTAGGCAGAGATTTTGCATTTATTGTAGAGAAAGTTTTGGGAAATGGGTTGAAAGATTTTTAAGCTGAGGACACTTCTTTAATGAAGACATTTTGTGGCTGGGAAAATAAGACTTGAATTAGAATGGGAGAGAGGAGAATTTTTGAGATATTAAACTGTAATAATTTTGTATATTACGTATGAAGAAAAATCTTTCTACACATTCCAAATTAGTAAACAGTAATAATAATTAAAGAGCTTTCTCATCCATTTGTTCTTATTCTTTATCAATGCCTAATTAAATATCAATAGATTGCGTCATTTGAATTCTACTAGTAAAGTTCTGTCTGATATATTTTCATTACATTACTCTTTTCTTATGTCCATATCGATTGTTTTTTGCATACCACCAATGGTACGTATACCACAGGTTAGGAAAGGCTGTTTAATATAAATAAACCATGACCCATCTTCTGCAAATGCATTTCAAATAGTTAACAGAAAATTAAGTCATGCCGTTAAAAGCACGACAACCATTTCAAAGAGACAAGGAAAATCCAGTTACCTGATGGTACATATTTATAATGCCACAACAAATTTTGACCTCTGTGAAAGTCGCTATACGTTCAGTGCCTCGAATTTTCTTTTCCGCTTCTTCCAAACATTTCTTCAAGTGAGGCAACATCTGTTCACACAGTTTCTCATTGAACAATTTGGGAAACAGGAGAGTCAAATAACTGAGATGTTGGATGACTGGTAAACTCAACGAACGATGATCACCCAGCTTCAGTAGTAGAGGACGAATAGTTGTATGAATCTAAATAAATAATTACTCTTAAAACTACACTATAAAAAAAAAAAAAATCATTCTTTTACAACTATATGAAAATGGCCTTAAGAGAGCTTGATACTCTGGGGACCTTTTATTTATTTCTTTAAATTCTTTGAATATCCTAAAAAGATATTACCATATATTTCCAAATATAAGCCTATTCGTATAAAAACCAAAAGGTACAATTTTCGTTCAAAAATTTTCCCAAGTTTGAAACTTGTATGTAAGCTGAAATGAAAAAACAATTTCTAGAACATTTCTGTCGCCAAGCAGGTAAAACAGGGAAATATTTCCCAATCTAATTACTTCAAAATAAAATGCTAGACCGTCACAGCATCCAATAAGTACCATAAAAGGTAGAGGATCGGTTGCACCTCAAGACAAATACAAGGACATCTTTTAGCACATTTCAAAAGTGACAAGCAAAAAAAATTTACATTTTTAATTTTAATTAACTGCATGCTGTTTTAATATCACAACTTTACACTAAATTCTCTACATTATTGCCACAGTGCTGGACCATGTAGCCTATGATATTTTTACTCAGATATTAATGATAAGCTTCTACTCCAGTAACACTATATAAAGAATACTTTTCATAAATTTAAAGCAATATAAGCTAAAAAAACATAAAATGATATGTTTGGCTATTTATTCACTACTTCCGGATTATGTAGAATTTTGTTTAGTACAAGATCAGCCAATCTGCTACCATTACAATATTGTTATTTTGGAAAGATAACACACATCATTTTAAATTTGTTTTTCAATTTTTGTGCTTTTTCTCATTTCAAAATGTTTGCAAACTTTAATTTTCGCTGTTATACATTTCCTTTTTTGTTGTTTACTGTGATTTTTAAATAGTTTTTGCCAATTTGGCAAAACTTTTTGGGCAACGACACAAAATGTTTCCCAAAACAGTTGTATTACATCTGTTTCATGGATCTGTAATACCTACACACAACACTTAATCTTGAAAAAGCCCCCAAAAAATTCTCAGCTTACACACAGAAATATAAAGTATACATGCAAATTTTAAAAAACTAAAAATTCAAAAACTTTGTTTATTTAATATTTTACCACCTTTTTTTTCAATCAATCAACACTATTCTAAATAACTTAAGGAGTTGAATTTTGAAAGCAGTTTGAAGGGGAAAATTTTATGCAAAAAATTGATCGAAAATCATACATTCCTTTATATTTAGAATTAAAAAACAAGTTTCATATCATATATTGTAAATTCCTTCCGTAATTCTCTTAAACATTTTAATGTGTATAAAAAAATAAAATTTTATTCATATTTTAGTATTATAATTTAGAGTACAGCTGTATCCATAAATAAAATGGATAAATCAATTTAAAGATTTTTAAATAGTATAAATACAAGACAATTCAAAATGTTCAAATTTTTACTTATGCATTAAGTATTTTAACATATTTACATTAATAATCACCATTCTTTTCCAAATTTAGCTCATTTTATAACTGACATTTTTCATGAAGAGAAAATCTTGAAAATCATACAAACCGTATTTTGTAATATAAATTTACATCATTATCATATTCAATACTTAATACCATTATTCAGGTATTTCTAGTATATTATAAATGCATAAGTAATGAAATTTAACACAAGTTAAATTTATAAGGCAATAATAATACTTGCAAACACCTTTCCCTTACAAAATTAATTTTTAAAAAATCATTCACAAGCTCCAACTGATGATGGGTTATTCATTGATACATTAAAAGCTCAAAAAGAATTTACGATTTAACTTATCCATAAAATTTCCCCAAAATACCTTCTGCTTTAAAATTTCCTTTTAACATTTAGCACCACGTACACAAATATGTAAAATTAAACCAAAACTCTGGTTATTTTACAAAAGATTTGTAAACAGAACTTTTATCTATTACTTGTATTTCTAAAAATATCCAACATTTTCAACAGTCAACCTACTAATGTTTACGACATTAATATTTCTATACATGATATAAATTTAAAATTGCTTAATGTAAAACCTTTATTTTATATTCATATTAATATATTTGGAAGTTTTTAATTATGGTTAAAACAACAAAATTATGATTTAAAAATTATGTAAAACTGAAACAATTTTCTAGAAAATAGCTTGCTTTCCATATAACAATTTTATTACTTCAATAACTAATATTTATATTACAAATTCTTATTTTAATTCTTAAGCATAAACGAATGTATGCACCTTTTTGATTCCATAATCAATTGTGCAGGAATAAGTTCTGAAGAAAATAATTGCTTGGCTGAATTAGCTGAGACTACAGAATTTGACATCGAACAGCTTATGACTCAGTGAACAGAAAATTACTTTTGCAGTCTATGAAAGAGTTTAATATACCTGAAAACTCATAAGATTGGTCATGATCACTTTGAGTGAGTCAAGATACAGAACAATTTGTTGGAACCTATCATCTTAGACAAGGAAATACACTGACTTGCACAGTTTTCTATTAACAAGAGGAACAATCTTCCCCAAATCTGTGCAAATATTCGTTTATGGAGATAGTAGGCAGGATCAGGGCTTCGAACCGTAATTTTTTTTGTTCCGGTTTTCGTTCCGGTTCAACTAAAAAATTAATATCGGTTCAGTTCCGGTTTTCGCTCTGCCAAAAATAACGGTTTTCGGTTCAGTTCCGGTTTTCGCTCCGCCAAAAATAACTGTTTTCTTTTCAGTTCCAAATGAATAATTTCATTTTATGTATATTCTTATTTTTACTAAAAATATAATTCTATCATAAACAATAAATGTAATTCTATCAAAATTTAGAAGATTTTATTCT
This sequence comes from Pardosa pseudoannulata, assembly GCA_032207245.1. Classification (NCBI taxonomy): domain Eukaryota; kingdom Metazoa; phylum Arthropoda; class Arachnida; order Araneae; family Lycosidae; genus Pardosa; species Pardosa pseudoannulata. Next base: position 187,249,323 of record CM063504.1, on the reverse strand, counting down.
TTTTTTAATTGGTACAATATGTGAATTGATACAAACAGCAGGCCTAATGAAATACTACTATTACGAAACATTTCAATCGCCGCCATTACCAAACACCCATTTGATGCGCAGAAGATTTGATAGATGCTTCATGCTACGTCACTTAGGGCCTCTCCTGTCTATTTACTCCTCCCTGATCTAAACAGTCTATACAAACATCCGTGGATGATCGCATGCTGAGATGTGAAAAATAAAATATAACTCGATATTTTTCTTAAAAAATCCTCTATACTTCTAGTTTAATCAACTGAATTAAATATGTCTTCTACAAGTAGTTTCATGCGAAACTGAAACAGAAAAATACTAGTGAATATCAAAATAGGAAATCGAGAAGCAGTATACATGTAATGATAATTATAAAGCTGACGTTAAATTAGAAAATATTAATAAGTTGGTAACAGTAACAAAATGACTGAAAGATATATCGAACCGAAATAAACAGATATTTTTTTCGGTTCAGTTCCGGTTTTCGTTCCGACCAAAATAACGGTTTTTTCCGGTTTTCGGTTCAGTTCCGGTTCGAAGCCCTGGGCAGGATGGAAGATAACTGAGCCACCAAAAAGATCAATGCTAAACCAACTGGAGCCCGAAAAAGGGGAAGACCAAGGACCTGGTGGAAATAGATAAATATCCTCAGAGACAAAAACTGGAGAATTCGATTTTGCAGACCCACCTTGGGCTGTACAATCAAAATCAGAATTTCTACAAATGATACATGCTAGGAATCCGAATCAACAAAATTTCATGAGCCATACTCACCATATCACCATCAATATCATATTTGGTACTTATATCTTTAATGCACTGGTAGCCCACTTCTTGCATTTCTGGCAACTGAGAGCTAAGTGCTTTATACAAGTGCTGAAATATATCGTTCCTCTTGTCTTGCATGGAATAGCAGGCAGCTAACAAACGAAGCATCGCTTTCCGAACAGGAGTCACGTTGCTGCCCAAGTGCTTATAGCAGGGTAGTTTCAGTAGAGTCGCATCATCATACTCGCATAACATGATCAGTTCATCAAAAAACTGCTTGTGCTCGGCATTCGTCAGATCTAACAAATAATGACATCATTACAACAACAATCATCTAGACACAATGCTTGCAGTACATTTTAATTCATAATACAGCCAACTGACACAGGGATGTTGAACCCCCGTCAAGCATTTTTGAGTAGGTAAACTTAAAATTTGTAGCAGCCAAAATGTTAATTTGCAGCAGAATATGTTTTTGTAACTAATGATTTAAAAAATAAACTGCAGTTTTCGAGGCTAATAATTTAGAATAACTAGGTGGAGTCCTTGTATTTGTCTTAAAGGGCAACTAATTACAATGCTTAAATGGGATGGCCTGGCAAAAAAGGTTCGAATGCTCTATTATTTCACTTCAGAATAATTGGATTGCAAAATCTCATTTTTCCTGGTAGGCAACGTATTTGAACATTCTAGAAACTTCTTTCACATTGGCTTATATTCAGGTTTTGAATACTGGGTAAAATTTTTGAAGGAAACTCGCACCTTTGGCTTACATACAGACAGGCTTATAATTTGAAATATATTGTACTTTAGATTTATTTGGGTCCATTAAAAGCTCTGCTCATCAGAGATGGTATTAAAAATAGTCTTATAATCTTCATGTATAAATGAAGATTAGATCATAATAGACTTGTAAAAGGTTTTCTAGGCTAAAATGGTAATCATACCTTTAGAGATGGAGGAATATGTCAATAATCAAGGAAGATGTACAGTTTGCAAAACAGAAATAGAAAATGTTTTTAACCAAAAAATGAGTTCACCATGTCTGCAAACAAAAACGTGGCTATAAATGCTTTAATGAAGACATTTCATTTAAAACAAACTGATTTATAAAATAAAAGTTATTAAAAGAAAACTTATAAGCAAGCTGTTTAGCTAACTCAATACACCAATGTTCTAAAAAGTGAACACAAAAAAAAAATAAATAAAAAATAAAAATAAATAAATAAATAAATAAATAAATAAATAAATAATAATAAATAAAAAAGATTTTGCTTCAAAATTATTAAGTTTTTCTACAAATGGAAAATTTAAAAAAAAATCCATAATTGATCATGTAAAGTGTTGGGTCTTACCATAAGAAAAAAGTCGTGGCTCGAGCGTGATGCAAAATGTATTTCCATCCAACAAACCTATCTGACAGATAACAGGTTGATGGCGTAAGACATGTTTTCGTAATGGAACGTAATCGGCCAACAAGTCTCTCTGGCGCTCAATGATTTGAGTCACAGATTTGTTCCCCACTTTGGCTATCACTCGTAACGAATGCATCGCCTGCCAAATTAAACGATTTTATTAATACACATAGGTTTCAAACACTATTATACAAGAGCCACAGAATATTCAGCAATGGATTTGTTGGAGAGCGTAGAATTTTTTGCATTCCCAAATGGCTGAATGGATTACAAGATAATTTTGAGGACAAGACAAAGGAGGCATTTGCCCCAGGAGCCACACTGTGCACAAAATGGTCTAAAAGGTCTTCTATGATAGAAACAGGATACAAAAAAATGGCATTTTGTTCCCATATAGAAACAAATAGTTGAAAAATCATTTCCAAATTCTTGTTAAAAGACATTCAGTAATAATTAATACACATAAACACATATACATGTATATTATAATGTGCGCATAAGTCTTTAACTCATCTGGGATAACAAATACTATTCAAAATATTTCAATACAAGAATTTTTCTACTATTACAATCCAGATGAATGCATACATAATTATAGTGGTTACAATCCTTGGTTTGGGTAATTAAGGTTACATTTATAGTAAAATTCAAATTACTTTCTAGATTTATTATACCAACAATAAAAACAAACAACTTATTATAAAAACATTTCAAATCAAATTTCATCTGAATTCTACATTTAAGGAACTGAACAATTATATTTGGTAGTATTTGGACAAATAGAAAAGTGCTTAAAGGATCTCAGGACCCTTAAACCTTTCAAGTTTTTTTATATATAATATTTTTCAAAAAAAAAAAAAAATGTTACAGATTGAGATTTTGTAAAAAAAAAATTCCACTTAGTTTAAAAGTTAATAATATAAAAGACAATGATTTCTGTGCTTGGCAATGGGCTTTTAATGTTTTAAAAGGGCATGTGATGGTTGCTTTTTCAGCAACTCTTGTGCTGCTAAATAAATCCAAGTATTTATCTAAAGATTTGTTGTTGTTGTTTTTTTTTAATTTTATTTTTGAAAGGGAAAAGGAATACTCTACTCAACTCCTATTTTAATGTTTATTGTGTTTCATGGACTTTCATTCAGTTTGCATTCTGAGAAAAATTAAACTCTTTAAGTAGAACACAAGATTTCTCAAAATCTGTTTAATATCTGTTCACAAAATTTTCAGCATTTCAATAGAATGGCATTTTCTTGTCATTTAAAACTATTGCTATTAGAATCCTATTTTTTGTTTTAGAAAGGTAAGTACATGTCCAAATAAATCACCCCAAAAAGGGATAAAATTATAAACATGTTTTAAAAGATATAAAATAGGCTTAAACTTTTTTAGTTAGACTTTAATTTAAAATTATGTCCTTCATTAAAAACATAAAATTTCACTTTTGTGTGCAAAATACTTATTGTAAACATGCACTTAGGTAAGAACAGATTTAACAAATAAAAAAACAAGTAATAAATTTATATTTTTTTAAAAATTGTAATTTTATTATGTATTTAAGGTTAGTTTATTAAAGACATAATAACAGCTTTCTCAAATAAATTTCAGACATTTTAGTGTGAAATAAAAAGTTCTGGAAAGTCGAAAAATAGTAACAATCCTAACACCCCTTAAAGAGAATAAATGCATCTACAAATTTATGTTAGATCCTTTTTTAAAGTATACCTTGTTATCAACTGTGCAACTGAATTTAAAACAAAATACATAAATTTATAAAATAAATTAAATTCCTTGCATAAAACTGGATTATATGAAAACAATTCCAACACTATCCATTCAATTGAATGACTTAGAAGGAAACTATCCAATTCCTCCCCGGTTGACAGAGTGAGTCCAGTCCATTTTAATGACAACTGAAACCTACATACTTGCTCCCGGACACAGTTGTTGGGCTGAGTGAGCTGCCGAACCAGTTCTTGGACGACATCATTGATCGCTTTCAACTGAGCTTCCACAAGACTTTCATCTCCGCTGTCACAGGGTTTGCAATAAGTGCTCAGCATTGTTTCCAAATTACTCCTGAAATTCATTTCACATTACAAAATGGTTTCACTCATCCAACGCAAAAAAAAAAAAAAAAAATAAGGCCATTATAATGTTTAATACATAAATTATCCCTAAAATTCTTTCTTCCCCCTTTCTGATTTCCAAGCCAAAACATAAATTGTCACATAAAGGAGTCTCAAATATAACATAGGTGGTAGGAAGCAATCCAAAGACTCGTCAAACGCAAATTTGCCACGCTCATGCTATGGTTGGTTTTCCTATAAAAATAAAGAACCCACCATCGGCAGAATTGCTATTTTCCATCTTCATATGGGATCACGTAGACATATTGTAAACAGTAAAGTACATTTAACATAGTGTTTACTGGATTATGGTTTCTGTGCCAAGTAGCAACCTCACCATGGCTGCTCTGAACTGCAAATCGAAACCATGGTATGAAATTTTAAGAGTGAGTTGGCGGTAAAGTGTCCATCCTTTTTGTTTTGCCAATTTAAACGACGTAATCTGAAGCCAAGACAGAAGTGAGCCATGTTGCAGTATAACTACCACTATTTTTGGAGGGAAAAGAAACCTGGTTTGTGAGTATAGAGTCCCAATTTCATATGGCTGAAATAAAACATGATAGTACAAAATATTTCTACACAATTTCAAATTTAATTGCTGAAATTGTAAGCTTTGTTAGTGATGTCATTTCATTGTCACTAGCAGTATAAGGAAAGCAAAGCTTTGTAAAATCTCTAATCAACTGTTTTTTTAGATTCACAAGTTAAAATTAAAAGTTTAATTTCTGAGTTAGTTTTGGGTGAAGAAAAACCATCGCATTTGCTTTGTAAAATGAAATATTTAACAACCAAAAAATTTGACACTGAATTTTTAAAGCTTTCAATGTTTATCAACAGAGACAAGCTATATTGTCTGTTTCAGATGAAAATATTGAAAAATGAGCTCTTTTGCAGATAAAATAATTGAAGTAAAAAGTAAATATAAAGCATGTGTACACACAGTTCTTGAAATGCAGAGCTCAGGTTACCAAACTGTCATAAAAAGTTTAAAAATATTTTCATACTAAATCATGTTTCCATGGTTAAGTCCTACATCCCAAACCAAAAAAAAAAAAGGTGTGCCCTGCCCACATATATAAAATAATGTGATAACATACTCTATCTGCATTAAACAGATATTACAAAAAATAAATCCTAATTTATTATTAAATGACACTCACATAAATATGCGCAAAAGAAGTAGACAAAAAGGAGTGAAAAATAGTTCCCAACTTACTTTGCCATATCTACTGCCCCGCTGGATACTTCTCCAGTCAAGTCCATCATAACGAACAGAAAGGCTTTGAGGAAAGCATACATGTGGGCATACACCCATTTAGGATGACATCTTTCATACAAAGATTTTATAGCTATGCACCTGAAACAACAATCAACACTCAAACAGGCAATATATCCAACCCTAAATATCTTTTTTAAACACTGAAACAGCATTAATACAAGGTCCCAGAAGATTTTAAAATGACGTAAACAATTGGCAATGATTATCACTTCCTTTAGTAGAACTAGAATCTGACTAACAAAAACATTAGAATTTGAAGGTGTTAATACATCATTTTTTACTAGAAAAAAAATTAATAAATATTGCACATACTCATTTTTATTTTATGAATTTAGTATTATCACTCTAAGAGCACAAAATAACGTAACACAGTTTTTCCCTAGTTTGTACATGAAAAATATCCTTAAAATTAAAAATAGTTCGATAAAAGCATTTTCTACTTTAAACTTGTCCTATCTTTCGGCAGTGTACAGTTTGAGAAACTCTGAACTACATTATAATGAAAGTTTATACATGTAAGGAGCTTTAATGCTAATTTATATTTTTTGTTCAAAAATTTTGTGGTATTTGTAAGGCCACAGAAAACTTTACATGCTTTTACATCCGTTAATAAACAACATTTCTGAATTAAATCACTTCTATAAAAATTTACTTCATTTAACATTACATGAAATAGGATCTCTAATAGCGCTTTTTAAACACTAATTTAAAAAAAGAAAACAGTCTTCTTATGTAAATAATGGAAAAAATACTTTAAAAAAATCATTTTGTTTTAAGTTTAGTTAAGAAGGGTTTCTTGCCAATCGGCAACACTAGGCTTTAATTGAAAAGTGCTTCCTCGATAAAATTCTATAATACTAAACACGCATGAATTTTAATAACTATGATAAGGAATTCCCCCAAGATCTTTTCAAAAGTAATTCTTATTGCAAAAATCAATGTGGAATAGAAAATACATTGTTTACTTGACACTGAGTACAAATTATCCACAAAAGTCTTTATCACAACCTTTCGGGATGTCAAATTTGACTGTAGATAAACAAATTACTTGTATTGAAAACAGAACCAACACTTCTTATCCTCCTCTAAGCTTAGTGGCTATTGTTGCCAATAAACAGAAAAATCTGGTTACAGCAAATATTTCACAGTTAAAATATCCAAAGGAAGTCGTAAACACAGGCTACATATGTTACAGTAATTTTTACTTGATCACTGCAGATCATAATGATGTATTTTCAAGCTTCCAAAAAACAAAAAGCAAACAAATTAAGAAATAAATATATATATATTCTTAAAAGTAGAGGTACCATCTACGTGTTGAAAATTTGTTTAATAATATCTTCAGTATGCATTAGTGCTTCAGTATTATTCTAATAATATTTTAGAATATTAAATTGATAAGTTGCCAAATGGCAAGACGTTCTCAAACCTGTAACTGCTATTATAGGGTCCCTCGTCTTGCTGGGGATTGTTTCAGAGATTTCTTTCATTCAAAGTACACAGTGGTAAAGAGAAATAATTCATGTTTCCCAAATGAACTGACATTAGAAGCCTCAATTTCTTTGGCAGTAAGTAAATATTTATGATTTAACAAACCCTTTTATTTTAAAAACACAGTTCATTCACAAATCAAAGTATTTATTAATATACTCACCCTCCGAGCTTAGCGTACCATGCTCTATCATAACAGAGAGCACACATTTTTTCTGCTAAATACTCCATTAGTGGTAATGAACATGCCTTCAAATTAGAGAAAGAGCATTATTATATTCAAGTGCTACAACCAACATATACAAATGAAATAATCTCAAAATGTTGTACGATGAATATTTCAAAATTCCATATCTAATAATACATATCCAGCAGACAAAAAAGCTACAACAAAATCACAATACAGTTACTTATTTTAAACTTTGAGAAAATTATATTTATGCAAAAACCTATGTATATAAAACTTACTGAATCTTCGGATGAAACTGAAATTTTGTATGCTGATTAATTTCAAATCCTAAGAATGTAATGAATCCAACTTCAACTTCCAAAGGGGTTAATTGAAAGTTGAGGTTATAAATTCTTTTATATTACCATGGGCAGTATACTTAAAGTAGAGAAAAAAATATTCCACAAGAAGGTAGCAATTGTTTACTACTCTTAATACAAGTGTTCTTTAAATGCACAATCCAGTCATATTAATGCGACTACCACCTACCTTTGAAATTAACGCTCAATACCCAAATGCAGAAAGCACATGGCATCAGCCAATTGGGTGGGTATATAAAGTGTGTTGTAGGCATTTGGAAAACATTTCAGTTTTTGCAGTCAAGCAGAAATGGAGCGATTTATCCAACATCCAAATAAGCATTATCACCGGCTTTGGGGCCAAAGTTGGAAGCATTTCCAAAACCGCCAATTTTGTATATTGTTCACATGGTAAAAGTATACCATGCATTGCAAAATGGCACTATTGAAAATCAGACATGAGAAATGTGGGGGCCACAGATGGCAGAGGGGGAACAATGGCTACAGAGGACGAATAGGCAGAGAACCGTTGAGAAACAGACTGGGCTACCAACATGGTTCAGCAAAAGTTGCTGCATATGGGCCACTGTAGCAGACACCTGGTTAATGCACCTATGGTGGCTGGAAGTACTGTAACTGGACTTCCACTGAGATGAGACAGATAGCTATCCCCACCCGATGAATCATGTTTTATGCTCCATCAACACCCTGCAACAATTCTGGATTTTGACAGGTGGCCACATTAATGTGACTGGACTATGTATATAGTCTTATTCCCAGTTATCCACATTCATCACTCTGAAAAGTAATCAATTGATTTCATCACATAATAGAGTGCTTCAGCTAATCGAAAATCCCATTTTGAAGACAAACCTACCCTTTCTTTGGATCCAAGTACAATGCCAGCTGTTTCGATAATGAGTAGAACTGCCAGATTTCCAGGTTTACAGAGTTCTTTCTCTTCGTGGCCCATGACTGCCGCAGCTGCATCCACCACCACAAGCGGATCCATGCCTTGAGGCTTCATCTGCTTCCTTGTACCCACAAATGGACCTGCTTGCTGGCTGATGGCTACTAATGTGTAGTGACGAACCAAAGTTACCATAAACGAAACTACTGTTGGCCGCAGTTCTTTAATGGCAGCTGCCACTAAAACAAAAAAAAAATTTGGTTTCAAATCGGATTTACAAAAATCCTTTCTCACAAAATACCATTTTAATTTCATTCAACATCAGTTATTCTAGTCCTAAAAAAAAAAAAAAAAAATTTAATTCTATGGATACTATAATACCATGTTATTCCCAGAAAAACTTGCAAAAAATTTCGGTTTGTCCCAGATCCTGAAGTATCATGTATAGCATTTCAAACAACTTACCAAACATGCCTGTCAAAGCCATTTCATGCACTTTTCTTGCTTCTAAATCTGGACACAGATAATAGGGAGACTGGGCAGGAGGTATTTCACTAGACGTGAAACTAAAAATAGAAGCCTTCAATTATTTTGAGCTCATCTTAAAACTCTACAAAGACGTAAAAATGAATCCTACCTGGGATGATTGAATAATTGATAAAGATTATGCTTTTCGTCATCCTGGTCAATATTGGCAAGAAGAAAACCTCTCACAATTTCCCAGCACTGTTTGCGATAAAAAGGTTCAGTGCTGTTTGTTTTCAAGGCGTTGAATGCTGTTTCTATAACCTGAAAAACAATTCCAATACATTCTTATTTATTTAGATGGGATAGTCTTCAGAAGACCAGGTTTTGTTTTTAGGAAAATTTTTAAAAAAAGCTTTTCTAATAACCTATCTGATAAAGGAAATAGTTGTTGACAAAAATTTGACATTTTGATTAGAACATTTTACAGGAAGTGGATCCATTTTTGAAATTCTTTTTACAGAACCCATTTCACTTCAATAAAACCCAGCGTTTGTACATTTATCCTAGACATCCAGTATTGCCGGGTTAAACCAGAAGAATTAGCAGGTCTGTATAATAGGTGGTTCATCCATATACATAGTCAAAAGAATTTCAAATTTTATAAAGAAGCATGACTTACTTTTGCAATGGGCAAAGAGATATTATTCTTATGTTCTTGAAAATATACAGCAATAGATGGTCCAATACTTTCCCGTGAATTATAATTCAGCTACAAATAAAAAAAATAATCAAGTTTGAACTCAAAATGAATAAAGCTACATAAGTTAAAGAAAAATTTCTGGTTACATTCATCAGCCAGAAAATTTCATTAACCTCTCAACATAGAGTGGGATAGTAGATTTTGAGAAATGTACTTTGTACAGAGCTGTTTAACCTCTAAGTTAGTAGCTTAACCTTAATTATGCCTGGCTTGCATCCCCAAGTACATTGAGCAGTAGGAGCAGGGATTGTAAATACTATACTAGCAACATTCAGGCAAAAGCGTGGTTTCAAATTTTAACATGCTTACTCATAAGTACATATCTTATTGGTTTCTAAATTAAATTTAAAATATTTACACATTAGTAAATTGAGATTTATACATTTAAAAATTTATGAGTAGCTTATTTTTCGGAACAGTGTTCCTTATAACAACATTGACCCCGATTCTCCATTTTTCTATCATCAGGGAATCTAGAGTTTGTCCACTCAAATTTGACCTAAATTCAGTTTGGCTAAAAATTGTTATTTTCTGGAGCCATCCGAGGAGTTTCCGGAGTAATTGGCATATCTGTATTAGGGAATAAGTGAGACTGAAATGACTATGTCTCAACTTGCACAGACTGTTCAGTTGAACCAAATTAAATAGTATTTTGGGGGTGATCCAATCCTGTCAAGGTATTCATAAAAACCTGTTAATGGCATTCATTCATTGACAACTCAATTTGGGAACATAAAAGTTTCCATTTTCTCTTAACTAAAAATTACTCTCGAAGGTCATATAGAGATGGTCTTGCATTTGGAAATAAAGTGTTCAAAGTGTTAAATTACTAGACTGGCTATAACTCATTTATGCTTTTACAAAAATTTCAAAGTATACATAACACATATTTGACAATATCTAAAATACATCACTTAGTATCATAAAGTCAAAATATGCATTTTTGTTCAATTTTTTGCAAAATGTTACTTTCTAAATAAAAAAAATGCTTTGGCTGTAAGCGTAGTACTCACCATTTGGGGCTCTACCATCATCTTCCGGTTCCCGCCTCCAAATTTGCCCAACACTCTAAAGGCCACCTGAGCCACACTATCAGCAGGGTTTCTTAAGGTTCTCCACAAAGCTTGCATCAGTTCTGCACGCACAGGTTGAATATGGTCGTACAAAAACTCCGGCTGCAAGTTATCCACACACAACTCTAAAGTCCTCAGACCCTGCACAAAATTCATTTCGGTTCATATATCTTTCTCAAAGTCATTCCCTCTCCCAAATCACAAAATTGGGAAGAGTTGCTTTAGTTTTGAAAACACTAGGAACTGTGGCTGGACCATTACATATAATAACAGTGAATAAAATGCATTATATTAATAAGGGTATTTATTCAATTTTAGTTAATTTATTATAATGATTCATAAAATATAGCAAGTTATTACAATATCATAAAATATATAGTGAGAAAAACTAATAGAATTTATTTAGTTTCTTACCAGTCAAGGTTCTTTACACAGTGCAGGTGCAGTTTTTAGGCAACTTTTTATATAAAATTGTATACATTTTCCACAAATCAATATTTTCCAGTTAGAACAAATATCTACAGTTGGAAGCTAAGGTAATGGAACCATTTTTCACACAAATTCTTTATTCTATTTTCATGGATTTTTATGGGTACAAAATTAGGAAAACTAAAGAAAATTATTTCAATTTGGTGTCAAAAGACTCATCCCACAGTTCTAGCATTAAAGAACCAATTCAATTTGACCAACACTAAACCAATTAGATATAATGCCCCCTTTTCCAAAGCAGTCATTAAAATACAGAAAAAAAGTTTTAAAACCATTAACATTGAACAAAGAAGTTAAGGAGACATTTAGAAGATAGATGTTTCAATAGTATAAAGAAAGAAGAACTCACCTGACTGACTAGAGTTGGTGATCCATTTAAAGCAGATACAAGAGGATCCATCAGCATTGGCAAATATGGCAACAACGAGCTTAAACGAACTGGAACAGTCAAACACAACTCAACAAACAGGTCTTTCATGTGCTGTTTGTGCAATCCGCTCTGCAAACTATTTAATCCTGTCAAAAAACAAAAATAAATCACATACCACTCTATTAATAAATCTATACCACTCTATATACATTGATTCTAGTGATAATGATAAATTACTTGTTCCTTTTTTTTTTGGGGGGGGGGGAATGGGGCAGGATTTAGAAATATATTTCCTTCTATAAGATGAGAATTTTCAGAGCAGTTTAGAGAACTAAAGTGGAAAATTGGCTTATATATGGATCTGCAGATAAGTTGTTTTATAAAGTCCTTCTAGGCAATGATTTAGTTATTGGTAACCAAAAGAAGTCACCTAAAGAGGCAAAAATAAATGAGACATTATAGAGAGGTATAAATAATAGCGTAAAAATAAATGAACTTTGAAACTTTAAAGTGAAACACAATTAAACAATTTATAATCAGTCACACCTGTACTATAATCAAGCTAAAATTTCAAAGATGCATCAAGAGCTACAAGGATCGGCTAATTTTGTAAAAAATATTTTTCCCCCTGCAAGTTTTCTTTAGTTTCCTAAACACTACAGCCAGTTACTGGCCAAGGCCATCTAAGTTAGCTTCTGCCATCTTCATCTATTTTCACATCTGTTAACTTCATCCACCTCATTTTCAGTCCTCTTGAGTTTGGAAAGTTGCTTTTTTTTTTTTTTTTTTTTTTTTTAACAGGATTTTTTTTACTGTATTGTAATACATGTCCTCGCCACTTTAATTATTATACATTAGGTTTTCTGTAATATGATTACAAATCATTGTTATATCTTATTCTTCAGAATCAGTTTTCTCTTACTGCATCAAAAATTTCTCTTTAGATTCGCTCGAAAGTCATCAGTTTCTCTTTGTGAATTGTCCAGCATTTGCTGCCCTATAAAACAATTAATCTTACTAGTGTCTTTTACTTTTGTTATTTAAACTTGTTTTGCAATCTAGGATAACATCAGCTATATTGATTCTATATTTGAATTCAATTTTAAAGTCATTACTATTTTTACAATTGTGCCTAATTCGTTCAAACTCATACTTCTTAATTTTTAGTGGCTGTAGATTTGTTATTGCTAAAGTTTATATTACTTAAACCCTATCAGAAGCTACCACTTTTTAAAATAAATTTAACTATTGTCACTGATATCTAATAAGCAAAATATTGCTACATGGTTTGATACAATGATTTTTAACTTGGGTTTCATAGCAGTCATCGAGAAAGTCTGCTCAAGATTGTGAAAATAAAAGCATGAATATGCTTAAAAGTTAAAATTTAAGTTATTTTGTTTCATTACTGTTGAAATCTGCTAAGAAAATTTGGATCCATCTTCTACTTCTGTGGTTCTCAAATTGTCACGGTTAAATGTTTGAGACTTTACTTTGCAGCCATTTCACTTGATGGCATTTTTTGTCTTTTTAGTGACATACTTTAACAGTAGAGATAATTTTTGTCATTTCAGCTTGTTCATGGTTTTTTAATTTTAACAAAACTCTTACTTATAAATGGTTTGGTTTAAAGCACTACAGGTTACTGATTTACCAGGGTCTGCTACTTAAAGCCGATTCCAAACATCCCTACCAGTAGCAGGATTCGAACCTTCCAACATCAGTACCGAAGACCATTCAGCCATCGTTTGGCACATGTATGCACCGTAAATACTGTGTGTATACAGTAAATATCCGATTACTAATGATACAACTAATAATCAGACACATGGAAACCATACGATTTCTTTGTAACCATTATATCATTTATTTACATGATACATCAAAAATATCAGTAGCAAACACGCATTATGATTCAAGTAGGTTTTGTTTCTTGAAGTAACTGTTATCCGAGTAGAACGTTAGTTATAAAATTAGGCTTTTGATTCCTTAATACAAAATTTGAGGTTATCAATGACAACTTCTAAATTTAAAAATTTAGAATATTGACTTAAATTAGACTTACGATAAATGATTTTTTTTTTTATTATTATTAAAGAGGCTAAAAGAGATCAATTCTAAAAAAGGGACTTACTAAGCCTGCCTGTAGTCAACAAAGTTCTCACATTCACTATCGCAATAAAAATATTGCTGTAATTTTTTAAATTTCTGTATTTGTTAAACACTACTTTCCATTCAAAATTAATCATCTGATACTTCATTTTTACTTTATTTTAAGGTATATGAAAACCATTTTTGTAAAACAAGCCAAATATAATTTAATATAATGTACAAATGTTAGGTACAAAAATTCTTATTTTGAGTTTTTTAATTTAAGGAAAGATGTACAATATTTGATACTTACGACTAGTTAGAAATATTTTAATATTTCACTATTTGTTCTTGATATAAACATTTTGCATTATTAAGAATGTAATGGACTATAAAATATAAAAACTCATTTGAATTTTATATATATATATATATATATATATCTAGTTGCCAGTTGCCAAAGGGTACTGATCCCATTGTTTCTAACTGGGTTCAGAATCTGCTGACCACTAGGTATATTTGTGCTAATGTTCTGGGGGAGTCGGGCCATATCTGGCTGTCCCCAGGTTGGGGTTCTATCTCCCCTTCTTTGGAGTATTGCGACACTCTTTATTTGTTCACCTCACTAACAGAGACATCAGCTGTTTGGGTTATGCTGATGATGTTGCCATAATTGTTAAGGTTAAGGTTGGTCAAACCATCTGTAGCCTTATGAATGATGCACTCATACTGCCTTGTGGTGCAACAATTTTGGCTTGTCTGTGAATCCTTCCAAGACTAAGCTTGTTGCCTTCTCTCGGTAGAAAAATCTAAATCTTGAGCTATCATCTTCTATGGTGAGAAGCTCACTTTATCTACTGAGGTAAAGTTTCTTTGTGTTTATTTTGACAAGAATCTCAACATGTTTCCTACTGTCTGAAGAAGATCTTCTGTAGGAATTCCATTGACCAGACTTGGGATCTTACTCCTAAGGCTGTTTACTGGATTTATAATATGATCATTTGTCCTATTATCACCTATGGCTCTATTGTCTGGTGGTCCAGGACCAGATTTGATTGTGTTAAGTCGGATCTAAATAAGCTGCAGAGAATGGTCTGTATTGCTCTTACAGGTTGCATTAAAACTAACCTTTCTGCTCTTCTAGACCTTTGCTAGAAGTTTGCTTTCAGTGTATGCTTCCTTTGCATCTACAGATTGAAGCTGAGTCTATAATCTGAAGCATTTTACGAGTCTGAATCTTTGGAGGGATAACTCTACTTCTCTTGGGAAAGTTTAGACTCTTTTGTGGTTAATAAGGCATTTTTTACTATGGCTACAGATGTTCTTAATACAGGTTAACTTTTTGTAGACCTTATAATGTTCATTTTTCCCTCCCGGGAGGATTAGCTTAAAAATCCTAGGTGGCTTAAGGTCAACTGTACGGTTTGGTATACTGATGGTTCTAAGCTTAATCAGGTGTGTACAGCACCAAGCCTTTCTTTCCACTTGGTAAATATGCTACTGTTTTCCAAGCTAAGGTCTTTGCAATCTATGTGTGTTGCAGGACTGCAAACCATTCTTATCTGCTCTGATAGTCAAGCTGCACTTCAAGTGTAGTGTTACCGCTGCTCTAGTTTGGGAGTGTTTTGAATCTTAGTGACCTTGCTTCATACAACAAGCTCAATCTTTTACTGGGTACCTGGTCATATGGGAATTCAGGGTACTGAGATAGCTGATGATTTAGCTAGGAACAGGTCCTGCATTTCTTTTACTGGACCTGAGCCTGTCCTTGGTATTGCACCGGGATCTAACAGGAATTCTGTTTTTAGTCATTTTAGGCATGTTCCGTATTCCAACTGGCTTATTGGGAATGGTCATGGGCAAGCCAAAGAGCTGAATCGTGACTGCCCCAGTTAAGGAGTTCTAGCAGCTTCATAGGAAGGCAGTTGGTCTTTTTACTGGTCACTGTACCCTCAACAGGCACTCAACTTTATGGACATTATTACAACGTGGCTGCCATCTTGAAGAGACTACTCGTCCCATTTTGTACGATTGTGAGTTTTTCTTGGATTTTAGGTTTCAGTACCTTGGTCGCCACTTTCTTGAGCCTTGGGAGCTGCAGGACATTCATGTCACTGGTCTGCTGAGATTTCTTGCAGCTTACGGCCTTGTTTCTTAGATGCTCTTGTGTCATGTTTTTACTCTTCCTGGGTTTGGGTACAATAGATCTCTGGTCACAGTGCCCTGCTCTTGGGGAATCCCCCCCCCCAGGAGCTGACCTAAAGATGAGTTTATTAATTTATTCAAGCTCCTAGTTCCTTGGAAAAATTTTATGCATTGCTCACTGTGGGCTTCAACCCCAGAATCCACATGTTTTTATGATCATTCTGTCTTTTGCCTTTGAAAGAGTAACATGTCATTATCTAAACTCAATAAAAGTTTAAGTTCTGCTACAAATTTGGTTTGTTTTTTCTATGGAATGGCTCAACTGCATATTCTTCAACAAGCTAGTTGCTTAGGATTATTCTTGCCCAGCAAGCCTGGGCAAGTAAATACAATAGGGGCTGAATTGGTGTGACAGGCAGATTAAT
Organism: Pardosa pseudoannulata; assembly: GCA_032207245.1. Taxonomy (NCBI): domain Eukaryota; kingdom Metazoa; phylum Arthropoda; class Arachnida; order Araneae; family Lycosidae; genus Pardosa; species Pardosa pseudoannulata. The sequence continues at coordinate 187,232,961 of CM063504.1, read as the reverse complement.
ATTTGCCATGTTACATATATATTATTGAGATTGATAAAATGATCATAAAGGTCAGAGTAGAAATAAATTTAAGACTAGAATATTTCAGAATACAAACAAAATCCAATTCAGAAATAGAACACACTAACAAAACAAACATTGAAATATCATGAAGTGTGACGACGACACAACCAATCAGAGCATTTATGTCATGTCGTTTTCTATTAACTTCAAATATAATATACCCTTTTAAGGATACCTTATATACTTCCGAAACTGACAAAAAGGAAAATGTTCTAACCTTGTAAAAGATTTGGCAAAAGGGGCAAGAATTCCTGGTACAACAGATCATGACTGCCTCCTCCAATGGATCGAAAAAGAGCTCTCAACAGTAAGAAATAGTTATAGGGTTCTTTGGCACTTAATGCCAATTCCATCGAACGGTTCACAATTTGATGCAGGTACGGCTAAAACAGACAAATTATCACATTTTATATATGCAATTATTAAAAAAGCAATCTCTTCATAAAGATACAAGAACCTAACACATTGACAATGTTTGCTGCTATATATATATATATATATATATATATATATATATATTAAATACAATATACCATATTATGTTTTGCTTGAACAGAGAAGGACGGCCAAAACAAAAGTTATGGATATTAAATTTAATTTTGATCTTAGATGTCAAATTCCTACAAGTCAGTCATTTTCTTTTTCCATATGCAAGGAATTACTAAAGCTGCAATTTTCTGCAATGGTGCAATGAAAAGTTTCCCTTACACTTTGAAAAAAAAAGAAAAGAAAAGAAATCGCAATTTAACACACAGAAAGGACTGCATTACCTTAAAATGTAGAAAATGGCCTATCAAAATAAAAATTTAAAAACGACTATATAATACTGTTTAAGAAAATATGACTCTTTAATTTTAGATATTTTAAATTCTAATCCTGGAGTCATGTACCACTCTTGGTTACTGAAAAAAAAAAATTTTTTTTTTAGAAGTTTTTAGAAATTTCTGCAGCATTTTGAAAAAGCCTGATATTTTTCATTACCATAAAGTAACCTGACTGTATCATGGTTTCTCCTGATCTACGGTAATTCTGTCTAAACTCTTTGAGGCAAATATCAACAAATTCTAAACACATTGAGTTTGGATTGCAGTATTTGATGGGGAATTACCCGATGACAAGACCATGACTGGTTCGTGTTTTCATCAAGAAAACTTATGGAAAGAGGATTGAGGTTCAATTTCTCCAAGTGGTCATTTGAAAGCAACACCTCCTGAAGAACCTAAGGGCATTGTGAACATAAACCTATTTTACATGCCTCAGCCAACACATCAGGAACGATGGACTTTAGACAGGCCTTCACCAACTGATCTACTACATCTCGTTGACAAGCTTATGTATTTTATACATAAAATTTTTTAGACCTAAAGTAATAACATAAATGTCTTTACATGGCTTTCCCACTCAGGCATCGCTGAAAAACACATCTTTCAGACACTGATCATTTTGAGAAAAAGTGTCAACCTCAATAGAGTAAAGCACTGGAAAATTTCCACAAAATTAGTTAAAAATGAATTAAAATGTAAACATTTGACTGTTGACAGTTTGACAATCTAATAACTGTTAAAGAAAGATACTTTTATCAGCAATGACACTTTAGACCTAAATAGAGAATTGGGCCTGGTGACAGATTGCTAAATCAGAGGTGATTGTGCTTCTAAGTAAAAAAAAAACCTGAAATTTATATCATTCATCATCGAAAATCTAGCACTAAAACAAGCTAATTACATATAACATAATTGAATGCAACTAAAAGATATTAGATTTAATGTATTATTAGCCAATCTCAAGCAGTGACTGCTTTCATTTTAACAATTAAAATACAAACTTACCAAACTTCTTTCGGAGAATATCACTCTTAGATGTTAATTTCCTTAGAATTGGATTTTTAAATCTTGATTATCAAATACATTTTATTGACAATAAATCTGTTCTATGGTACAGTAAGCACTGGATTGAACTCTCACCAGATGCAGATGCAAAATATTACTCTGCATCTAAAACTACAAGAGTTGTGAGAATGCATCCTTGCAATGCTGTGTTTAGACAGATCAATCAACACCTATTCGAAGGACAAAACTCAATAGCTCATAAAATCATTTATTCTATTCTACCCCCCTCAATGACCAAAAATGCCAACTGTAGTAGAATACAGCTTAAACACGAAACACAAGCATAACAAAAGTTTGATGAGAAGCCTTTTTAATTGAGAAAATTTTTTTGCTTCTTTGAATTCAAACTACCATGGTGGAAATCCAGATATTTCCAAAACTGGAAGGATAAAGGCCAGCATTCCAGGGAGCACAACCACCCCTGAAAAACACATTTTGGTAGAGAGAAGTCTTTTAAAGGCTAGTCCAAAACATTAAGCAGTTTCGATTTTATGAAGTCGAACTTCTCTCACAAGGTGAGTCATTAAAGAAAACTGTTTATAACAGTGTACTGCTTTAAAATTAAAGATTTAAGAAAAAAAAAACTTACTCTAAGCATAACTTCGTTCTCTGCAGGAAACAAGGACACTGAACCAAAGACTAATTTAAACAACTTTAAGTACAGATTAGAACGATCCATATTAGCTGAAAAAAAAAAAAAAAAAAAAAATCCCACACTTGCTTTGAAAAGTTGCATAAAACATTAATTCACATGACATTCTAAATAAAAGAAATTTTAATATTTTGCTTCCTAAGTACATTACAACTGGATTCTAGAAAATGGATCCAATTTTCAACCTTAATATCTGTTTAGTAAAATAAATTTAGATTAGATGCCAAAATTATCAACCTATAACTTGCCACGTTTTAATTTGTTTAAAAAAGAAACTATTTTAATTTCAACATTTAAAACTTTTTTTAAAGTTTTAATTACAATATGATAAAACTGATCCTTTCTAATCCAATGATACCTATTTATTTTTAAGTTCATATGAATTTCATCTTAATTCGAAAAAAATATAATTAAAATTTTTTAAAAGATAACACTATACAATTAAGAGAAACTGAATGTAATGAAACTGGGGCAGCTTTCTTAGCTGCAATTAGATATTCCAAGCTTTAATGTTTGCTCGCAACAAAATTTAGAAACACTTGTTTTAACCCTTAAATGCCCTGTGTTGCCATTCGGCAACATACATAATTTAGTCTTCTAAAATACTTTGAATAATATAGAATGTCTAATATCTATAAATTACATACTGAAGATATTATACAAATTTTCAAAATGTATAGATGGCACTTCTACTTTTAAGAATATCGCTCATTTGTTTGCTGCACATGCCATTTTTTTCTTTGAAGCTTGAAAATACACTATTTTACTCCGCAGAGATCAAGTAAAAATTATATGAAACAGTAACATATGTAGCATCCATTTATAACTTTTTGGGGATAGTTAATTTCAAAATATTTGTTGTAACCAGATTATTTCCCTGCTTGTTCCAATTGGCAACAATAAGCATAAAGTTCCCTAAGCTTAGAGGAGAATAAGCAGTGTTAGTTTTATTTTCTTCTATATTCAATACATGTTTATTTTTGTAATAGTTTATAATTGTATATTTTTTTAATGCATATACAATCAAATTTTTGACATCCTCAAAGGCTGCAACAAAGACATTTATGGATAATTTGAACTCATATTGTCAATTATCAAAGTAAATTTTTTTTCAACATCGATTTTTGTAATGTTTGACAATAAAATTTGCATTTTTAATATAAATTACTTTTAAAAATATCTTGTGGAAATTCCTTATCATAGCTATTAAAATTCACGTTCATTATTAAAAAATTTTATGAAGAATTGCCAATCAGCAACAAACCATTGTTTAAACTGTAAACTTCACTTAAAGGAAAATGATATTTTTCCCCCCATTATTTATATAAAAAAGCAACAAAACCACAAAAAGTTTCAATTAGTTTTTAAAAATATCTGACATTTAAGGGTTAATATGAGAAGATTTTGTAAAGTTTTCTTTACCATGATACTTTAAATCCACGAAAATCCTGTCTATTTATAAATCCATAATATTAAACCCAAAACCATTCATTTTATAGTAAATTCGTAGATGGCACCCAGTTCTGAAAATAAACATTGCAGGTTTCACTGACATATACTTACATCCCATTTCTTCCATTCGCTTCAACAAATATTCCACTAATATAGTTGCAAATATGGGAGAGGTAGCTGTATTGGCTAGAAATGAGTTGGCCAAAATCTGAAATACAAAAAATATAACCAACATCCTCATGATTTATAAGACAACTTTCTACAACATTTGGACTTATAATTCAAGATACAAAAGATACATATAAAGATCAAAATTGAAATTTTTTAAAAGTTTTAAAACTTTAAATATGAAAAGAAAGTTTCATTCAAAAAAACTTTTAATTTCTTTTGTTCCTTCATTTTATTGCATTTTCCAGAAAAGGGGTTAGAGATATGTTTAATAAAAGTAAAAAAATCTTGCTCTTTGGTAAAACAGGCAGTACAGCTGAATTAGAAACTCCATAGCCCTTTCTTTAAATAAAAACAAAATAAAAAAGCTGTGAATGACAATCTTTTATGGATTTTTAACAAAATTTCCTAATATATATAAAAGTAAATATAGGCATCTATTTTAAATATGAATTTTTTTAAATCATTAAACCCAATTTAAAGGTTAGAATATTTTTTACAAAAATTTGCAACACAGACAAAATATTTCCCTATAAATTAACTATTCAATCTGTCAACAAATTAATACACATAAATGTTCAAAAGTATTTTTTTAAGTAATAAAACAAAAATAAAGGACATAATTGAAAATTAATAGGCAAAACCCGTTTTAAAAATTTTTTAAATAAAACTTTTAATGCAATTCTTTAAATTACACTCAAATGTGTTCAAAGCTTCACAACTACGTTAAATCTGAAACAATGTCTAATAAACAAAAGAAGTATATTTAATTTATAACATTATGGGCAATAAAGTTTCTGGTACATGCAAGTCAACAAAAATCTTACTTGTAGAGCTATGTTCTTGTATATCCGTTCTACCATATACTATCAAAGAAAAAAATGAACATTAATATTCCATGAAAACACATTTCACACAAATAAGCTGAAAGACGAAAGGAACTTACATCAATAACTGTTGAGAACACTTCTCGAAAAGTTAGAGGATGCATCATCGTATACTAGAATAAAACAAAGTTAAGACAAAAATTATACAACATAATTTTTACCAATTAATATCCCAAAATATTCAAATTGGCTTGGTTAAGTTTGTTTTATAAAATCAAAACATTTCATATAAATATTTCCACTTTTATACAAAATTTCTAATTTTATCTCCCAGAGGTACAAACTTTATTGTATCGACAAATATGTATACTGTATACTTTGTATAACACAAGAATTTTTGGACTTTTTAAAGACCTTAAGTGGGGAGGGGTCAGTTTATAAACTGATTCATGGAACAGTTGTAATACATGTGCTTTCTGGCAATGTATTTTTGCCATTAAAGATGAAAAGTCACTAAACTGACAAAAATTAACAAAACGATGTTTAAGAAACAGTAAAAAACAAAAAAAATGTATAATTGGAGGGGGGGAAGGAAGTAAAGTTAGCAAAACTGTTTAAATGAGAAAAACAAAAATTTATTTTAAATTGAAAATGACTTATTTGTGTTATAATTGCTCCAAAACAACAGTACTATAATGGTAACAGATCAGCTAATTTTTTAATAAACATATCCGATGTAAGCTGGAAGCCATTGATAAATTGCCAATCATAGCATTTTAATTTTTTAGCTTCTATTTTTTAAACTTATCTTTCTATAGGGTTAACAGAGTTGAAACTTGTTAGCATCTAAGTAAAAATACCAATAGATGCATGGTCTTATCAAACTGTGCACCTGAGCAGTCATCTGGATAAATTAGTATAAAATTGTGAAATTAAGAGATCATAAAGTTAATAAAAATTTAAAATGCAAGTTTTCTTCCTTGAAACACACCAAGAGATATCCTTGTATTTGTTTTGAGGTAGTACTTGAATTGGGTGAAAAAGATTTGATCCAACATTTTACTTTAAAGCAAATAAAGTGCTCCTAACTGCACCCTTACTTAGTGAGACTCAATGGATACCTAGTCATTGAGAAATCTATGGCAGTGAAAAAGCTAAGAGAGGTTTCGACCTACTCCCCATGCGTCTCATTCCTATGCATACAAAATGCATATAGAACTCTGTCTTTAAAAAAAAAAGGAAGAAGTGGTGCCAATTGTTTGACTATCCTGTGCCTCGCCCTATTTTTACTGCAAACTAAAGGATAATTACATCCCACTCTCACGTAAACTGTATTAATTTGGTATCATCTCTTGACATGTACCATTCTAACTGGATCAAAAGAGCAACTTTGTACTGGGCTCTGGTCTCTTGGCATCAGAAACCTTTAAAGCCATTGGATTGGGAAATATTTCCCTTGTTACACCTGCTTGGAAACATTTTTAGCTAGAAACTTTTCATTTCCGCTTATATACAAGTTTTGAACTTTGGGTAAATATTTCAAGGAAAATCCCACCCTTGGCTTATATTTGGAAATATATTTCTGAATATAAACCAAGATCAACAATTTCATCAAAAATTCTCCTAAATTAATTTTTTTCTAGCACTCAAATAGCTCACCGAAAGGGTGAAAAAAAATTTTTTTTTAATATTTTCCAATCTGTAACAACTAAACAGTGATTCTAAAACTTTTTTCACTGCAGAGGTAGGGGATCCCATGCACCTTACAAGAATTATACTTGTCCAATGGCAAAGCAACTTCTCTTCCTGCTTTATTAATTTTATAATTCTAAACTGACATTTCTTGATTATCCAGTCTGAGACAAGCCAGCAACAATGACAGTTTCAACTGAGGTAACCCTATCTAAAATGAGAAATTTAAACAACTAGCACCCCTCACACCAACTCTTACTTCTAGTTTATGTGGAAATATATATTTTTTGAGATTAACTGCAAAAGATTATTGCAGAGGTAAACTTTTGCAAACACTAGAACTGCTGGAGTTTCAGCCTACCTAAAACCACAAGGTGGGCCCATTTAGGAATATTTAAGATGCAAGCAACATCTGTTCCACAAGTCTCTATGCATCTTATTTTATTAATGAAAAGTCAAAAAAATTCTTGGTTTATACAAGAAAATATACAATATATTTCCCCAATACAGGTTCATTAAACCATGCGTGCGCTTATTTCATAAACAAATCAATGCCTCATTCTTCAATTTAAGACATATAATAATTCCGTTGTAAAATATACTAAATTAAAATTTAATTTAGTATTAAACCAAAAGAGTTAATCTCATTTTCAATAGAAATAGAACCATCAACAAATTTACATACTACTCCTGCTAGGTGTTCAAGAACTTCCTTTTCTTCTTTTGATCTTACTGTCTGAATACTACAAATAGAAAAGAATATGACAAGTCATTTGGTATAAACATATTAGCATTTGCATACGCTACTCAATACAGATATTCAAATTTTTCAGCATACTACAAGAATAAATAATATGCGTTTATAGTAGGTCAGTAAATTCTTAAGGTGATGCTTCACTGAGTTTTCAGTGGAATGAAGCTAAATGTGCTTTGTAGATCGCAAACTCTCATTTGGAATTTCAGAAGAAAATTTTTGCTCAAGATACCTGATGCATCAATAAAAAGTGCCTTATTTCACGAATTTTTGTTTTCAATTCAAAATCTTATTTTAAAAAGAATCATTTTTGAACTCAAAAGAGCAATACTTTTGCCTATCCCTTTTTCTAAATAATCAGAAGTAAAAATTTTGAAAATTTGAAAAAGTGATTTTTTTTTAAATTTAGTTCTTCATAGAAACACTTTTTTGAAGCTATCTTAATTAGTTAAAGTAATTTTCAATGAAACGTTAGTGAACTTTGCTGTCTCTTCCATTAAAACTGTGACATACAGGATTTTGATTGCCCTTGTCACAATATGAAATATAAAGAATGTTATATTGTCTCTACTGCTCAAAGCAAGTACGATTGAGCCATACACTATTTATATTAAGGCAAAGGGGTGCACCACAAGGTTGTGCTAAAGTGGGTCCTTAGAACCAAGCAGAAGACCCAGAGGACTTGGATGTGAGCAGATTTTATTTGCTCTAGTCACCTTTAACGGCAGGGAAGCTCAGGCTCCAAACCCTCAAGTTATGAGAGCATTGCCAACTGAGCTCAAAATAAAAAAATGGAAAAACTACTGTTCAGTAGGGTTTATTTATTTATTTAGTAAGACTGTAATATTTCATGTAAGTAACATTTATTATGACCTTTTATATCGTAAAAAACTAACAAAACAAATTACTTAATCTTGTAAAATGAAATAAAACAATAATATTCATAAATACTTATATAGTAAGCAAAATCTTAATCATTATTGCTTTTATGCCTAATAAATCTGAATTAGAACAAGACAGCTCGTCCCTGTCCAACTCACAACAAATTAGTAGTTTCATCAGGGCTTAGACATTTTCTACGAGCAAAGTTCGAAAATAGAATAAGATCAGATAAGCAAAGCTAAGTAACACTTAGACACAAACATTTCACTGTAATAGATAAATTTCTATTGGGAATCCAATAACATTGCATTCAAGGTCAAACAAATGTGCAACAGCTCTTTGTTTCACTAATGGTATCTACTAAGTGATCCATCTTTTGTCGAATGACAGCTATATATAAAATGATAAATGGCCTTCATGTCGATATGACATCAGTAGACGTTCTAGGTATATTTCGTTGTAAAATCTCGACTAATTAACCTAGAACCACAAAACATTTTCTGTGTTAAATGATTAAAAGACATTAAAATATTTCAGATTCCTTGCAAAAATGCAGAAAGGAGAACAAACTAAATAGGCTCTAGTGTACAGACTGATTTTCCAGTATTAAGATGAGACAGAAAAAGAAGCACAAAGAGCACTCACGGTACTGTCCTTGGTTGCGGTTGTGCTGGACTTGGCGTTAGGGTATATATATCTAAAGCCTGCAAAGCATACTTTATCAGTCGAATGAAGACCAAAGTCTCTTTTGGTTGAAACTGCTTATTTTGGACCATTTGACCATCTGAAAGAAAACATTTCAATCAATCAATCCACCCATCATTCAAACTGTTTCCTCACCCTATCCAATGCTTCACTTACCAGCGGGAACTTTACATGCCGTTATGCCCCAAGTGACAGTCTTAACTCCACAAACCAGAGTTTTCACAAGACTTCTGCAATCTGTCACTGAATAGTTGGTAGCCTGGGATGCAGGAAAGCCAAATTTGGTCTATGCAAAAAAGATATTAATGCACTACATCAATCAAAAGAACAAGTCCATTAAAAATTTACATAATGTTAAAATAAGAACACTCTAGCAACCATTGCACAAGGGGAAAATCTTTACATGTCATAACATTACTACAAAAGTATAGAACATGCCATCAGTAGTTATGCTTATGTAATACTGTTAGAATTACTAGAAAATTTACCCAATAACTATTACAAATAAATACTCAGATATAAAAAGAGCTAATTTAGTTTCAAGCAATATAAGAACTAAAACTACAGTGGGTGCCTCCACATGAATCAAAAAATAGAAGATTTACTGAAATTAGTTCTTTTGTATTCAAATTGCTTTATGGTTTTTTTTGTTTTTTTTTTAACTCTGTAACAAGTGAGGTTCCCTATCTACCTTTTCCTCTCTCCCATCCAGCAATCCACTAACATGGAAGGAACTGCTTTTGGGTTCTTCTTTAGGCTCCACCTTTATATCACTTGCATTTAAAGCCTGTGTTTGAGCAGTCACAGCAACTGGAACAGTTTGCATGGCACTCGTCAATTGCTGCTGCTGCTGACGACTGAAATGAGAAAAGGGCTCATTACATCAAATACAATGAAAATACGCATCCTATTTATAAGGCCTCACTGGAACACTTGTCAAAGTCTGCTATGGAGGACTAAAATGGGCTCAAATACAAAGAACACACATTCTATTTCTAAGCAGGACTGCATGTCCTGCTTACTTCCTTTACTGTAATTTTGTGCCAATAAACTACCATGAAAAAAACAACATTCATCAGGTCATTGATTATCCATTTTATTCAAATCAGCATCAAGAGAGGAAGTTAAAACTGTGGTAGCCTTCTTGGCCTTCGTTAAAAATTCAGGTTCAACTTTTTGCTCAAAACAAGAATTTAGAATTATTTTTAACATGAGCAAGCTTGTTAAAGTTCTGTTCTTTTCCATGCTATCAAAAACTAAGAATTCTACCTATTCATACAATAAAACCAAAAATTGTAATTTCATAGCTAGTCCAAATAAATTATCAAGTATGTGATACCACAAGATTCAGAGCAACGCTTATCCGATCCATTCACCAACTTTCGTTGACCAAATGACAATATTAGCTCACATATTAATACCTGCCCACATCTCTCTGTCTGTGGCCTTTACTCCTCAAAAATGCTGAGATTTAGGTATTACACAAATTTGGAAAAATTTCAGCAAGTCTCATCTTCACAGGACCAAAACTAACAGGATATTAAAAAACACCCAAAAAGCTAATTATTTTAGTCCAAATTTGTGTTGTTACGATTGCTTGAATTAGCTGCTTATGACATCAAATTATTTGAAAAGTGACTTTTATTTGAAAAGCGACATTTATTATCTACGTTAGAATTAAAAGTATCAACAATGTGAAAAATTCTGAGGAATTTATATCTGTAAATTTCATTTTTGTAGAGTCATAGCTGAGATATTAAAAAAAAAAAAAAAAAAATTTTTTTTTTTTTTTTTAAACTCAATGAGTTAAGATTTTCTGTGCAAACAAAAATTTGGAATCTGAATAAAAAAAATTAAAGGCATCATCCATTGTCAGAAGAATTTAGTCTTATTACGCTGTAGTGTCTTTGTTTGCAATTGCAACCTTGCTGCATTTTCATTCATTTTTTTGTGACATTTTTTATTATTTGAAAACCAAAGATCTCATCTAAAATACATCTTTTCCAAAATAACAAATGTTGCTCTCAATGTATGATAACATTTTGTTATATATACTTTAAGAAAAGGGATAATATCAGTAATGATAATTTTATAAAATACCAAATTACAACAACTTTTTTTTAAAAGTAAGTGTAAATGTACTCTTTAAAAATTATACTGAGTTTGTTATTTCTTTTAGTTAAATTCAAAGGAAAGAATATATTTTGACATTGTTATTCTAAATGACCTTTCATTGAATTAAAACACCATACTATTCTGGAGAGACAATGAGATAGCTAGTAAAATTTATTGAATAAATGTGATACCTGATAATTAGCAGGCATCTGTGTTCATGGATAACCAAGGACCAATGTAATCAAGAATGGTATCATGGACTTGAAAAATTATGGAAACTGATTTCGCCATTATTTCTCAACCATAATTAATGAAGGTGTTACTTAAAAATAGGACAGCTTAAGTATAGAAAACCACTGGTAACTTTACATTTGGCACATTTTTGCATTTCTAGAAGGTACGTAATTTGAGTTTAATTCGAAATTAAAATTCCATAAAAATTTGTCTATAATTTTTAAATTACAAATTTCATAGTTTTCCTTACTGTATTGTTTTTTAATTTATATCTAACAAAATTTTTGTATAATTCATGCGTATCAAAACTACTATGTTTGGCAAGTTGAGAAAAATGTCCCCAATAAAAAAATTTGCGATTGGGGGTCTAACAACAAAGCCCATTCCTTTAATAATCTCTAAAGTTAATTCTTTCCAGCTTGGAAAACCAAGCACCAGATGGATTCTTTAACAATATACCTACTTTTTTTTTTTTTTTTTTTTTTTTTTTTTGTAACACTGAATTGATTTTCTTGGTATTTTCCTATAATACCACTATTGTAATTTATAATATTACATATTCATAAAAAAATAATTTACTATGATCTTAATTATAGCCAACTCCATCACTTTAATTTTACCACACGACTTTCATTTCTAACAGTGTAATAAATGTAATAACGCCATCTCTTGGTGCCTTTTGATAAACATTTTATGCTTTTCCTAAATTTCTCGGATCATTTTATTGCCACCAGACTTCCTAGATCTCTGGAAACCCTGATTTATACATAAAGGCTGAAGAGTGACAAATAGCTATGCAAAGAACGTCAAAGTTTGCCTACCCTTGCACCAGCCTTCATCAAGCCAGAGTAGAATACAGCCTCTTAGAATAGAACAAAGACTAAAGAGATAATTTAATGAATACTTACGACTTTGCCATCAAAACAGGAAGTTGAAGCTTAGCTATAGTCTTAAATTTCAAAACCAAGACTTCTAACATTCGAATGAGTAGCTCCCGTCCCTAAAACAGAGGGGAGGGAAGCTTATAAGAATTTAAAAAAAATAAAAATTTAAATACTTCAAATCCTATTCAAGGAGTTAAATAGAATCTACTTACATTTCCATTTTCTCTGTCTGAACGGCTTCGAATGCATTCAACAAGGTTGAGCAGAAGTTTACATGACATAGTCTGAATTGTTGTAACAAGAGATTCATCGTGAACATTCTTTGAAAAAACATTCACAGCTTTTGCCAAGTCTTTTAACGGTAAATGCTGACGCACATGATGGACAAGATCAGCCAAAGTGCTATATGCAAGAGGCCTGGGAGAGAGGAGGAAACTAGTCATTATTCAAAATTATGTTTCATGCCTTCCTTTTTGTAAAATATTTCTATATCGTATCTTCACAAATGTAAATATTGAACATTTCTGATTGAAAAAAATTAAGGTTAGGATAAATCTACAGTAGATTATATAAGTAATATACCAAAATTATGACACCTCAGATATCTATTTAAAATTCTTATTTTCCCATTCTTTCATATGCTCATTTCCCAGCTCTAAATTAATAGAAGTGTTTGTTGACAAATTCTTTTTCCAGCTATCTCAAGAGAGTTCACTGCATCAACTCTTGGTGTTGCGACAGAAATGAGTCTTCATTTCTGTGAATCCCATGAAATTCACAGCTGCAGTTTACAGGCAGGAAATAACTACCAATACTCATCCAGTGGATAAGTCTCATTGCAGAGTGATTTCAATGCTCACAAAACTAGGCTGGTTTTTCTAAATCATCCACCAGTCATTTTTCTGAATGCTACCAAAACACAGAAATATATAAGCTTAGAAACTTTAAATTTTAGAAATATATAAAAAAAAACTAATTTAAAATTCATTATAATCTGATTTAATTGTGGGAAAAAACCATAAATGTTTTTATTCCAGTTCAACATATATATAGCTTTGTTTTTTGTTCTTCCAAATATAACAATTTTCAGTTCAGTTCCAAATGAATAATTTTATGCATATTCTAATTTGTATTAAAAATATAATTCTATCCTTAAAAAAAATTTCATTCTATCAAAATTTAGAAGATTTTATTTTTAATTGGTACACTATGAGAATGGATACAATTAACTGGCATATACTATATGAACAGCATTGTTATCCATTATCAAATTATAACAGGGTTTTTCTGGTTTTTGGTTCAGTTCCAGGTCCTGAAGAAAAACTTTCAAAGCTTGTAGTAGATGTCAAAGTATGCGATTTGTGTTGATTGCCCCTGATATAGTTTTCTTAGACCCAATTTGGGCTTGAGTAATTTGTTTCACAATCATCCTCGTAATTATTTTTAAAGCATCCTAAATAGCTGCACCTCTGCAAGGTACGGCAATTATCTTCCCCTTAGATATCAAAAGTACCTTACCTCAGGGATTCATAAGCTGTCCAACCGGATCCAATCAAAATATTTTCATCAAATAGTTCTTCGAGAGATCCCACAAATTCTAAACAAAAATATCTTATCAATCATCGTAAACAGCTTATTTAATTATGCATATTCATAAAGCAGAGTACAGTATAAAGACTGGTATGCACGATCAATATCTAATCAACAGGTTAATATATTGAAACTAGCCACTCAGTATTTAAAGTTTCAAAACGAAAAGTTGTGTTTATTTCAAATTCATTTTTTAGAATGTGATATTAGCAGTTTTAAGAATTGAAACTGCTGGTGTAAAAATAGAATAACTCAGTTACCAAAAAGAAATTTTCTTCATACACTTAGATTTATTTTTCCTTTTTGCTAACCCAATAACTTTTGGGGCTTTTCATTAAACTTAAAGTGATCCATGAAACAGGTATAGTATATAACCTACTTGGAGACATTGATAACTTTTTAAAGAAAAATCACACTCAGCTTATACACAAATGGGTTTACATTTGGAAATATACAGTACATCTCTCGCACAACTATTGAAAGAGAAAATAATTACCTGAACAAATAAAAATGTCAAAATCTTACAATAACATACCAATTTTGAAAATCTTGAAACTAAATTTCATTTCCAAGTTTGTGTATGATTAATATATAACAATTTAATAAATCCTCCTCAAAGAAAATGACTTAAGAATTATATGCAAAGTATACATAAATTTTTCATTTATGTGCAATTTGGTGTATTTTTACACGTTTACTTCTCTTTTCCCTCTAGAAAGATCAAAGATATCAATGACGAACTTTATATGCACATTTATCTCTATCTTTTATGTGATAATGTTTAGATGACATGAATAAACAACTATGTATCATAATCAAAAGTACTCAAAATCTTTATTTTAAAAAAAGAAAATACCTAAAAAGAACATTGATAAAAAATTGTTTTATTTACAGAGAAAAAAAATAAAATATTTTGTCAAGAGTGTTTAAGAGAATTTATTAATATATCTTATTTTTATCAAGGATAAAATTTCTAAATTGAGTTTTTGTCTTGCATACACTGGTGAATGTTCTCTCGTATACTATATTGTTAAAATAGACAGCATAACTTTTGTTATTATGTCAAAATTTAAAATCTATCCAGCCACAAACCATGTGATAACAGAAGAATGCTGAATGTTGGTAGAATGTTGGTATACCTACATTGTAGAAAAATTTGTTTTTCAAAAAGATTTATTTATTCCTAAACTACATTTTTACATGCAAATGTATAACCTTACATTACGATCAAAATCAGTACAATAGCTAAACTGTACAAGTTGGCACATATAACCTGAGTCAATTGGCAATTAACACGAATTTTGTGAGACTGGTCCTAAGAGATCGACAAATTTATAGTTTCAATTCTCTACGTGGTCCATCTGTTTTCATTATAACAAAATAGATTTCCATTTAAAAAAAAAAAAAGCTAAAATTTAATAATTTATTACTTAAATCTCTTTATTAAGAAGTCCTAAAACTTGTATTGTTTTATTGTACATAAAATGCGCTACTTACGAATAAAATTATTTTAAATATCAAACAATAAAAATGTTCATGTTATAAATTGTTTTTGAATTTGACATTCATCCATATAAGCTTGTTAATCACTTTCCTATTTATAGTAATCCTTTTTTATACTTTTATCACAATGGGTTTCAGTTAAGGGTAAATGTGCTAAGTAAAAAACCCTGAAATCATTCATCATAAAAAACCCAGAACTGAAGAAAGTTAATTTCATGTTACTATACTCTGTGTAAACTCCATAGGTACTTCAAGGTCAGCAATTTTTCCTCAATCACCCAGTGTGACTATGCTAACGAGAGTTGGGAAATGACTTTACTCTTCCCCCCTCCCACTGTGTCATGCATGATGAAAGTATGTTTATTTAGACTACTCTTTCAAGTACTTAATACTTTACACAAAAATTTACAAGTCATTTCAGACCTGCTTGTAAGTTTATGAATTTAAGATATAATCCCGTTTAATAAAATTACGAAAGAATTTAAAATTCTATGTTATATCCCAATCCGTTAGGATTTAAAAAATTCTACTGAAAAAGTAAATTTAAATTTTTTTTTTCACATACAGAAAGAATTAATATCATTAAGATAATTGAAAATTTAGCTAATTTTAATGATTAAATGAGTTACTATTTCTCACTATATTTGCATGATTATTTTAATCTAAGTATCTAAATCTAAAGTTAATAATTAATTATTAAAGAGAATGTATTTCTTAAATTCCTTAAATTTAAGTTATTAACATACAACTATCATATGAAGTTATGTGGATCATAGTTAACTTTCTTTTCCAAAATTGTACTGTATTAATTATTTTAATGATTTTATAAGAATATAAAGAGGTCGTAATGCAATAACAATATTTTGTATAATTTTATTGTGAATTTAAAGATTTATAGTCTGTTGATACATTTTCAGAAAGTGAAAATTTTATTTGGAAGGTATGAGACTCCTAATGTTTCAGCAAGAATTCTAAATTGAAATAAATTTTTACAAGAACATTGTGATTTTTTCAAATCCTCAACAGAAGTGCTGAAAATAAATGTGTACTTCTTGGTCGCTGACTGGGGAAACGAGAAAGTGGAAGCACCAATAGGACTATAATATTGTATTCAATGTACTGTCAAGCAGCGATTTTAATTGTTAGTAAATTAAATCAGGGAAGGTACATATTAACAACTTTACTGTATATTATTAAAATAATTTTTATAAATAGAAAAAAGTTCCCATGATATTTTTGTCACAACCAGCAACAGGTTGGGAAATGTTGATATAAAACTATAAATTTGTGATAGTAAAAGCTTAACCCTAAAATAATTGTAATTAAATTTGACCTATTTCCGCTTAGCAATGAATGTGGAGGGAAGGTAGTTTAAGGGGGAAAATAATTCTGAACATCTTCAGTCCTCTTTAGTTATACTTTGTTTGGACCACTATGTGATATTTTCTGCCACACAGGGGATAATGAGACAGCTACAGCACACAAACTCTGGAACCTGGGAAGGATAACCCTTTATCCTCATTTGGCAAATTTTTCCCCAAAGAGGCCCATTTCCGGCCACATTTCTTGAAATAAGATTTTTTTTTAATTTAATAAAATTTGGGAGAACTCCATAGATGTAACCTGGTTTCTAAGATGATAAAGGCCTTAGCATTGCAACAAACAAAAAAAAGAGAAAATTGTTTTTATATTCTGTCAGATAAAAAAAAACAGTAACACCCCAATGCATATACCCACTTACTTTCTCTCAGTTCTGTTGCCAATATATGCCTGGCAGCAATGAGGAGTTCCTTCCGTAAGTGGGCCACCTCTTGCGGGCAGAGACACAGCAAGCCGATCATGCCTTTAGCCAGCTGACTAGAATGTTCATTCACAACGTTCTAAAGGGGGAAAAAACATAAAAAGCTGACAACTACCTACAGTCACAAAACCACCTTCTTGTGATGTCACTCTTAAGCCTAACTTTGGAAAAAATTTCAACACATGAAAGTTTGACTTCAAATGATGAAATGTTGAGATAACACAATTTCATATTAAAATATTATTACCATATCTTTCCCACAAACTTCAAGGCTATTTAAGAATAAACATTATACAGCACAATTTACACAAAAACATTCAATTTCTAAATTGTTTAAAAAATACTATACTAAGATTCAATAGGAAATGAAAAATAAAAACAATCATTTCTTAACAGAAAAATAGCAAAAATGTTAAATCTAAATGTTTAGAGGATAAATTAATAGTATAAGCAACACTGTAGTTGAGAAACTAAAATACAGGAAATTTGTATACACCTTGATGGGTCTACAATTCATAAAGAAAAAGAAAATTTGTAAATGTCAAAGGAAAAAAATTTTAAATTTATAGGGTGATTACACAATTGTTACAGAAAAAGTTTCAACACTATGGACTTCCTATTTAGAAAAGTACCAGTAGTTACTCTTCAAGGAGCTTACAGCACAGATGAAAAAAGAAAATTTACTGTAATTGGTCAAAAATCAATGAAATTTCACAGCAAATAACCAAATTTTAAGGATTTCAGGATTTATTAAGACAAACCCTGAAAGCTGAAAAATGGATAGATCTCCAAAAATTTAAAATAGTCTAAATCATTGCTTGGAACTTTCTGAGTAGTATTGACGTTTTTGCTTCTTTTAATGTAAGAAGTTGTGCAAAAGTACAGAACGACATCAACCATTGAATTAGGAGCTTAGGAGAAAATTGAGGATACAAATAACTCTCTGCATAGTCCCAACATTTAATATTCAGAAATTATAGTATTATAGAGTCCTATTCAGAAATTTATTTTACAAAACTCAAAATCTTACCTGATAGATGCGAACAATATATGCCAGGAATGACAGAGTCTTAATTTGTGCAGCCATAAAATCGACAAAGACTTCTTTATTAAAACTAGGGTTGTTCCTAAAAAAAAAAAATGTTCACTTACTCCTAAAATACATAATTCAGCTAAAACAAATTTACACAATTTCAACATGTCTTTCTCATAACCCAACCCATATAAGGTAGTTGCAATATTTTTACTGTGTTTAAGTTGAGATTCTAAGACAGTTTTATTTTCGAGAGGAAAGTTAGTGCAAACCCTGCAATAAAATATTCCTCCATTTATATATTATTAATTACATATATATTAATTACATATATATTAATTATAGAAAATATTTCTATAATTAATATATATGTAATGTAAAAATTTAGGAATTTTAGTTTAACTCTTATATTAAAAAACGACCCAATCTGCCATTTTGTCATCATCTTAGTAGCCTCTTGGCTTGTCTTACAAAAATCTCCTTCCTGTTTGCAAAATGAACTAGCCAACCATTCTGTCGCAAGCTCGGCTGGTTTTTGTTTTCCCGCCGGTGGCAACGCGAAAAGAGTTGGAAAAAGAGAATAAAGGTTGCTGCTGATGTTGAAGTATAGTTTGTGGTCGAATATTTCATTCTTTTTTGAATACTAATTTGCTCTCCCAAAAAGACTATTTTTTTTAGAATAGAACACATTCCTTATCTCATGCCTTCAGCATCCCCAAAGTTATAAAAGGCCGCACAGCCATTTTTTGTTGGACGTTGCTAAATAAAGATGCTGTTAAAATTCTCCTGATAAATCATTCTTTTCATTGACAACTACATCCTTTCAACCACGTTACATCCCTGAAGCATGGCATACTATGCTATGCTTCATATTTATACACATACATGCATACATAACAGAGCAAAAATTTATTCTCTGCAGTTACAGCGGATTGTTTGAATTCCCCCAGGCTTACTGGGCATATATCAAAACAAATTGAACACAGCTGATATACCTCGATTCTTTTGAACCCCGTTGCAAAAAATTATGCTCTTTGAAACAAGCATTAAATTTAATATTTGATAAAAAATAATTGATTTTTAATATTTAATATTTCATAAAAAAATAAATTGGTTTTAATAGTCTTGTACTCTTACTAAAACCATTTGTTAGTGAAAATAATATGACTATAGTAGATAAATATGAAACTTTTGCGAGACTGGTCGACCCATGTACTGTTTTGATTATAAAAATACATATATGTATACAGTGAGTTTATGATCTGGCAATGTCTCATCATAGGACCACCCGATGAAATGTATAATGCAAATCAATAACAAATTTTTAAAGCACAGGAGTGGTTGGGGAAATACTGCTCTAACAGACCTCATCCCAATGAGTGAGATGGATTGTACCTTCCAGACAGTATCCACCTGTCCAAAAGAGACGAGATGCAGTCTTGGGATTTGCACGACAGATTCCCTAGTTATAATAGAGCATGCACCTTCATTGAGATTAGTTACAATAACCTAAAAGACACTACTAACCTTTGTTGTAGAGATGGCTGCAGGGTAATGGTCGCTATCACCAATGGTATAAACTCTTCTACATCTTTATGGACACTCATCTTGTACAGTTGATACATTAAAACAACAATTATCGGAAGTTCAGCCAGAGCCTTCAGTGATAGCGTCGCTCGGGGAATCAAATTAAACTAAACAAATCATAACAACACATTAGAAAAATGTTCCAGACAACATCTCTTGAAAATGGAGAGCGATTGGAATTTTTACACCATAACCCCCTATATTTTAAAAATAAAATTTTAATTATACTGTTTCTTTCTACAAACTATTGGGTTAGAATAGTTTTCTACACTTTAAAAATGACGTTATTTTTATAAATGTATATCTAAATTTTAATTCAAGAATTTTGTTTCACTTTTATAAATTGATAATTGGGTAATACTTTTCAACAGAAATTCCTTTCTCTTCCAATAATGCTCAAAAATTTTAAGTTTTTATAACTACTTTGTACTCTGGCAATACAAGTACAAATCATCTCTATGTTTATTTGAAATAAAGATATTTAATACTTCTTGTTTAGTTACTTGACTACATGTAAATATGGTTTTGCAAAGAAGTCTCAGTTAATACTTAATGATATAACAAAAAATATTTTTTGTTCAGAATCAATTAAAGAAACATAGGGGGGGGGAATGTGAGAAATAAATTTAATCCTAACAAATATTTTACATATTCTGATACTATTGCAAATCTGGATTCAGAGAAACAAAAAACTTTTCTTGGGTAGATTAAAAAATCCCTCAAGTTCAGAAATTTTAGAAGCTTTTCCTTATTAAACTTAATATTTCACCATTTTCTTTTTTGTTACATTCCCAATACTATTATTCTAAATGATTTCAGGAGTTGAATATTGAATTAAATTATTAGTTTAAGAAAAAGAAACTTCTATTTATATTTGAAAGTTAGTCAAACATGAATTGCTTTATATTTAAAAAAAAAATAAAAATAAAACCTTTCTATCTGATTTAATGTAGAATACATCAGACAATTTTAAATAAGTATAAAAAAAACTTCAAATGATTTTATTCATATGTGTTTCATCATTTTGGATAGAACTGTTCATACAAAAAACACAAACAGATAAATCAAAAGATTTCAATTTATAAAGAGATAACCAAATATGTTAAGATTTTATATGCACCAAGAGAGACCATTTTATTTAGAAATTTAGCTCATTTTATAATTATTTTCTCCTTTAATGATTTTTATAATCTTAAGCATTGAGAAAAATTAGCTAACAATATTAAATATTATTCACAGCTTCATACTTGCTAAAAATACTTTATTTCCAGCATATTATAAAAGGCATAAAAAACAAAATACAATTAGTTCAAATTTACAAAACATTAAAATTAAATATTTATGTTAATAGAACTTGCCATTCCAAAACCTTATTTTAATAATAACAACCATTCCTTCCCTTTTTATGCAATTGTTCTAAATTACATTCTTTTCTTTTCAAGTCAATGTTAAGGGAGATGAAATAATGATGGTAAGAAAAACAATACAACACCATAAAAGTGATATTTTTATACATTTTAATTATATATCTTAAAATTTTGTAGCACACTAGATGTGCCATAGCATATTTTAGGCGGAAAATTTAAAAATAGATATTTTTTTGTCAAAACAAGGGTCCCCTCGACCTGAACTCGATGCAACAACTTGTTTTAAAAACATTGCTGATACTTCATTCAAACAAATTTTTAAAAAAATTTTGGTTTTAAGAAGTTTACGATGATTACAGCTGCTAACATTTAGTGACAACTCCTAATTTGTGCACAAGAAAACAAAGAGATTACTTACAAATTAAATAAAGTTCCAGTTTTTTGTCAAGCCACGTTTTGAAAATAGGCTACAATAGAACTAACATACTGTATTGTGGGTTACAAAAGAGCAGAACACTTTGTCTTTCTGTGGTCATATGCAAACTAATTTTTTGTTCAACTAAAGGGTTCTCCTAGGTTCAGTTCTGCCAAAAATAAGTCTTTGATTCAATTCTGCATAAATAATTTTATGTATATTTTTATTTGTTCTGAAACAATTCTATCGCAATTTAGATGATTTAATTTTAAATGGTTCACTATGTGAATGGATACAATTAATCAGCATATACAATAACAGCTGCAAGAAGAGAACAGCGAGCACTGGCATTGTTAACCCTTATCAAAGTCTCATTTGACAAATGAATTCAGCTTTATTAAACCTGCTTTCTACAAGTAGTTTCACGCAAAACTGAAACAGGAAAGTGCTACTGAATATCAAAACAAAAAGGAAATTGAGAAGCAATGGACATCAATGAAAATAATTACTGCCTACGTTTGACAACAAAATTAAATAATTGCAGAAGGCACATGTTATCAGTCAATTAGGTGGATATATAAAGTGTGTTGTAGGCATTCAGAAAACATTTCAGTTCTTGTAGTTATGCAAAATGTCTGCCATGGTCAATATAGACTATGCTTGACAAAATGGCAGAGGTGAACAGCAGCTGCATTTGAGCAAATAGATGGGCAACCACTGAGCAACTGATGAACCAAGAGGTCACCAACAGTGTCTCTACAAGGACGGTTCAGCAAACAATGCTGCCTCCACAGCAGATGCCTGGTTAATGCACTTATGCTGTATGCTGTTCACCAGCCGTCAAGGCTGGAATTTGTATGTCAGTACTGCAACTGGATTTCCACTGAGTGGAGATAGCTGTTTCCCCCCCTCCTAATTAAACACATTTCATACTCTATCAGACAGATGCATTCAACGTCTGAAAGCCCACCCTACCAAAATTTTGGCAGGCTAATTAACAATTTTATTAATTAACAACTACCAAAAGGGTTCAGGCTAAAGGAAGGAGCATTACGGCCTGGGGAATGTTTTCATGATATTTCCTCATCAATGTGGATCAACACATGAACCCTTGTGGACCATGTGAATTGTTTCCTCAGTCATAAAGCTTGCAATGTACGTGCGGGGTTCAAAGTGCACCAGGATGAGTTTACTATACTCCCTTGGACTTGAACCCAATGTGGTGGAACCCCCTTCATTGGATTGTTTGCCATAGTTGTGCACAGACCCAGCATGGCTCAACATCCCTGTGACCACTTTCTTCCTGCAGTTCACTCTGGATCCCATTAATGGAACTGGACTGAATTATAAAATCATGTTACAGCATATTATTCTTCAACATGTATGCAAAGATGTGATACCTTGTTTTCTGCCTGAATAGATGACAATGGCAATTTCTACTATAAACAATTATCTTTGCACTCACTTGCTGATTGTTCCCATCTTGGCCTCTCTTTTCAATGTATATCACAGTACTAGTAAAAGTCTCATTCAAAATCGGCTCTAAACTCGCCAGAGTTAAATCCTTGATCTTGGGCATAGGACGAGGTTCAAATATTTTGTTCAAATGGTTAGGCAATTCTTTATAAATATTTTTCACATACTGCAAGAACTGAAGAATCTAGAAGGAGCAAAACAGAAAACTTACAACTCACATTGCAAATCATTTCATCCACTTTTAACCAATAGTCATTCATTTTAAAAAACATCTTTTCTGTAGTTTAGAAAAAGATAAATTCAAATGAATATAAATTAAGTAATATTTTAACATAGTAAATATCAAACAATAAAAGAAACCTCAATAAGTACCCCATAGTCTGCCGCAGCCTATAATTTGCAGGTATGAATGTCATGACATTTTCAGAGAAAAATGTCATAACCTGCTGCAGCACACAATCTGCAAATCAAATCAAATTTCCACTTTGATTTCATAGGACTCGCAGAAATTAACAGCATATTAGGAAAAGAGCATATTTTCCAGTGTACTCTCACTTAGTGATAATATTTTCTTTAAATTATAAAAATTTAACAAAGTGAAAATTTGGTTACACTTTAAGAATTTTATATTACACAACAGTAAGAATATATTCTAAAAATTTACATAAATTAGTACAGAAACAATGGTACAAATAAATTATTTAAAAGCATATTTAAATAAAATAAGACATTAAAATTCAGAATCCTTGAAATGCATTCTTTTATTTTCATTTAATATAATTATTTGCAATCTGTGTTCCGTTTTTATTCTGCAGTTATGACACCATCTGCCAAAATGAAAGCAAAAAATGGAGAATGCAAGAAAGTGCCGCTATTCTGAATTATACAGGTGTTATTTCTTGATAGAAACAATATATAAATATATATTGGTTAAATATTAATTGAATAAGAAGTTTTTATCTAAATTGCTGTGACCTTGGGTGAAAGATTTTTATCCTCATGAGCAAAAAAAAAATTTATAAATATGAGCAGGTGCTGCCATCGATTATTTTTTAGGAAAAATATGTCAATTTTTACTACAAAAATATTTTTTGACGGCAGATAATATGCAGCAGCATATAATGCACATTAGAAGAAAATTTCAAGTTTTTTAATACATACTACGCAAATTAGAGGCAGGTTTGGCTTGGTTTTGAGCAGTATAGTCTACTTTTTTGCAACACGAGGGCAAATGAGTCTAGGACCTATTGCTTAAAGTTGATCTCTGAAGGCTATCAACATCCATGCTACAGTGTGATTTGAACCCACTCACTCCAGTACTGAACGACAGCATCCTAACCACTTGACAGATTATAAGCAGGAAGTTATGCGACATTTTCTAGAGTTATGAAAAATTCTACTACTTTATTAAACATGATACATAAATGTTAATTACTATGTTAAAAATTAACAAAACAATCCATTTTAGATTGAATTTTCGCATTTTAAAAATTTGTGACCCTACTTCTTTATTGACTTGACAGAGCACACATTCTGTTGCATTTAAAGTTATATCAACTGCAAATGTGATAACAACAGAAAGAAGATGTTATGGAGATAATTAACTCCGGCATTGCAAATGGAAAATGTTCATTTCTCCTCATTGTATAGGGTATAAAATTTTATTTTGAAATTTATTTAAAATAACCCATAACTGTACACTTTCATCTGCAAACGTACAATGTATACTAAACCAGGGCTTTGAACTATCATTTTTTTTCATTCTGCCAAAAATAACTTTTGGTTCAGTTCTGAACGAAACATTTTATATTATTTGTGTTATAAATATAATTCTATAATAAACAAAATATGTAATTATAGCAAAACTTAAAAGATTTTATACTTTTATTAATTGGTACAATTCACAAACATGTAGGATGCGAAAAGTGAGCAGGTACCATTATCATTTGACAACTGGATTAAATCTGCCATCTACAAGTAGTTTCAAAACAGAAAAGTACTAGGGAATGGCATTAATCAGAGTGGATGTTAAATTTCATTCGTTGGTTACAGTAACAAAATGATTGAAGATATATTAAACTCAACTTTTTTGTTGTTGTTGAGACCAAAATAACAGTTTTTTGTCCTGTTTTCGATTCAAAGCCCTGAGCTAAACTGTATACATTGGCAGGCATGAAGTTTTATTTATAACTCTGGACCCCTTATTCACTCTCAAACAGACCACAAGAGCATCTAAATTAACATGACCAATATCTTATTTGCACACTTTCAAAATATATGAATTAAAGCATTACTTCAGGGCAAAATGCAGGTCTGTATGTTTTGTGAAATTCAATTATAATCCTCAAAACAACAAGAACGTTTTCTTCATTCTCCACCTGTAAAAGAGGAAAAATTAGAAACCGAGAACACAACAGATTTCAAGAAAATGAAAAGACTAAATATTACCTCTAATAACTTGAACATTAAAGTAATTATACTCTTTACATGAGGCTGGAGAGCCGGCGACGTCGGTAAGCGATGAATTATTTCTAATATCATCTTGCGAAGTTGCTGCACGAAACAAAAACTTATTGCCACAAAAATCAGTTCAATCAAATACCAAAAACAGAAGATAAATCAGAGCTCTTAAAAACCACAAGCGGCAAGACAAAAACTAAAATACTAATAAGAAATTTAATCTGCAGTGGTTCATGCCAACATCTAAAAATTATGAACAATATTCAAAATATTTCAATAGGATCCTATTTTACTGCTCATTTTCTTTCAAGCAATTATATAGTAATGTTACGCTATACATAGGGTTGGCACATTTTGGTCACCATGGAGAAAAAACCGGGTGGAAATTATATTGATGAAAATACATTTTACTGAATTTTATCATGTTCAAAATTATCCAGTTTTGTTCACATTTTATATCCACCAAAATGACACAACCAGCTGTACATGTTTAAAACCACTTACAAAATTAAACTTAATCACTTCTAGAGTATTCTTAAATAACGATGTTATAAGTTTATCATTTCTATTTGTATAGAATTTCTAAGGAAATAATGGAAGCTCAAAATATTACAAAAATCATAATATATATTTTACAACAATTTCATATTGTTTTAAAGGACAAAATATTATTTAAACATACTTATGTCCTTTTATTATTTGCTAAATAAATGAAAATTTAATTCATGGTAATTATCTCTTTTGAGTGCCTGCAATTATTGTCGACTAAATAGGGTTCTCCTCCCATTTTAAATATTAATCATGCCAATAGATGACAATACTATTTCCAGTTAGATTTCAAGCATAATTAATTTACGTACATAATAGCTTTTTTAGAAGGCATTTAAACTGCCTGCCATTGAAGGCGTATATACTCTAAATTCTCTAATTCTATTTGTATAGAATGCTTATACATATATATATATATATATTTGTATAAAATACTTCTAGAACGAGAATTTTAGGGCCTTTTAATAAACCTAGAGTGGTAGAATCAGCTTTTATGCAGACCCATGGAACAAGGTTTAGTATGTCCTTCTTGGCAACATTTTTCACCATTACAGGAAAAAAGTCACCAAATCAGCAAAACTAAATAAATCTTTTCTCAAATGAATAAAATAGCAGAAGATATATAACAGCAAAAATTAAGTGAAATTTTTAAAATTAGAAAAATCATAAAAAATTTAAGAAGTTTATATTAATTTACCTGTATTTATAACTGTACCAAAATGTCAATACTACATCTGTAGCAGATTGGCTAATCTTTTAAAAACATACTTCATAAGCAATGAATAAATCACTAAAAATAGCAGTTTAAAAATTTTTTTTCATATTGTTTAAATCTATAACAAATTGTTATCAGAAACTATTGTTTTTGGCATCTGAGTAAGAAATCTTTACCACATAGACTAATGCGGTAATAGTATTTTTTACATGATTTTTAAGGACCTATTGGCTATGTAAAAAAATTACATAATGTTATATATTATAGACTGGTCATGCTTAGGAACTTACTTGGGTATTATGTTCCGCAATGAAATGAGGCTCTCCATCTTGTAAAATTCTAATAAATATTCTAAGAGCATGATCCAGAAATGAAGGATACTGAGGATTTGTCACAATGGTCTAAATCAAAAAATAAAAAAATAAATAAATAAACACAAAGTAAAAAAGCTACACAATACACAAAACTTTAAAATTATAGATAAAATTGTATGAAATGAAGCATCTCAAATAACAAATTATTGCATCAGGTCTTTACAAGAAAGCAGTATAACAGCTCTACTTACCTAAAGAAACTAAATCATTTTTAAATGCTGAAGACAGTGTCTGAATGTTAACTATGATGTTGCAAACAAAATATATTGAAATGTTAATATGAAAAATGTACGATATAACACATTCAAGGAAAGTGTCATGCACATGTAAAATACAAACCTGTGGATTTGTTTTTTTACATGTGCATTATACGATGGAATCACCATCGTAAGTTTTCTGGTCCTAAAATTTGGAATGTGTCAAACAAAGTGATTGAAATTAACATTGTTAAAAGAAAAGACAATTGAACCCAATATTTTGAACCCAATTTCAAAAAAATGTGTTCTTTGAAAGAAACAAGGATCTCATTACATATATTTTATTCAATATTTGATTTTAACAAAATAAATTTGTTTTTTTATAATTTTATGTAAACCATTTATTAGTAAACGGAATATGACAAAACTTTAAATATAAAACTTTGAACAGACATATGTTACAGGGAGTTTATCATTCCAGTGAATTTATAATCCAACATGAGATTCATTTAGGTACGTTTCAGTGTAATTTGTCTCATTCTGTGATGCACCACCCTATAACACTCACAAATTTCACAAAATCATCATTTTTACAAAGTGGTACAACTGAGCATGATGTCGTAAGGGAGCAAAAAAAATTGCAAAATGCCATTTTACAAAAATTCAAATTTCAAAATAAAACTGTCTTTCTCTGCTTATATCATATCCAATTTTTTTTTTTTTCTTCCACATTCTAAGGTTGAAAATAAGTTTCTGAAAGAGCTGCTAACAAAATTAAAATATAATAGCACAACATATTACCTCTAATTCCCCACTTAATTCCTGAAGGGCTTTCAGTTTACTTTCATCCTCTGGAAATAAAGTAGCAAAGTTATTTTCTTTCTTTCTACTGCTTGTTCAAGAATTTATATAGAACAAAAGGATACTTACTCACTCCTTGATCAACCAACATGGAAACATACGAACGATAAGTATTAAGAACAGCCACAGGGTCATGTGCCGCAGAGGGAGGCACTATGCTTGGGACACGTGCCATTTTAAAACCCTCGATTCTTTAAAACATCAACTGGAACAAGAAAAATTTATTTTCATTAAAATTTTAAATATACTGCATATGAAATTTTAATACAAGGCAGACCAGGTTAGTTGTTAAACTGAGTAAACTTTAAAAATAAAAGTTTAACTATCAGCAGAAGCACATGCATCTCACTAGACTATTGCAGAAATCCATATCATTTACCCAACTTTTGAAAAGCCTGCACTCATTAGCAAGAAGATAGCTTCCATTAAAGTCATTTTGCTACATTTTACTTCAATATTGTATTTTATTATTTGTGACAAAAACAACGGAGATATGTACGCTGTTATACCACATGAATCACTGAGCACCACTGCAACCCAAGGCCTAATGTACTGACCCCCCCCCCATTTCCAGGAACAAAAGAGTCCCAGCAATATGTTAGGAATATTAACAATTAAGTCTCAAACAGACCAATAGAAGAGAAAAATCTAAGCAGCAATTTTACCGAGAAGTTAGCTGACTCCCATGGCTTGTTGAAGCGATAGCCAAGAAGTTCAAATCTCTTGGCAGAGTAGTAGTCACAATCACACAAGATGTGTGAGGAACTCTCCATATGGCACCCCCTACATATCAGACTGTCCGCAATGCCAATAATGTTAAGGTGACCAATGGCCAGCCTTAGCTCATTCCTACTAGCCCTGAGCCAGAGATACTCCTGGTGAAGCTCCTTAGCCTGCCTTTGATTACCAGAATTAAGCCTAGCCCTATAAGTATTATATTACCATTAGGAGATCCTTAACAGTCTTTCTAACATCATTGTGAAGAAGACCAAGTACCAGTTCCAGCATAATGAAGGGCAGCTCAGAACCATACTTGGAGATTTTCAGCCATTTCGTTGCTAAAAATACCACAGTGCCCAGGAACAAAGAATAAGGTTACCTTATTAACCATAGCCAGCTGATTGATGGTCTTATAGCATTCCCATACTCATTTGAATGAGAAGCAGTAACTCTGCAAGGCCATAAGTGCAGCCCAACTGTCCGAGAAAATCTTTAATCTCCCGTTGGCAACCCCTCTTGTTAGAAAGTTATTTGCACAGGCAAGAATTCAGCCTGGAAAACAGAAACTAGTCTACCCAGGGAGAAAGAGAGTGATGTTTCTGGTAATGCAGAAAGCACCAAACCCAGTACCAGATGGCATTTTGGAACCTTCCGTAAACCAAACCTCATCAACACATGTCAGAAGCCTTTTAGGTTCCTCCCACTTCTATCTAGAGGAAAGACAACATTAAGTTTGTCAGTAAAGTCAAACCTCTTAAACATCTAGACAGAGTTCATCATAAGAAAAGGATGTTCATTAATCCGAGTATTGAATTTACACAAGGACTTTACAGAAGAACTTTTCCACAGCCTAAGAAGCTTCAACCTTCAGGAACAAAGTACTGTCTCCATCTCGACCTGCTTATGTAGAGGCAAAAGCCCTAAAAGCAGATCTAAAGTTTGTGAGGCAGTAGTCCTTATGGCACTAGTTATAGTGACTGTAGCCATTCTCTGAAGACTAGCCAGTTCCTCGACAGACCTTATCCCACCAGGCAATAGACCCATACGTCACAACCAGTACAATTATCATGGCATATATCCAATGAGCTATCCTTGGTTATAAACCCCAGTTGGAACCAATGGCACACTTACAAGCCCAAAATATAAGTTTGGCCTTGTTGGTGCAATGCTCGATATGACTATTCCAAGTCAGAGTCCTATCAAAGATAATTTCACCTCATTCTGATAGGTCAGAACTGCATGATATTACTTGCACATTTCTAAAGTTGGCACATTTTTGTCAAACATTAAAAAAAATCTTAAGAATAAACTGGCCACTTTTTGACAGTGGCAAAAGAAAGAAAAATTTGTCAGGATGTAACCACTTTTATTTTGTCACTGTCCTGGCAAAATGACTAACCCTACACATATCTAAAATGACACCATAAAAGAATCAGTTAACAGAGGGAGCCAAACCCAGGTTTTCAATCAACAAAAATCCGTTGAAATTTTGCTAAGAGTTTTTGTACAAAATTTGTTACATAAATTTCTAAAATTACAATAATTTTAAATTGTTGAATTTGACCACTGTCTCTTAAATATTCCAATTTTTGTGTTATTGCTTACAATTTGACTGTGTAGGCATTTATCTACCTTAACCCTTAAATTCTATATTTTTTTAAAAAACTAAAAAAAAAATTGGGAAGGCATTTCATATAAAAATAGCGGGGAAAATACTTTAGAAAATCATTTTGTTTTAAGTGTAGTTTAAGGTTTAAAAAATAGTTTCTACCAATCGGCAACACTGGGCTTAAATTAGAAAAAAATTTTTATAAACTATAATAAACATGCATGCATTTTTAACAGCTATGATAAGGAATTTCCATGAGGTATTTTTAAAAGTAATTCTTATTAAAAATACAAATTTTATTGCAAAATATAAAAATAAATGTTGAAAAAAAATTGTTTACTTTATGATACTTGACAATATAAGTACACAAGTCTATCAGAGCCTTTGAGGATTTAAATTTTTATATATATTTAAAAAAATAAACCACTTCTATTGAATATAGAAGGAACCAACACTGCTTATTCTCCTGTAAGTTTAGTTGAACTTTTATGTCAAACAGAAAAAACTGGTTACAGTAAATATTTCACAGTTCAGTATCCAAAGTCATAAATATGATACTTTTTCATGTAATAATTTTTAATTCATCACTGTATAACAAAACAGTATTTTCAAGTAAACATAGCAATGAATAAATATCTATATTCTTAAAAGTAGAGGTGCCACCTACATGTTGAAAATTTGTTTAATATCTTCAGCGTGTATATTATTAGCAACATTAGGTAATAGAGCTTCCATAGTATTTGGGAAGACTCAATTGGATATATTGCAGAAAGGCAACAAGGGTATTAAAGGGTTAACATGCTTTTGACATGTTGCTGCTAATAAATCTTTCCTATAGAGGCCTAACCTAAATTATGTATTGAAATTAAATTATAACATAGTTCAGCAAATCACAGATATTTACAATAAATATATGATATGCTATTGTGCATAGATATAATGAAGGACTTCTGATATAACAGTAAACTAACCAATTCATGCACAAATTCAGTTGATTTCATCTGTGACAAGACTTATTTGAATTTTAAAGCATTTCTATATTTTAAAACGTGCAGTAGACATTTTAGCTGCTAATAAATCTTTAATATAAGTAATAGCAATGAGGAAATTTACATAATAAAGCCTAAAATATGTATACAAATTAAATAGTACATCTGAAAATATATATAATTCATGAAGTTATAAAATATACAATATATGCTAATGGTAATATGAAAAAAAATATTTGTCACAAAAAGCTTAAAATATCAAGCTGACACACCAAATAGCTGTTTCAATGGATAATCTTTTAGTATGCCAGTTCATAATAATGTATCGAGTCAACATGTACGAAAGAATAATGTAAATGATTTGGTGTTGTAAAAGAAGTGAGCAGAAAGTTGCTCATCCTAATATTAGGCAACTTTTTTGTGAACTACTAAGGTTTGATTTGAAATACTTTTGAAGTATTCATTGAACAGATAATTTGAAAGGGCTACCTAAACATAACTCAATACTTCATAATTACTAACTAATCTTTTGTAAACCAAGCCAGCTAAGTCAAATACCGGCAATAGTATTTAAAACCCTACTCTATAAGATATCAATTCTCCGTAACATATAACTCACTGTAAGAGTGCCATAAAATATATCTGCACTAATTTTTATCTCAGAATTCTAATAGATTTATTAGCTAAAAGACATACTTTTTCGCATACTTATAATACTTAGCATGTATTAAATGAACGGCGCTAAAATGTGTGTAAAAATACCTGACACAGCAAGGTTCTCAAGGTTCAAAAACCATCCTTCACAATCAGAAGTAAAATAATTGTTCAGTGTAACTAAAGAAATTAAATCAAACATTTATTAAATACCATCGGATCCGTCATTGGTTTCATGGATTCCGCGACAACTTATTACTTCTACTTTCACCACAAGGGAATTTCCCTATCCATCGAAAATATTCCCTATGCCTCTGGGAAACTAAAATGTTTCAACAGAATTTTTTAAATAATCTTATTTAAATTATAATAAATTAATTTTTTTGTTTTGTTTTTAGAGGCATGTGAATATTGAAAACATACCACTTTTTGCTGAATTATTAAGTAAAGTCAAAACATTGTGTTGTTTTTCTTATATAACTCTGAATATTCTGGCCCAAACCTAAAATCATGCCTAAGTATACATCAAAACAAAAATCAAAAAACCATCATGTCAAAAATATCTGCTTCCTAAGCCTAATTGCTCTTTACTAACACTGATTATTCTATGTGTGACGTAAAATTGAAACTTGGTTCAAGAATAAAATGTCATTTACCCGGTAAAATATCAGCCATCAATAAATTTACTATAGAAGCTGATAGTCCGAAACATCTTACTGAAAACTTTTACGCACATAAAAGAACAGAAACAGGATAGTAATGGTTTAACTTAACAGCAGTGGTTTCTTTACTCTATGGGTTTAATTGGAGACAGTAGTCTTTTGAATATGATCATTTGTTACGATAAAAATAAATATCGTCCAAAAAATTATGATTGTCTGCCTTCATTTTCACGGGAGAGGTGATGTCATTTCTTAAGACCCTCCACACTTTAGTCCACTGCAAGCCATTATCACCGTCTGGAGGGGGTATGGCTTATCGGTCGACGATGGTAAACGGTAAAATGGCCTTGACGGAGAATGGCTTCGAAAGCAGTTTTTCTTCTGAAACCTTCATACTATGACCAATTATTCACCACTTTCTGATAGTCACTTTGAACGATGGTTTACGGGTTGCATCCACACATTGGGGCACTAAATGAGCCTAACGCATGGATTCGTCCATAGGGTCTCCTATTCACTTCAGTTGCTTTTAGTAGCTGACTTTAATCTTTCGAGAAAAACCGCTTCCGAAGCCACCCTAAGCCAAAGCCATTTTCATCGTTGACCTCGATAAGCCATATCCCCTCCAGACTGTGGTAATGGTTTGCAGTGGACGATAGTGTGGAGGGGCCTTCCAAAGATCAAAGACTACCAGCATGCCCCACCAAAGCGAGCAGTAGATTCTATGGATGCATACATGGGCTCTGCTCATTTAGTAGCCCATGTATGGATAAAACCCATGAACCATCATTCAAGGTCTCCATCAGGACAAGTATTGGAGTGGTGAACAATTGGAGTGGGAACAATAGTATGTGGAAACTACATAAAACTGTGAATAGTATTTGGAATATGTGTTTCTGTGAAATGAGTGCGGAGAGAACTTTATTTGTTCGTGACTTCATCTGCCTAGATTTAGTTCTTTATGAAAAAACTATAAAAAATTTATATTGACAAGTAAAACTGAGATTTTTACAGCCTGGTGTCATATATGGGGGATCAAGGATTTTATCTCTGAAAGTAGGGAGGGAGAAACAGCAGAAACTATGTCTCAAATGTACCTCTGTACCAGTAAATATTACAATAAGAATTCAAATACCCATAAATTTTGTATGAACCTGAAAACAAAATAGAAAAAGTTTTAAAAAGGCCAGAAATTTCAAAGTTTTAGTTAGTCGGTGTTTCGTAAAATCTTTAATCTGCAGTCAAATTTTTTTCTTTTTTTTTTTAAACTTTGAACTGAAACATATATAATATAGTAAATACTTTCATGCAGTTTACATACTTGGACTGAAAAATCAAGAATTTGAGTCCTAAGACTCCAAAAATAAATAAAAGTAAATAGATATGCTATTGAAAGACTTAAACATGTGTTGCAGTTGGAATTTGCTGGTTTCAAATTCAACCTTTTAATGAAATATAGCTCATGGTACTTTCTTATAAATTGCATTTAAAATGTGCAGGTACGATCCGTTGCAGAAACAAATATTTTAAAAATTGATTACGTTATTTTAATGCCACGATGGTGCGTTAACCAACTTTTAACGTAATCGAAGCTCTGTACTTCAATAATTTGATGAATACAAGCACATATATATTATATGCAAATGTATGTATGTGTAAGTGTGTAATATATATGAAAATTATCATCCTTAAAATAGCTATCCAAGATTCTCCTTCTCATTTTTAATTTCTTAGGCATAAAAGGTCACATAAAGGAGTATTCTCCGAGTTAAACCCTTCCTCAAAACTAGAAGAAAAATAAATGTTAATTTTCTATCCACTGGCCACATTTTTCAGCTATACCGGAAATGACAGAAGCAGCATTTTAAATGATATTTCTTATTTAAAATGCTGCTTCTGTGTTTTCGAGCTCATTTAAATATTTAAGGTTTATTCTTGCTCACAAAGTTGCTGATCTAGATTAAATTCTCATGAGAAAAAAAATTACGTTTCTCAATCACCGCGGAGTTGACATTAGAGTTGTGAGTACTGGAAAAAAACCTGGTTTAAACCTGGGAAGGGAATTTTGAAAATTTCCAAAACATGGGAATTTTGAAGTATTTTGAAGTCGCCAATTCCTATGACACAAAGTTAGCCCTCGTGTTGCAAAAAAGTAGACCGTAGCACTCCATTAGCCTCCTTTCCTCTTTGAGTAAACTAATTGAACACGTTATTTGCACCAGACTTCCTTCCTTCCTCAACACACATAACATCATTAATAACTCTCAATTTGTCTTCAGAGCACAACACTCCACTACGCACCAGTTGCTACGAGTTACCGAATTCATCCATGATGGGTTCGAAAACCGTATGCATTCTGGAGCTGTCTTTTTTGACATCGAGAAGGCTTTTGATAAAGTATGGCACAGTGGCCTTATTTACAAGCTTATTAAATACAATTTGCCGGCTGCCATGATACAGTTGCTACACTCGTACCTTCTCGATCGCTCTTTCATAGTCCGCCACACACAATACTTATCCACACACAGGCCTATCAACGCTGGGGTCCCACAAGGATCCAAGCTCGGTCCTATTTTGTTCAATATCTATATTAGCGATATACCTCATCATCACACTAGCCATGTTTGCGGACGACACGGCAATTCTTGCTAAAAATAACAACACTGTTAAATACATGCACAAATACCTTCAAAGACATTTTAGATCGTTGGTTTGAGAGGTGGAGGATCAAGATCAATCCAGCTAAAACTAAAGCTATTTTCTTTAGCTTTAACAGGATTCCACCTCCCCCGATCTCGGTGTGTGGACAATTGGTTTACTTCGAGAGGGAAGTTAAATACTTAGGTGTTAAATTGGATAGCAGGTTAACTTGGCGCTTTAATACGAATTATGTCATTGCCAAATTCTATAAAGCTAAAAAAACGATCGCCCACCTCCTGTATCACAATCAAATGGGAATGGACAACAAAGTGTTGTTATATAAGACGATACTTAGACCCATTCTTCTCTACGCAGCCCCGGTCTGGGGTTCGACTTCCAACACTCAGATCCAGAGACTGCAAACTATCCAAAATAAAACTCTCCGGGGTATTATTAATGCTCCTAGGTACCTTAGAAATGATATCATTCACGATACTCTGAACATTGATCCCGTTAGAGACTTTATAGCAAAGCTGTCAACAAAATTTTTCTTCAACCTAAGAAATGTCAATAATGATGAAGTTCTCAATCTCCCTGACTATGACCCCTGGGAAAACAGGCGTCGTCCCAGAGCTTCAACCATATTGACGGGAATTCGCCCACAGTTTTGAGTGTCTTTTTTTTTTATCTCTTTTTATTGTAAATATCTTTTTGCCCATAAAAAAAAAACATATATTTTATATATAACTAAAACCCTCTGAAACTCTTATCTCTTTTTTCTGTTATCTAACCAACCTCTTGTATTAATATTTAATTGTGTGCATTGTTCTATATTAATGTCTTGACTTTTGTTAAGAGTTCTTTCAGAGTGGAAAAAAAAATTAAAAAAAAAATTAAAAAATAAATAAAAAAAAATTATTTAAGGGAAAATTTGATATTATTTTATAAATGTATACTTTGATTTTTTTTTTCTTGTTTTATGTATGTGCTCCTCTTTCTTCTTTAATTCTCCTCTCCCTTTTCCATAGTTATTATTCAAATGTCGGCCAATAATAAGTGTAATGTTGAACACATATAAATGTCTACTATCGGGGATAAAGGGCCTCCGGCCCTAGGTACCCCAAAATGCATTATGCCAGTGTCCAATATCCAGACCGTAGCACTCCAAACCAAACCTATGACACAAAGAGAACCATCATTTTTTTCTGCCTAATCTTTTCTGTACTATCCAATATTTTTATTCTTACATAAATATTAGGCAATAATCTGTAGTGTTAAAAACCCATAAATAATTATTTTTCTTGGATAGCATCTCTCTCTATATATTACTAGCATATAGCCCGTCATATGACGGGATCAGTAAAATTTTTAATTTTCCAAAATTGTAAAGTACCTTATGAGTCAGGTAAAAAAATGGGGGTTTTTTTTAGAATTATCTTGCAACAAAAAATAATCGATGATTCAATTTAAAATTATCCCATATGTACCTAATCTATAAGGCGATT
Organism: Pardosa pseudoannulata; assembly: GCA_032207245.1. Classification (NCBI taxonomy): domain Eukaryota; kingdom Metazoa; phylum Arthropoda; class Arachnida; order Araneae; family Lycosidae; genus Pardosa; species Pardosa pseudoannulata. Next base: position 187,195,937 of record CM063504.1, on the reverse strand, counting down.
TCACGCAGTAGGGCAAATTCTCAAATTATGACAATTCTGGCTTTAGTTTCAAACGGAAGGGCAGTTTATTGTTTGTCTATTGGCTGTTGTAAACAGGAAAATGAATGGGAAGGGCATTATAGTAGTTCGTGACGTTGCGACAAATTGCCTTATTATTTAAGCCAAATATAAAATAAAATTATTTACGTAATATCTAAGATCAATGATAAAACGTATGAAAATAAGGCATAATTTAAATAATTTAAAATAAGAAATGATTCAATGAGATGGTGAAAGGAATGACGTCATAATGCTAGAAAAATGTTATTTATACTACTATTTATTATGGGATAAATTGATACATTTAATCGCCTGCTCTTAACCGGGGAAAATAGGAGTTGAAATAATGGTATTAAAAGCTCGAAAAAAGGGAAGGGGGGGGATTTCGAACGTTTTAAAGGAGGCAGTATATTTGCAGTGATATGTAGCATATTTATATCATTTATTTTAGAATCGGATTTATAGTTTAGGAGAAGATAAACATTACTCTCTTTGAATTTTGCTAACTATGGATACCTCTATCCATTCCAGGTCCAACCGCTTCATAAAATCGAGGACAGACGTACAGATAACTTAGGCTATTATTATATAGGGGATGTGTGTGTGTGTGTGTGTGTGTGTAATAATTGGGCACAAAATGCAACAGTGTCATTTGATTACACCTTTAAATGATATATGCGCTACAAAAAATAATAAACTGTTATTTTAAATTTAAAGATATTTATTTTTATATTACAAAAGGAGTGGAAAAAGTTTAGCATAAAGCAATTTACATAATAAATGGTGATAAAAAATAATGTATATAATTATTATATTAGCAATTAAAATTGAAGCAACCAGTTATGTGTTTGAAAAGATTAACAGGATAATTAATTACATAAGTACTACTTTAAAATCATTTAAATGTTCATTGTTATTATTTCTTGAAAATATATGTATTGCCAAAAGTAAAAAAAAAAAAAAATCTCTTAGAAATAATATGCTAGTTCTTTAATAGCCACTGTTGAAAAAATAAATGTAAACATTGTTAAGAAGATTTCTTCCCAAAGTTCCCAAAATTCCGAGTTTATTCCCCAAAATTTCGGGTTTTTTACATCTCTAGTTGACATAGACTGAAAATATGTACATCCTTCGAGCTTTTTATACAAATCTGTTACCCTGTAAAAGACAACAGGTAAATCGATTTGTTTTTGATTCCAAATAAATTTTAAGTTCCCTGACTATTTGGATTTGTAATTAAGTAGGAATACATCTTTTTAATAAATACATTATATAATGTGAAGGCGAAGACTGAACTTGCATATTTATTTTTCTAGCTTTCTTAGCTAAGAATTCGTGAACAATATCCTCCAAATTTATTTTATTTGTAATTTTGTGCCCTATGAATAATATTGCAAGATTTTTCAGCTTTAAATCGCAATCACTCATTGTAGAATGTAGATAATTTTTATCAACTTCAATTGAGAGAAACTCCGTTCACAACGAGGTATATCTTTTTTTTTTTTTTCAAGGTGAAATAGTTTTTATCAACTTTTTTTATCCTAAACTTGTGTTTTTCATTTCAATATTTTGTTTTACTTTTTAGGCTACGATAAATATCAACATTTTAAATTTTCTTGCATAAAAAAATACCAGAGCATCCCCTTAGGTATGGCACTGATTCTTTGTTAAAAAATCAAATATTGTAACAAATAATTTTAATGAAATTTGTGTGTATTTATTATATTCTTCTACTTTACAGTTTAAAATAAGTACTTTCCTTTTATATTAATTTATGCATCTGTTCAACGTGGAGTGTGTATCGAAATTTTAAACACAAACACTCTACTGGAAAAAAAAGAACTAATTTTTACCATAAACAAATTAAACATAGGAAAATATTTAACATGGTATATAGAACAAATACTGAATAATGCTGACAACCCATTTAGATTACAACAAAAAGAAACAAATATTCTAATTTCATCCATTAGGTCAATGTGTAACTACTTTAATTATGTTAACAGGCCCAATAAACTATTACATAAATAAGAATCTAATAAAAAGATGCAAAACCTGATAACTTTAAGGGCAAAAAAAAAAAAATAATTACACTTATAGGTACAGTAATTCTCACAAAAGTATAGAAAATATATTAGAAATATGAAAAAACACAACTTAATAATAATAAAAAATTCTTAGAGCATAATAATTTTATATAATCTATTACATTTCAGTAATGTTAACGTTTTATTACCATTTTAAAAATGTTTGCCGCAAATTCTCGAAGAAGAACTTGGAGTCCAGTCTTGCCTTTTCAAAGCTTTTATCCAAAGCCTTCGCAATGTAGAATCTTTAGGAAAGCAATAAAATCGAATATACACTCCTTTTTTGAAATGTTTAGTACAGCCATACGATAACAGCTTTTTACCATTTTCAGATAATTGACAAAACTAAAACCCCAATAACAAGCACAATCCGTAGAAAATTCAAATGTTTTGCCAACGAGTAGGTTGAGCTGCAATTTTTGCTGCATCTGACGTCAAGTGTACATTCTCTATAGCTCTTGAAACCGTGTGGGTTTTTTTTTTTTTTTTTCTATCGTTTTTTTTCCCTATTCTAATAAGCTTCTGCACAGTGAATCAGTACCTAGCTTTGTGCGCATGCTCGCGGACTTCAGCCTTATTTTTATGCCGTTTTCTACCTGTTCTGCTCTGTAAGACTACTATGCCATATCAATAGCAGGTATGCAGTAGATGTGAAGTTCTCTCGAAGAAAAACACTCGAAATGCCAGAGGCTGACTCGTTTATTAAAATAACATTAAGAACTGTACACTACTTGGTAGCAGCTTGCTACCTACAAACAAACGATTTACAGAACGGACATCCCTTACAGGGCGGCCACGAAAGAGCATCCAGGCTTGCATTTGCCGGCGGCTTAAATACAGTCTTCATTTGCTAATCTACATAACAGCCACAGCTATCGACAGTTTAACATGCCGCCCGGTGAAGTGGATTAGAAGAATTATCTCAACTGGTGTGGAGGTTTGACGTCACTAATCTTTACCGGGAGCGATTTCTTAACCGGAGGGAAAACACCTTCCAGGTATGCAGTATGACATCATGCTCTAATGCGCATGCGCATGGACTTGGGCATAGAAAATTGATTTGGGTAACGTTTCACCGAAAGATGGTGTGGCAACCCTTGATACGCTTGGCATAGCAAATGCCAAACTTAATCATAATAGTAACCATATTGGCAACGCCAAATTAGTAGCTAAACTGTCGCCATGAATTGTGTGTTTATATAGTTAATAAACAGCAGGTCCTTTTTTATTATTCTAAGCAGAGTCATTGCAACTGCAAAAGTTAAGCAACTGCAAAAAGTTATCGATAATTAAATGCCGGATTTCTAAGTTTTGTTGCTGAGATCAGCAGCTTTATCTAAAGTTTTATTAATTACTTTATTTATAGATCAGATTGAAAGTCAGAATATGGTAAAATCTTTGTCAATTTTTTATAAATTCATGCTAAAAAGGGTGAATAAATGTGCTGTTTCTCGTTATTTGTCTTGTAGTTTTGAGAAACTGATTGAATGCTACTTCAGGTCCCAAGAATTTCAGATAAGTAGTAAAATTAATATAGTATTAATAAGAGTGAGTTGTTTTAAAGTAAGCAAGATATTCTACGTAATAATAGCTTTGTTGCATATATTTCATGTGTAATTATATGTTGGTGTTATTTCCTGTTATTTGAGATTGTGGATGTTATCTCCATGGCGTTTAACTATATAATAATAATCTGTTTATTAATAATGTATGCAGTTGTTTTGATGTAATTTATTCGAAGGTTCTCAGCTGTATTTCCTTAGATTTCTGTAAAGTTAGGGAGTACTTAATATAATATAAATCTAAAATCGAAGTCTTGAATACCATTTAGTTTTACTTCTTAAAAGTAAAATTTTAATATTTACAAATTTGCAATTTCAATGTAATTATGAAAGTAAAAAGTTTAATCTTGCAAACCTGATACATTTTGTTTATATAATGTATGGCTGAAATGTAGTTTAACAAACCAACAGTATATTATTCCAAAATTGTCATTATAAATTATGAACTTTTCTAATTTATGTTCTCAAGTATATCATTAAAAAATTAAAATTCAGAGCTTTGAAAATATTGTAAGTAATAATTCTAGTTATATACACTACCTATAAGCTTCTGTGTGTATAACTTTCAAAGATTAGAAGATGGTGAAAATAATTCTGAGAAATATATTAATTTATAAAAGAAAAATACCAGAAATCATTTTTCTCTTTTCAGTAGTATAAAATTGTATCTGTAATGTTTTTTTAGCATTATTTTGAAAGGTGACCCAAGTAGTGAATGGGATAAAATATTTTCAATATTTGCTTCAATGAAATATATATATAGTATTTATACATATGACAATATTAATAATATTTTATTTTATATATTTTGACAAGACTAAATCTTTTTGTGAAAAAAAAAGAGCTAAATGAAACTAATTCAATTAATATGGGAAATATAAATTATTATAATAGGATTTATGATTTGTAAACTGTGTAACTGTAAGGCTGTATATTGAAAAGTATTATCAAATTCAACTCTATATTTCTTTGGTCTGTTTTATAGATAAGTATTATTCTGAACAAAGTGTAGTGAAGGCTATATTATTAAACTATTAACAATTTATTATTGTACTTTTTTTATATCTTTGCTCTTTTTCAGTTAGTTTCTCATTTTATTGAACTTTATTCTGGAAAATTAACTATTTCCTTTTTCATAAAGTATTTCTTTTCTTCCGTGTAAAATATTTATAGTATATATTTCTAATGGTCAAGATATATGTTGTCCAAATTTATTTCTGAAATAATTCAAAATTGTATTTTGTGAAGATATTATTTTAGTTATTTTAATGTTTAAAATGTTTTGACAATGGAAAAGCTAGATGAATACTTGATAAATACTGCTATGAAGAATATAAGCAGTATTTATTTGAGTGTTTTTTTGGCTATAAAAATTCAAAGCAGTGTTCACACATTTATTATTTTTCATTGTTTCGTTATTTTTATTTTGTCAACTTTGAAATGTGAACCATAATAATTAAAAATTTACTATCAATTCAATTTCCCTTTTTTGGATTTTTACAACAAAGTATCAAGAGGGGAGAGCTTATTTAAACTGCTGAACTGAAAACTAATTGTAAAATATGTGAGACTACAGAAAAGAAAAAATTATATTATGACTATGGATAATTTGTTAAGTAATTTTTATAATTATTTTTGCCATTCTCATTATATTTGTATAAACTGTTATGATTTCTTGAAATTTTTCTAATCAGATGTAGGGGAAACCGGGGTAAAATGGTCCACTTTTGTGAATTTTGAGTATCATTCAACAATATTTGAATCTGAAAATATATAAGCACATTGTATATATTAGGCTTTATAATACAATAGTCACAAATAAAATTATTATAAGTACTTGTTTTTTATTATAATTTTTTTAAAAGTTAAAGAAAAAGGTGGAATGTACATTAACCCCACGAAAAAACCAAAAAAATTCTACAGATAACTTAAATGTAGTAATTTTTTAATAGTACAAAACCATAAAAATGATATTATTTTATATAGCTTCAATTTGTACACATAAAGCATAATATTAGCAAATATTGAAGTTAATGAATGATACACCAAAAGATTTGTGTGTTACTGAAAGTTGCTATTTTCTTGAGAAGCAGTAGATCTGAGAGACTCATCACAATATCTTGAACATTTCCAAGCGATTCATCAACATTGTCAGGAAAATGACATATTTTGATTAGGTTTTTGCCTTATAAATTTTCACAAGAGCGTAATCTTCATATTTTTTCCTGTTATTAAACCAATAAATGAACCACTTTCTTTTTTGTCAAAAATTAACCAAAACATTCTTGCCAACTTTTAATTCATTATGAATAGATCATGCTGTGAATACTTTCTTTATCACTGTGTTAAGTATCACTATAAATAGACATATTTTCCGAATCACTCAAACTTTCTGATCCACATAAATTTTCTTTGTTTGCTTTAAAATTCACAGTTTTATCATTTTTCTGCTTAGATAAGATAACATTTTTTCTAAATTGTTCTATCTTTAATAAACAGCATTTTTCTGTTTTAATTTTTTCTTTCCTTCTCTTTGACATTTTTCAATCATAATTTTCACTGGTGTATCAGTTAGAATTTTTGATGCACCCTTCTTTGTTTCTTTGTTGTCTTGCTCACGCTAGCTTTGCCAAGCGTAATTAAAAGGTGATATTGTTTTCAACTGATGATTTTTTTGTACTGATTGTGATGTATTTGGTGCTGATTACCTGTGCTTGGTTGATATCAGCTGTACTTGTTAATTCAAAATCTGGTGACATTGATCAGTCACATATGATGAAGATATTGGATATCCTCAAAGGCATTTTCATTGAATTGTCATATATCTGTTACTTTAAATCCTGCATGTTTTTTAAAGTATCACACATAAATCAATTAGAAAGCATTACAGAAATTAAAAAAAAACACAACCTGGAAAATGGACCATGGTCCATTTTACCCCATGTGTAATTCTGACAAAAAGTGTCAGAAAAAAAACTAATCTTATATTAAATTGTTTTAGCCACATTAAATATAATAATACATCATCTTAGCTCTTTATTGTGAGAAGTTAAATCCTCCAAATCACAATTCTTAAATGAAGAGAAGAAGATATATTATGATGAAAATATTTACTTCTGACTACCACAAATCAACTATCTAGAATAAAATGGCTAAATTGTCAGCTAAACACACAATTACACATTCATTTTCAAGACTGCAATGCTGTCATCTATGTATCAAAGTATTAAACATTAAAAATAATAAATAAAATAAATAATAGGGGATGGTCCATTTTACCCTGTGGTCCATTTTACCCCGGTCTCCCCTATATCAGATATTAAAAAATCATATAACTTAAAATTTTGTCATCATTAAAATCATTCAACAAGTATTTGAAACTGTTTTACATAATACGTAATAAGTAACATTAATACATAAAGAATGAATAATACAATAAAAAAGTCACAAATAAAATATGTGGTAAGTAGAAATGTTAATTAGTATTTAAATTCTTAAAAGTTAAAAGATGAATGTACATTAACAGAGTTGCTGCATTGAATAAAGACAAAGAAAATATATCAAAAGTTGGCAGCTCACAATTCTCAAAAAAAAAAAAAAGCCTGCATAATTTTTAACTTAAAATATTTTCACATTTTGACAAGATGAACTCTTGTGTTTTCTTTGGCATTTAAATTGTAGTAGAAGTTCCTCTGTCAAGCGTGCATAACATTATGCAAATTTACTGAATTCAATTTGTAGCTAATAAGCTGCTCTTAAATAAATTGAAAGCAAAACAAAAATCATGATGATTGAAATATATTTTTTGAATACAGTAAAATATTGACACAATGTATATCATGTTAAATTTAAAAATAAATCTAAGCATGCTAAATTATGAATAAGATTTAGATACAATTTTCCTGATTGGTTTACAAAAGTTTGTATTAAAGAGATGATAAAAAGTTTGTATTAAATAAGAATTAATTTTCAAATCATGTGTCAAAAAATGTTTATGTGAGAGTATAAAATATGTGTAAGATTAAACAGTGCTACTGGTAGTTTTTAATTATATTTTTGTGATTAAAATGGGATGAATTACAAATTTAGTGAGAAAATTTTAAAATTAACTTATGCACAGTTGTAAAAATTTAAATTATAAGATTGCCAATTGTAAAATTATTAAGTTCTTATCAAAATAAGTCTTGTTTTATTTTTGCTAAACATGCTTTGTATTGAAATATTGTTGGCCAACTTGAGCGAATAATATAACAATATAACAACCTTTATCTAACTTTCTCAAAAGTAAAATTAATAAGAATGCGCCAAAGTGAGCGATAGTGCGCCGACTATTATAAACCTGAAGTCCGTGAGCATGCGCAGATAGCTGGGTACCGATTCACTGTGCAGAAGTTCCTGTATAAAACAGATACACATGTCTGGGCTCGATACTAAGTGCTTTTAAATTTCAGTAAACATGCCGATGATTCACTATTCTACGTTTAGGAATTATTTTAGATCTGTAATTCAAAAATAATTTTAATTTCTCTGATTTCCATATCTGAATTTAACGTTGCTACATAATAGAATTATATATTTGTTATATTCATTGACACTGTCTAAACCCATTTTTAATGTCTGTGTTTTGATGTTTCAAGATATTTACTTGTTAAGCTCAATCAAATTTAATAATATTAAGTTGATAAATTTCAACTATTTAGTCAAAGTATATTTTTGTTTACTTCAAAAAATTTTGTACAACTATATCAGTATATATACATTTATTTGCATAATATTTGTACATTTGTTTACTACACATTAAAATTAAAATTATTTTATACAACGCATTCGGTGCATATAAAACGAGAATTCTTGTATAATATACTCCAGAAGTTAGAAGATTTACTGAAAACTGGTGAGGCAAAATCAGTAAACTAATAGCACAAGTTTCAAATATATTAAAATCAAAACAAAAATATATATGAGGCTGTTTATGTCGTCATTGATTTGTTAGGAGTTCAGATCTGTACACATACATTTATTGCATTGGTTATGAAGTACGTATGCAGATTTTTTACTGAAAGGGCAGCTCATAATTCTTGAAAAAAAAAAAAAAAAAAAAAAAAAAAAAAAACATAGCCTGCATAATTTGTATTAAAATTTTTATTTTTGCCATTTTGTCTGAGCTCTAGGGGTGTGTTTAAACTCCTAACCCCCCCCCTGGGTCTACCAACCACCTTCATAGTAGAGCAGCTCTGCATGCAGAATGTACACATTTGTGGCAATGTTAGTAAGTGAATTGCATGATTTTGTTCTCATGAGACTTGAGATGGATTTGAAAGTTTGGGGAGGCAAAGGTGAACTTTGATCCTTTAAGATAGCTCTAAAACCACACAGACATCCATTAAATTATTACAGAAATGGAACAATTTTCCTGGGACTAGTAAGGAGCATTTATGTCAGTGTTAGTTTTGCAAGATGTGTAAAAAGTATTTATATTTGAGAATACTCCTTTATCTGGCTCTATAGTTGTTAAAATTAGTTTTCACTGGGTATCAGGAGAATTTTAGAAATTCTTTCGTTTTTTGTTTCTTGCTCATGCTAGTTTGCCAAGGGGCATAATTCAAAAGGTTAGATCTCTGGTTATTTCGCTATGTATATTTAGAGCATTAAGTTTTGGTGTATTTTGATGTTTTGAAACTTCATTTTTGTAGGTTTTGTGTTATTCGTCATTTAGGAACTTTAGTCATCAAACTCAATCAACTTTAACCTCAGAGAGTGGTGGCACCAGAAGAGTGACACTAAACAATCCATCCAAAAGGTATTTTTGCTACTCTAGATTATTACTAATTGTTGCCAATTTTTTGGTCCCCTATTGTAACATAATTGGTGTAGCCCTAAAGGACAAGCTGGGGTAAACTTGTCCTTGTGTCCCTTACAGAAAACAGTGGATTGTGCAGTATAAGAGTTACGTTTCCCTCGTTTAATTTAGAAAAACTGTTTCTTCTGATGAGAATATTCTCAATTACTTCGATTTAAAAAAATAAGAAATTATACTTTCAGATTCTGAATAAGAGAATGTATTAGAGAAGTTTAATGTTTGGATGAAATCCTTTTGAATTCAAAGGGGCAGTTCGAAAAAGTAAACTGCTTTTTTACTGTATTTGTACATCTTTCAATAGAGGTGTAAATCAGAATATTAATGAGGTATCTAATTATAATAGTTTGTGATTAAAATAATTTTCATGAATGATACCTATCAAATACAAGTATTTATTTTGTATATTTTAGTATCCATCTATTTTGTAAATAAGTTTATATGAGTTAAAAACTATCTTCTTTTTCTGAATTTAATGTAGTAATGTTATGTGTGTGTTACATGTTTTAATGATATGAATGTGACCACCATTTTTGTCAATTTTAAAATCGTAATCTCATTGGTAGCAATGGTAGACAGAATAATTAACTTTCTGGTATTATTAAGAATGAGTATTAATTAGACTTCTTTTTAGGAATGCTTTATCTTTAGCCATGATCGAGAGCTTGCATGAGGCCATTTTTACAGATGTCGATGCTGCCAACCTGCGTTGTATTGTGATTGATCATAAGGGGCCTGTTTTCTCATCAGGCCACGATTTAAAAGAGTTGGTAAGTGTTTTACGTGTCCCAATAGATAATATGGAAGCTCTAAAACCTAATGTTGCCAATAAAAATGTTGCAAATACATACTGAAGATAATATTAAACACAATTCCAACATCTTTTAAGAATATAGATAAATTTATTCGTTCACATGTTTACTGCATGTGCTTTTTGTTTTTTTAGAAGCTTGAAAATAGATTTTTTTGTTCAGATGACTTTCTTTGGATATTTAACTGTAAAATATTTGTTGTAAACAGATTTTTCTGTTTGTTAGGCATAAAAGTTCCGCTAAGTTTAGAAGAGAATAAGTGTTGGTTCTATTTTCTTCTATATTTAAAAGAAGTAGTTTATTTGTTTCAATGCAGCCTATACAGTCAAAGTCCTCAAAGGTTGTGACGAACGCTTTTGTGGATCATTTGTACTCATATCATAAAGTAAAAAAAAAATTTTTTTCAGCATTGATTTTTTAAATCTTTGGCAATAAAATTTGTATTTTTAATAAGAATTAATTATTTTTAAAAATACATTATAGAAATTCCTTATTGTCGTTATTAAATTTCATGTTTGTTTAATATTATAAAATTTTATAAAGATAAATTAATTTTTCACTTAAAGGCCATTGTTGCAAACCCTTTTTTAAATCGTAAACTACATATAAAGCAAAATAGGATTATTTAAAGCATTTTTACCATTATTTATATTAGAAAGAAAACCAAAAAAATTTTAATTAGTTTTAAAAAAGAAACTGTCATTTAAGAGTTAATTTAGTAGGGATTTCCAGTTTGTAATTTTTCTCCACAAGATCTGAGTTTCATAGAAACAGCCCAAACTGAGAAAGGATTATTTTCATTCTGTCCTCAGTGCAAACACTTTGAGATCATTTATTATTTTGTTGTTTTACATAATGGAATGGGGTAGGAATTTTAAAACACTAATTGAATGGAAAGCAACAATAGTTATGCAGTCAATGGGGAACAGCACAAGCATTTGTTATTCTTGCATTATAGCAGCTTTGTAAGTTACAGAAAAAGAAATGTTGACATGCGATGCTAAATCAGGGTTTGACTGTCAATAGAAGTGCACTTTAAAAATGGAACCTTGGTATGTTGCCACATTAACGTTTTTCTGCATTCTTTTTATAGGCATCCTGTGACAGAAATGGACGCATGAAAATATTTGCAAGGTGCTCGGAACTCATGGTTGGTTTGAGAAAATTACCTGTTCCTGTCATTGGCGTGGTTGATGGTAAAGTTTGAAAACTACCATTTTATTGAATCCGAAATGAATGAAATATGATCTAGAGTCCAGAGTTGGCTAGTTTTTGCACGGAATTTGCAACTACGTAAATAATAAATGAAATATTTCGACTCTTTTATTGTCATTAGCCTGTTTTCTGCTTAGCCGCAATATTCATAATACTGGTCTTATAATTTATCATAATTATACTGTCACATTGGTGTTATCTCATCGTTAATATGGTTTAACTAGAAATGTTTAATGCCTTCATGTATATGTATTATATATCAATTTTAAGATACAAGAGAGCAAAAACCTTAAAAAAAAATTTCACCATGCCCATATGTAGTATTAAACTACAAGCATATGTATTTGAGTAGACATAAACTATAATGACGATATGACTGTTTAGTATAAAACACATACAAATTGTATGAACCTAAGTAAATATAGAAAAAATTTTTGTAGTTTTGAAATTGTGTTCAAAATTAGACATAATTTGAATTGCAAACAAATTTGGTTACAGTGTAGCTCAAACCAGAACCAAAAAAATGTTGAAAAACTTTCAAAATCTTTCAATTTTTAAAAGGAATTTTATTTGATATATATATATAAATATGAAATCTATAAAAAAAAAATGAGGTATGCAACGAATGTCAATTTGGCCGGATACCGGATATCTGGCCAGATGTCAGTATGTTTTGCACCATTTCTTTTTAAATTTATTTTATATAAAACAGATTTACGTACTTTGTTTTTGCAACAAAATGGCAGTATTTTTCTCACATTTTATATTTTTTAACGAGTCCACTATTTGTACTATATTTTATTTTAAAATTTTTCTTTATTTTCAGTTTTCCATATTTCAATTCGACATTATTTAATTAGAAAAATCAAATCTGAATAAAAGCATTTTTAATAGGCCTTTCCCTTCCTTGAATGATTCGTATGTTTGTGTATGAAAAATTTAAAGAACATATTCCCACTTTTTTTTAGTAAATTGTCTTTATCCTCAAAAAAAAATAAGCTTTGTCTTTTGTGTTGTTCTCAGATGCAAGAACACAATTTTGTAGTTTTGACGAAAAAAAGAATAAAAATTCCAACAATCAACATTATTTTGGGATTTAAAATTTAACATGCTACCTACGAAGTACATATGTAAACAACTTGCATATATAATAAATAAAACAAAAAAAAAAAAAACCCAAACAAATAATTACGTATTTTATTGGTTTTTAAATTAAATTGAGCAAATTAAATGAAACACACAGTAGTAAATTATAAAGAGTAAATGGAAGTGAATAACATTTAATAATGTAAAGTAACATTTTTATATTTAACAAATTTTTACTTTTTCTTTTCACACATTGACCCTGATTAAAATATTTACTTTATCATCAGATTTACTCCAATTGGAATTAAATAAAGCTCGGTTTATCAGCACAGTACTGAAAGCATGCAGCATTACTGTGTGGAAAGCATAACGTATTCAGCATTATTTTTGGCAAGACTTTGTATTGGATTGCTCAATTAGATCTTTTAGTTGTTCCAAATTTTTATTTTTTGGAGCAATCGGAGATGGAGTTATCAAATTTTCATTTATCCGGAGGAACTCCTGAGAATCCAGACTCGTTGGTTTGGCTGAAAGAATAATTTTGGGATTTTTTGTAATGAAATGTATAAATAAACTTTTTTTTTTTACATACTGCCCCCAAATACTTATATGCATTGTTTCCTATAGTATATTGTTTAACATTTAGCTTTTTTTCCTTTGTTGTATTTATCTTATTTCTGGGTGTATATATTTCGGCTGGATGTACTGCTGGATAATTGTAATATCCGGATGCCTGTTGCATCCCTGAAAAAAATTAATCAAAAAATGGAAATTTTTGTTAGAACAAAGAAAGCCTTATAAAAGGATAAGGTAGAACAGCACTGAGAAAAAAGATCATCCTGTTACTTTGTTACAGTAGTGTGCATACAAACATTACATATTTATGCAGGTAATGTCATTTAGGATTAATGTATAACATGTATTTTCTGGCTCATAGATAGGTTGGGATGTTGCATGTTTTAAAAGTTAAAAAGTGTAAATCCATTTAAAATTGTTTAAAAGTGACGTGCCCTCTTAATATGCAAAAATAAATTTTATTTTAGTCTACAAACATTTGAACAGTTTGTTTATGAATAAAAATATGATTAAAACTTATTTAGCTGCAAAATGGAATTGTTTTGTGAAAATTAATTTGATTCTTTTGTAGGAGTGGCTGCTGCTGCTGGTTGCCAACTAGTCGCTTCCTGCGACATCAGTGTCGCTTCGGAAACGTCCGAGTTTTCAACTCCTGGGTACTGAGCCAGAATTTTCTACATAATTCAGGGGGGATTGTGCTCCATGTTTTTTCAATTAGTCTCAATTCGAAGAAGGGGGGGGGGAAATTACTCTTGAATTGCAGGATGATTCATTTTGACCCCAAAACTGTTTTGTGTCCAATTTTCTCAAAAAGTAATTAAAAAAAAAATTGAAATAAATTTCTTGACTTTTCCTAATTTTATACCCATAAAAATCTGTGAAAATAGAATATTGAAGAATATGAGCCTATGCAAAAAATGGTTCATGACTTTTTCCAAGCATGGAAGCAAAATCATAGATATTTGTTGTAACTGTAAAATACTGATATGTAGAAAATGTATATAAAAAAAGTTGTGCCTGAACAGTGTAAGAAACTTTGGCTATTAAGAAAATCTGCAATTCCATTATAGTCGTCAATGTATTTTTCTAATTATCTATGCTTTTTGATGTTGTAATATCTTATTATTTTTTATCAGTTATTATAATAATTGGATGTCTAAAAAAATGAACAAATGTCACTGCGTATAAATAGAGTATACTTTTTGAATAACAACATATTAATCAACATCCTATTAATTGGAGTAAGTTTGAACCAGTGCATGCATTTTGGTAGATTCCGCAGTTCTAAATAAATAGACTTCTCGTCAATGCTTGTGTTTCCACTACAATCAGCATTTCCTGGACTCCATGGGGGGTTGAAGAGAAGAGGTGATTTTCTGAACTACCTTCGACCATGTTTTGATTGATTACACATTCTTGGGGAGAGGGTGTGTCACTTCTGTGCCTGGTGCTTATTGTATGAGAAAATAGATTTATCATAAATAAAACGTATTTGATATTAGGCTTTATTTGTTTAACAGTTCAGTGAAATTCCCCAAAAGAAGTTTGGCAATTCTTTCATTTTAATTGTTAAAATTTAAGCAGTCCATTAAAAATGGACTAACAATAAAAATCGTTGCCTGAAATTGACTAACAATATATTAAATCTAATATTAGTGGCATGCAAATATTTATGTGTAATTAATTTTTTTACTTCCGGCTTCGAGATGACAAATGATATAAATTTCAGGTTTCTTTTACTTAGAATCGCTATCATCCCTGACTTCATTTCATTGTATCTTGACACTCCAAACAAATTGAAGTAAAGTCTACTTTTTTATGTAAAGTTATTTTACTAACAATCCTAAATAAATATTATTACATATGTGGATTTGGAAATACAAAAAACAATTTTTCTTGGGTAAACTTTTAAGAAGATTAAAAAACTGGAGAAATTAAAAAAGTTTTCTTT
This sequence comes from Pardosa pseudoannulata, assembly GCA_032207245.1. Classification (NCBI taxonomy): domain Eukaryota; kingdom Metazoa; phylum Arthropoda; class Arachnida; order Araneae; family Lycosidae; genus Pardosa; species Pardosa pseudoannulata. The sequence continues at coordinate 187,180,752 of CM063504.1, read as the reverse complement.
TATACAATTTTCAATATTTTACGAAAACCTCTTTTTAACATTCACAAAACAATGCTTTATAGCTTTAGGTATTAAATGCCTTTCTTGAGAAAAAAAAATGTGTCTATTTGTAATAATTTACCTAAATAATTGAATTCCTTTATAGCATAATAATAAAACGTTCTGTCCAAGTTTAGTTTAGTCACTTTGGATGTTCTCTCCTTTTGCTGTTTCAGGGCTTCTGTCGGCCTGTTCTGTTCCACACCGGGGGTGGCCTTAGTGCGGAATGTTCCCTTGAAGGCAGCTGCCTACATGCTATTAACCGGGGAAAGGGTCAGTGCCTCAGGTCAGTCAGTCCATAGATTGTACTTTTTATGCAGTTACTTTGCCAACTATTTATGATACAGGAGTATCAAATTAAAAAAAGAAAAAAATATTCTGATGGTCATTTAAAGGCCTTAAAGCTTGACCGGGAGGTACAAGTATGGACAATGTTAGAAAATGAATTGGATTTTAGATGTGGAGTTGTTGTTTTTGCCCATTTCTGTTTTGCTTTTTGTCTTCCAGATGCACTGCTGTGGGGACTGCTGAGCAAGATAGCCAAAGAAGGAGAACTGGACACAGTTGTAGGTTCCAATCTCTAATTTTATGGCCAAACAAAACTGAAGGTAGTCTCTTAAAATTCAAAGTGGGTTAATAAAAAGGAAACCCAACTGTTCTTCACTTTTAAAAGAGACGTAGGCTAATATATATATATGTCAGGTTTGGAAACGTCAAATTAATAATTTAAGGGATTAAAAATAGGAAATGCAGTGCCCTGTTTTAATGCAGACTCAATATAAAAGCACTTGATGTGTACGGATGGAGAAGTTGTTAGAATTTGGACGTGCCACCCGTCTCTTAAATTGTGCAATATGCATGAATAAAGACATTATATTGGACTCATTGGATATGAGTTTTCATATGGCTGCAATATATTTATATATATGTAACATGCAATTTTTATTTATCGCTACACATGAAGTAGGCCCTGGATTGCTAGAGTTGGGTTCATTCCATTAAAAAGAATGTGGAACTTTATTTTAGACTTTAAATGGACATGTTTCTCTGACAAGAGCTAAGCATCCAATAATACACGAAAACACTTTACTATTACAAATGTCACCCCTCTGCGAGAGATGGCGTAGAGTTATTCCCGTGAGACAAACAGCTTAGTGGACATTATGGGCAGTCAGAAATGAACTTGGGTCATTAGAAAAGGGAACCATTTGATTTGGGACGGCTGAAAAAGGGGGTGAGTGGACAGAAAATAATTTTTTATGACAGATTTAGCTTTGGGAGACTGTTAGGTATGAAAGAATGAGAAGGGGAAAAGGATAATTTTAGATTGATATTTTACATGTAATAATTTTGATATAAAATATAATAGGTACCTACCAAAAATGAAAAAATAGTATCCAATCTGGAAAAGAAACATTTAAAAATAAAAATAATGGCAGCTAACATATGTAACATGGAGCTAATGAGAATGTAACGTGATGATGTGTAAGAAGCAAAAGTAGCTGTGTTCAGCAGGGAATAATTTGGATGGATGCAAATTCACCAAAAGTTGCCATTTTAGGGGAAGAATCACCAGATATTTATGTTAGATTACAATTATAATTTAGTTAGTTTTGTGTTCTGTCCAAATTTCTCTTTCTCATATTATCCATTCCAACAGCACATTCATTTTCATTTTTGAACTCTGGCAACAGTGTAAAAAATATTCTCACAAACAGTTTAAAGGGAATTATCGCAACAGAGATCCATCTACTTTAAAATCAAGTCCATTTCCAAAAAGAAATGTTTGATTTTCAGGTGTCTGAGATCGTGTGCCAAATTGTCGCTAAAAGTCGCCCAGTCATCGCCCTGGGAAAGAAGTTTTTCTATGAGCAAATGGACAAGGACATTGAGACAGCCTACAGGTAATTCCTTAAAAAGTTCTCCATTGCACTGTATCCTATTTTAATGATTTTTACTAATCTTTCCGATTTTTTTCCAAAAGTCTATTTAGTAACATTTGTACAAAGTCTATTTTTAAACTTCCCATACACTTTCATAGTTCAATTACTAAGTAATCTTCTATCACTGAAAACTGAACTATATAAAATGAAAGGCTGCCAAGTACTTTCCTGTCAGTGACAGTAAGTGACTGAACATTTTTATAAAACTACAATGGTATCTACTCAGCAATTTTATATCACTTGAAACAGACTTTTTAATATTAGGGTGAGATAAAATATTATTTTAACGTTTCATACCGACGTTTAAACTTAGAAATACCATAAAATTGTAATTGAAGCATGTTATCTCAAAATTCTGCATTGATTGCTCCCTTTCCCTAAACATTCCTCAAATCTGATAAATATCTGCAGTTAGAAATTTGGTTTGTGTTAGTAATAAATTGATCTTCATCTTGAATGGATTTGTATTTAATTCCCAGCAAAACTTGTGTCATAAATTTATTGGTGTTTTGTTTTGCTCTACTGTTTATCTACATTAGTGACTGGGACCTACTACTTAAAGCTGATTCTGAACGGCTAAAAACATCGGCAGGATTCCCGTACTGAACAGTAACCGCCTACATGTAATATTAGTCATTAAATTCAAAAGTGGTGTTGTTATTCGTATTTTAAAAGCATTCTTAACTTACAAGTTGTAATAGCTTTTCAGATGGATATTTATTAAATGAACAAAAAAAAATGATGTTAGAGCAAGCAGCTGAAACAAAAAATCCAGTAAATTGTAGTAAAACAATAAATTATCATGGAAACTAAAGAGAAAAAAGAAATTATGTATTATATATATTGCAGTAAATAATTTGCCCAAATCTTTTTTTTCATTGTAATACAAATAAAAGTAAAAATGATAAATAATTCTAAATTATTTTGTTTTGGGATATTTCCCTGGCTTTTAGGAAATATTTGTCAATTTCGTAAATTTTACATTTTTCTCTTGAATTTCACTGAGCATTTTGAAATTCCCTGCCACACAACAAATGAACAGAAAGAAAAAAAAAAGATGACAGTACCGGAATGAGGCAAATGTGGACCCATCCAAGAGACAATTTTGAAACACTAATGAATTGTGTTTCAGACTGGGCTCGGAGGTGATGGTGGACAACTTGGGGAAGAGTGAGGCAGCAGAAGGCATCCGGGCATTCTTCGACAAGAGAACACCCAAGTGGTAGACGAGTGATGGTCTACTTTTCAGTGGATTTTATACCTTCTTTTTGTGAAATAAAAGGGATTTTTCTTTAAATACTTTTTTATATTCATTTCATTTTCTTGACTTTTTTAATTTCGAATTTTGCAGTCCATTTTCATTTACACAATGTAGGATAACAATGGTGAAAAGATTTTTTTTTTTTTTTAAACAAATTGGCAGTGGTAATAATTTGTTTAAAAAGCTATAATTATCTTTAATGTACATAATTAAAAATCCTAAATGTAAAGCTCATTTTGGAATTCAAACATATTTTATGACACAGAATAACTTCCATTATCCCGTTAACAAAAGTTGGTAGGAAATAAAACACGTTGTACAAGAACATGTTATGAGCCATGTAGTACAAGAACATGAGTGGACCAAGTCAAGTATGTCACCTTTCACACTAAAAGGTAGGTAAAAAAAAAGCAGGTGTTTGCATTTCCAAAACTGATTTTTTTCCCCCTTCAATCTAATGTCACCAGAGCAGAACCCAATTTCAAATCTCTCACAAAGACACAAGTGAAATAGAAAGAGACGATTGAGATGAAATGTGAAAATAATGATCGAATGGATATTTCCCAATTCATTCGACTTTGATTCCTGCTTTAGTCTGTATTCATTCTATTTTAGTCGAAGAGAGAATCATTGTAGCTGCAGACGATGTCATAAAAGTGTTATCCTATAGTTATATTTTAATAACAAAATTGTTATAAAGACAGAAGAGCAAATGAGTTATATCGCCTGAGAAGTAGATACCTATAGATATTTGTGACAAAGGCTATTGCTTGCGATGGACAACAAATATATTTTTAAAGCAAAAATTAAATAATCTTATATACACAAAGCAATAGTTTATATTTAAAAATTATATCCTATTAGGTGAATTTTATACAATTTGGAAAAAGAAAATGTACTGAAATAAACTATTGTGTTAAATTAATATATATGTTCATGCATGTGTTCTATTCAGCATGACTGTATTATTTCTCGTGTCGTTTCAAATAAAAATTATATAACTTTACTGTATGTGTTACTTTTTTTCACTTTATTTACATAAAATGAGAAGTAAATTAAAATTAAAAAATTCTCTTCAGTGAAATATTAATTATAAAAATATTAAGGAAATATTTTTTGGTAGTGATGGGATACTAGGATTCTGTAATTTTGATAAAGTAAAAATATTTTAGCAGCGAGTTTCATGAAATGAGTTAACGTAAGCGTTTGTCTCAAAATTTGTCTTTAATCACTTGCATTTAAAGCTGAATAGTACAAAATTATACAAACAAAACCTTTGACAGAAAGAATTATTCACAATAATCGTAGATACACACACAACAACAACAACAAAAAATTATGAAAATCAGTTTCATTTTTCCACCAAACAGGGGTAAATGTGCCAGTTAGAGTAAACTGACAGTAAATATGGCAGACACAGAAAGAAAAAAAAAAAAATTCTACCTCAATAATGAATCTATCAATTTTAACAATATATTTACAATGCTTAGAGAATTGGCATCTTGTTTGCATTGCAACCTTATGGGGTGCAGCCAAAATAGAATGAGTGTACTGGAACAGGATTCAAATTAATTTTGTAACTAGTCTTGATTATTGTACTACTATTATACGATTTGGTCGAACAAGTTTCAGTTGAAATTGTAATTGAAATAATTTTCAGAATTAAAATTGCAAACAAATAAATATTAATCAAATAGCTCTTTTAATTTTTGCATAGTTACAAATTTTTACAGTATAATGAATTTCTTGTATTATAATCGTATTACTATGCATATTATATAATAATTCATTCGTACTGCCTATTGTTGATACATTGTGTTTTAAAAGCTAATGGCTGATTCCGATAGTATTTTTACAGATTGCATATATTTGCGTTTTAATATGAAAAGTCTCACTGCTTGATCCATTTGAAACCAAGCAAACATTTATATTTATGTAATATTGAATACACACATGGATTATGCAACTTGAATCAGGTGAATGTTAGAATTCTTAATATCCAACGTTGTGAAATGGAGTTGTACAATATTCATTGTTAAATAGAAATTAAAAGTACACTTAAAACAATCTTTTTTTAAAAAAATTATCTGGAATTCATCTAACAATATTGATTCATAAGTACTGAGTCAAATCGTGGCTGAAAACTTGTTACTTTTCTTATGTTTTTATCATAGAAAGTTATTTTCCTCAGACTGTTTTAAATTTTTGTTCGTACACAATAAAATAGAAGATTTGATAAAATTTTGTGAGAGCACTGTGAGCCATTCGGGACAACTTGGATTTGTGGTGCTAATATTTTATTGTGATGGAGATTTCTTCCTCCAAGTATGAGAGTAAAAATACTAGCAGGACGTTTTAGAAAAGTTGTCCCAATCTGTATGAAGTGTGTATAAGTGACGGTTTCTATTTTTTTAGTAAAGCAAAAGAAATTATCTAACTATCGCAAATGTAATTGTCCATTTATGTGTGTTTATGCATATAATTTGCGAATATAAGGTTGCAATGTTACTGTCATTACACTGATATGTTACAAATTGTGCATCTTGGCAATCAACATTTAAGAAAGAGTAAGCTCATAGGAGAAGAGGGGGGGGGGAGGTTGTACCTCCTTGGTAATTGGAACACAGTTTTCAGATCTTATGGCATCTTGTCTTACGTACAAATTTTTTTCTTTGGTAAAAAAAATATATATATACAGCGATACTTTGACTTTTAATTGCCTCGACATACAAGTCTGAATTGTAGACACAAGCAAACTGTTTTAAAATCGAAACCATTTCAGTGAAATTGTGTATATATATATATATATATATATATATATATATATATATATATATATATATATATATATATATATACACACATTTTAGAAATGTAGCTTGAAGACATTTGATGAAATTGGTTTAATCATCATCTATTTGGTTTTATTATGCTTGCATGCTATATTTACTTTTTTGCAAATGTAAATTTTTAGATTAAAGAAGAAAATTTGAAAATTGTTTTTAGAAAACTCAATATTTTTTGTAAGTTTTTCTTTCAACCTGTGTGTTTTGTGAACGGATTGCATTTGCCACTTGTAAGTCAAGGCACATGGCTTTCTACATAGTGTAACAGCGCTCGCACCCTTGTTGTTCTCGTCTAAAAGGAAAAACTGTTAGAACAGTTCTGTGTGTGGTGTGTTGCCTCCTGCTCTCTGCATTTTCAATAATGTTAATTATGAAGTAAAACGTGTAAATATATTAATAATTAAACTTAATTTGTTAAATGTAGATAGTTTGTTTCCTGTGTTGGATTTAGAGTGTTACAGATTGGCGCCAACGTGGGGTCAATCTGTAACACTATAAATCCAACACAGGAAATAAACTATCTACATTTAACAAATTACGTTTAATTATTAATATATTTACACGTTTTACTTAATAATTAACATTATTGAAAATGCAGAGAGCAGGAGGCCCTCGCATGTTAACACACCACACACAGAACTGTTCTAACAGTTTTTCCTTTTAGACGAGAACAACAAGGGTGTGCACGCAGATGGCCGTTACGCGCTGTTACAATAGAAATATATAAACATATGCTCAAAAATAAATAATAACATATAATTGTAAACAAGTTAAGAGACACAGACATTGTGTCGGTCTCAGAGCAAACAAAATTCTTTTTGGCTTCTATCAAAACATTTGTAAAAAACTGTTTTTAAGTACACACAATAAATTCATTGGTCCTATCTCACTCTCTTCTTTCTTCATTTCGTCAGTCTTCATTTTTGATGCTGCAGCAGAGGGCTATTGAGAAGATGAATCCCAAAATCTAGAAAAACAGAAAAAAGTTTAATGGCGATGAATACTAAAAGCAAAAATATAAGATGCCGTTAAATGAAGTTGGTACAAATTAAAGAGTATTGTTAGTATAACGGCACATTTTTCTGTTAATTGACTCTTCGTTTAGTTTAAAAAAAAAAATTCTTTTGAATATTTAAAAATCTTTAACAGTGGTTTTTTCAGTCTCCTGCCATTTTTTAAAAATTTTCTTCCAACATGCGATTTGGAAGAAGATTGTTCAATATTCCAAAACGTCAGCTAATCACAATCGGCCAGCGGGCAGTATACATGGACAAATCAGCATTCGGTCTGACACCCGCTGTTAACTGTAAGCACGCCAGGGTAAAATAGGACAAGACAGTTTATCGGAGCCAAGGTGAGAGGAGACGGCAACATCCTAAGCAGTGAGGTACTAAATCAGATATATGGTGGATGAAGTTAGTGTTTTAGTCGGAGGCTTGTCCTAAAGCTGCCAGTGTTTTTTTTTTTAAATCGTCGCTAGTTCGACATGGAGATTTTACTTTGTGGTCAGTGTATTTAAACAGATTGTGGATGTTTTATGGACATCCTATTTTGAAGAAATTTGTGGAAGTAGGCCTTCTCTGGAGGGAAAGTTTTGATGTAAGTTGTTTTGTATTTTTGCTTGTTTGCAAAGAGTAACTTCTAGCGACAATTTTTTTTTTTTTTTTTTTTTTTTTTTTTTTTTATAGGACTTTATGTCTAAATTTAATTGCTTTTTTTTTTCCAGTCCTAGTCCAGTTTATAGAAATCTTGTTTTTAGTTTGTGTATGTATGTAATACTTTTTTTTAATTCTTTTTTCACAGCATGTTGTATTTGTTATTTCTCACATTTCCGTTGTAATAAACTAATACCACCAAGTTAATTTTTACCTCCAAAGAAATTGTTATCGTTATTTTTTAAAACTGCCAACTCGAATTCCACTGTGTATATCTCTGCTCTAGCTAGGTGTTGGAAATATCAAGTATAACAAAAATAAGCAAATGGAAATAAACATTTAAAATGAATCAGCTCAAATGATCTAGCAAACAAATATGGAATTATTAAAAATGCTTATCTAGTATGTTTCATTTAAAAATGTTGTATGTCACTAATAAAGACTTCCCGTCGTTCAAGCCTGCTTTTATACCCAAACATTTTTCTCAAGTTTTCACTTTCTTATTTTTCCACTAGATATTTTTAAAATCTTAAGATGTGGGAATCTCTTGCATATTTATTAGACAGTCAGGAGGCATAAAAATAATTTTATACTTTTTCAAATGCAAAGTATTCCGCCTTGAAATTTCGCTGGATTTTATATCTCGAGACTTCCCTAAACCTAAAGATAAAAAATTTTTGGAAAGTCTATTAATAGGATACCTATTTAATTCGGGAAAAACCAGAATCATTCCATTGTGGTTTTCTATCCATTTTGAGTTATTTCCAGCAACTTTCCGTTGATTATCACTATGTATCTGCATCTGAGGGGGACAAAGCCATTTTAGCAGTCTTTTAGAATTCTATTGAAGCTCTAATACCTAATATTGTCAATAAAATGCATACTGAAGATATTATTAAACTATTTTCAATATGTAGATGGCCTATGTACTGCTTTGAAGTACATAGATAGATTTATTTGTTAATGTTTTACTACAAATGTTTTAAGGGTTAAAGATATTAACTAAAAACCAAACAAAAATAGTTTAAAGTATTCATTTGTTCACAATTCTGTAAAGCACTCATTTCCTGTTGAAGGTAAATGAATGTCCTCTTATTGTTATTTCTCATTATTTAGTTTCTTGTGCGACACACACACATGTGATGTTTAAGAGAAAGTAGCTCCTATTATCTTTAATTGCCATGGCTTACTGAGCGATGAGAAGACACTAAGTAAAATGCAGTCGCTCTATTAAAACAACAGCAAACTTTGGAATTTTAATTTTATTTGAGACTAAGAAAAAAATATGTCTTTTCAAGATGAAAGATTAGCATCCAATGATGGGGAAAACACACTTCAGTGATTTAGACATTGGAGCACTGATTCTAACACAGCTAAAAAGAATTTGAAGTTGGTTCGAATCTGAAATTTTGTGGCTGGGAATGGAGGTATGACAGAATGAGAAGGAGAATTTTAGGTGGAAAGATATTTACACATATATATATACAAGCATATATATGTATATATATTTGCATATATATGTATATATACATATATGCAAACATATATAAGATATACACAAACACATATACATATATACACATTTATGTATACTAATAATATTCAAGTGGAAACAAATATAACTACATATGTCTGAGACTACATGCTTATGAACACTAAATTTATTCTGACCCTCAAAATTTCAAAATTATGATTAGTTTAGTTAAAAAAAAAAAATGTATGACGTTTTTGAGTGACTATCAGTCAGTAGCTTTCCGTTCCTACATAGAAACAAAGAGTTACTATCTGTTGATAAGATAAAGATATTGAAGTGATAGTTCATGAAGAAAAACCAGTTACAGTAAAAGGCATTATTTTTGAATGGTCAAACTGTGATTTGAAACAGACATTACCTGAATGACCCCGACTCCAATTCCAACACCAATCATGATGAGAATGTTGTCGTAGAAATATCGCTGCATACGCGGTATACAACCCTGTAACACAAAGGATGAATATCATTAAAACAATAGAAGGAAGAGTATTAATATATACACCATTCCATTATGATCACCCTAGGACCCAAACGGCCAGTATTCGGTGTGGCACTGACTTCGTGAGGTCCCAGAGGTAGTCAAGCACTCACCAACGTGTCCTGCACATTACGAGGGAGTAGCATTGCAGCATGAATTGGGCACAAATGATCTGTTGGATTAAGGCCAAGGCATGACTTGAAAGTCACTGGAATGTTCCTAGAACCACTCCCTTATGACAGAATGCAACATCTTGTTGGTCTGCTGTCATGAATGGGTGAACCTGGTCTGCAACAATGTAGGTCTCAATGCAATCCATGGAAACACACCATGAGAGACTGCCACTGGCATATTTCTGTCTAACTGTGTATCTGGGAGCCAGGGTTTTCTTTGGAAATTGGTGTATTCTCACATGCCCGTCAGTCGGAGGCACCAGAAAATGGGATTATGCAGCAATGTGTGCTGGTCAGTATGTTTAAAAACATTATCTGAGTTGTCACTGGTTGTAGCTCATGGTGATTTCGGCTGTTGTCACTCTTCAGTCATTACGAACAATGCATAGCTATCCTCTCCTCTAGAATCAATGCGTTATGGGCGACACACAGCTAGCTGGTCACAGAGTAACTTTCCCTTTCACCATCCATACCTAACTTTCGAAATGTGGCATGTGAACAAGTCAGTAAATTTGCCGTTTCTGATATTGATGTTCCAGTTGTCGAACCAGTTGACATTACAATAAAGCAGCTGCTTTTCCCAGCATGTTGCTTGTAGCACTATGTTTGGAAAGACAATACTTAGCTGTGTTCTATCCTCCAACATCTGCCGTGCACGACCAATGGTTTTGCCCATTGTTGTAAATGGAGGGTAGTCATAATGTTATGCCTTCTCGTAGTATGCATACAGATTAGAAAATTAAACCACCTATGCATTGTGTTACATTTAGGTTAAGAAAATATGCTATCCTTTTTTTATTATTATTATTATTATTTAAAAAAAAAATTTTTAAGTGATGCATAGTTTAGTAACAGCTTCCAGTTTTCCATTAATGATTATAGGCAATCCTTACCAGCTCAATTGCATGCCCTAATTTAAATTCTTATCTTAAAAAATAACTAGATGCTAAATTGTGCATTTCACGGTATTAAAATATGAAACAGATTTTTATTAAATTTCTTAAAACATTCTTTTCTCGCATTTCAAAATAAAAGTTGAAAATGTAATAAGTCAGTAAAAGAAAACAATGTTTTATTTTTCAAATATTTTTCACTAACTGTGTAAAATATTTGAAATGTGTTTCTGATTGGCTAACTTAAATTTTGTTGTAAAATAGGGTAACACATACTATTGCTTGTTTTTTTTATTTGATTTGATGTCTGACCTCTGTGTGTATCCCTTGAAAGAAGTGTCCGGCAAACTTGACTTTCGTGCTGAGTTGGCAGGCATCCGGGTCGAGGTGTCGGTGGCAACAGCTGCTGGGCAAGCTGTAGAATCCGACCTTCTTGGAGATGCCCACTTCGACGGTGCTACCTCGCTCGGCACTGTTCAGACGAGACTGCGCCCAGTCGCTAGGGTGGAGGGCACCACAACACTCCAGCTAAAAACAAGCAAAAAGAACATTATGGCTTGTCTTTTGACAGTAAAATTATGCCTTAATTCCTTTTTATAATGAACAGTTTTGATCCCCCAAAACTTATTAGAGTTTTCAAAATTCTAAAATAATTTACGACTAGAGTAAAAATAGAGATATGTATGGCCTCAAGTCAAGTACCACAAAATATAAACAATAGAGCTGGATTGTTGATCAATATATTGTCAAGTACTGATATATTTTGAGTATCACGATAACAATATTAAATTTTGCTCTGCTGATATATCACACTGTCATCGATACTGTTTTTCCTCCATGTGCGATATCGTGGATCACCAAAGGACATTCTGAATATTCCGCATATTGCAATATAAATATATTTTTTACAAGTTAATACATTCATTTTGCGTATTTACCCACATACTTGATACAAACACAAGCCTGAAAATTTGCTCTTGAATATTATCGCGTCTCCATCCAGATCTTCCTAATAATATTCTAATAACGAAGCCCTCAGGTCAAGAACAGAAATTTCACTGCTCGCAATGAACTCGGTTGGTCTGTTCCCGCCCCTGTTTACTGGAATAAAATCTGGATATATCAACGGTATTGATAATGACTGCTTGATCATAAGAGTGAGTTATCCTGATAACAAAGCACTCGTTTCATGACCAGAAATTCCACTTCATAATAGGTGCAGATGGACTCGATTGTTATTTTTTCGGTACCTTCTGATGGTTTATTAGAATACATTGGGATATACAAGGATATTTATATTTGTTGGCAACAGTCATTGATATATGTACATGTTGATATATTACAATAGCTTATTGCTTGCTCATTCATACCTTCTACTCAGAGGCGTATGATGTTTAGAGTATAAAAAAAATGTAACAGAAATGTTTGGCGAGGATGTGTAGTGATAACATATTGATTTGCAATTGAGATCTGAGTGCAGGATAAGTTTAATGGATCACTGTGGTCTACAATATCGGATTGCAGATAAGAACTGTTTTTTCCTTTTTAAAAATTAAGATAGAATTTTTTAAATTACTTATTTTTTTTTTTAATAATTTAAGGAATTTATTACTCATTTGAAATTTTGTTTTACTGAATCGTAAAAATTTTATTCTTATAAATTAATATATATATATATATATATACATATATATATGCAACAAATTTAGCAGAGTAAATATTTCAGACAGAATATTTATTGTGTTTGGAGAGTCCAAATAAATAAATAAATAAATAATTAAATAAAAAAGGAAAAAAATTATCAAAATAATTTTTTTTTACTGAAATTCAAATTTTTGAGACATACAATTATTTTGTTTTTCCTAGGTAATATAAAGCAGAAACTAAAATTAAAAAAAAGAAAAAAATGTAAAGTAGCGTGTTTGTTTGTGGTCTTTTCTGTGTTTAAGAACACAGTAGCTTTTATAAATATTTCGAGCATAGGGATCACAAAAGTTCTGTTCAACTGATTTTTAGAAATACCCGAGTCATGTATTTAGTTTATAACTTGTTAGTTCTGCGATCTGAAAGTTGTAGATTATACTAAGCTTCCACCTGCTGGCTATTATACCCATAAAACCGTTTTAGTTTCGATTGCTACGGTCTACAACGAATGATATTGACCGACAACTAAAGCTAATTCCGAACGCCTATGGACATCCATGCCGGAAGCAGAACCCGATACCGAAGATCAGTTTACCAATGAAAGAAGTTTCATTTCGATTTTGGAGAAATATGGCATAAATAGGCAATTTTAAATTAGGAGTAATGGTTTCCAATTTGAATAAACAATTCTATTTAGTTCTTATTTGAACAAATTACTTCTGAACAATATATATATATATATATATATATGTGTGTGTGTGTGTGTGTGTGTGTATGTGTGTGTGTATTCTTTTAGGTGTTAAAAGGAATGACTACTGAAAAGCTGCTTTTCACTTTCAAAAATCCTAATTTTTAGGATCCAAATGTATCTAAACATTTTAATTACCAAAAGAAAAAGTTTTTTTTTTTTTTTTTTTTTTTTTTTTTTTTTCTCCAGCGAAAGAAAGCTAAGGCTGTTCAAAAATAATAATATCTGAAATAGTAACGCACCGTACTACTTTAAATTATCGCGATATGTCAATGATATCAATA
>CM063504.1:187149654-187157154 GCA_032207245.1 Pardosa pseudoannulata | reverse complement strand
CATATAGACATATATATATAAATAAATTTATATATATATATATACATGCATGGTTTTCATAGCCCAACTTGAGGCAACGCTGACGTATACTATTTTTTGTTTTCTCAAACTCCCCCTCTGTTTAAAAAGTTGTGGATTGGATGACGGGACTGAAAGCTGTTTGTTTGCAGCATTCGAGTAGGAATGAGGGAACCTTCTGAAAGTGTTATGGAATCAAAATGAAAACGAGGCTCGAATGGCTTGCAATAGGGCGATTATCGTTTGGAACATGCTGCAGCTACTCTCTACTGTTTGGCACACGAGGGCTAATGAGACCGGGACATACAGTTTAAAGCCGACTCCGAAAGGCTAAAAACATCCATGCCAGCAGAGGGATTCGAACTCAGGTTCCGAAGAGAAGCGCTCTACCATTCGGCCATCGTTCGGCTTAGCATCCTGTACTACACACACACACACATATATGTATATAATAAATAATTATTCTTTTACATATATATATATATATATATATATGTACGTGTGTATATAGATACACACACATGGAGATATATACTTAGACATATATATATACATATATATATATATATATATATATGTACGTGTGTATATAGATACACACACATGGAGATATATACTTAGACATATATATATACATATGTATATATATTTACATAAATATGTACATATATATACATACAAGTAGTTTTTGTGTATATATATATATATTTATATAAGTTTATAAACAAATATACACACACATACATATATATAAATATGTATTTGTATGCATACAAATATAAATACATATAAATGCACATATATGTGTATGTGTTTATGTGTACAATAATGCGCATTTCTGTTTGTCGGCAGCGCGGGAAAGAGAGTCTCACCTGGTGTGGCCAGTAGAGTGGCCAGCAGGAAAAGTTCCATCGTTCTTTCGAACACTGCCCCCTCCGTCCGAGCGGCTGTTCACCTTTCCATATGTTGTGCCCCCTCTGCAGCTCTTACAGGTGGACACGTGGGGAGAGCAGCAGCTGACACAGATCGTTCCCGGCGAGGAAAGTGGCAAAACACCGGAGCATCGGAAGACGAGGAGGGGATCGCCAACGCCTTGGCGACATCGCGCCAAAAAGGATTCCGTCCAATCCACGCTCTCCACTCTTTTTAGGACCTTCAAAGTTTTCGATTTTTGGAAAAAATAAATACATTCATTATAGATCGTAAAAAAAAACATGTCCGCTGAAGTTAAATGTTCGAATTAAAAATAGAAGATACATTCGAGTGATGGACACCGATGTCTCTGTTTGATTTTTCCCGGAACGCGAAGGGTGAATGTTGCGTTTCCGAAAACCTGTTGAACGTTTTGGCACATCCTTTGCAGTAGAACGACGTCGAACGAAAGGGACGACGACCAGAGTTCTGTTTTTTTGTTTAAGAGACCTCAATACCCCCAAAATGGGGTAAAAGGATAAACACGTTTTATAAACTTAAAATATTCTTAAACTGAGGGGGGGGATAGCTGAATTTCATTTTAAGAGTATGTTCTTCACTAAAAACTGGAACAATTGTCTGCAAAACATCCCTTGTAAACATATGGGCGAGAACAGTGTTAATGAACTCAAAAATCAAGTTTATGAAAGAGGTGTCAAAGATTTCTGAAAAATGGGATCCATTTTTGTGTGAAATAAAAAAAAGTCAGGGGATCCTTCTGTTGAGACTGCAGGACAGAAGCTCTTTCCGCGGAATGTTGGAGCTCTCGGGCATTCGGCAAACCCCCATTGGAAGAAGGGTCCCTATGGACGGACTTCCAACGCCTTCGAAACGAACTGGGTCTCCTTTTCGAACGATACTTTCAAACCAAGAAAACGCTGGCGGCCTCCGTACCCCATCCGGGCACTTTGTAAGAAGGAGTGTATGGGTGTGTTTGTTTATTGGCACGTCACAGAATCCCACCCATGACCGTCTAGCGAACAATTCGGCCCGACTAAGTTACTTTTGTGCCCAGGGCACAGTCCAAATGTTGTGCTCCCACCCCATGCAAATTTATAGCGACAAGTTATTATCATCATTGCAGTCCCATAAAAATTATAGCATGGAATTATCAAACGGGTTTAAGAAATGAGCATTGAAGTAACATTCGAAATCAAAAACACCCTTTACGTCATTATGTCAGTTTAGCCTTAAGGATTTTTAAGGACCTAGGGTGACCCACTTTTTTATTTTCTACCTTGTCACGCTCGCAAGCTCTGTGGTGCAGAAAATAAATAATAATAATAGAATTAAAAATAATTTAAATAGATGAGACGATTGAATGGTTTATGGTGGTACGTTGCTCATAATCTGTCTTGTACATATTCAATAACCCATAGGATAAAAAGAGCACCCGGTTCGTCGAGGGAATTCATTATCAGGTAAATAACAGGAAAATTAAAGTAACAATACACAAACACAATTACCTCGTACAATAATTTATTAAAACTTAACGAAAGGTCTACCGTTTTGCACACGAGGGCTACTGTTTAAAGCCGATTCCGAACGGCTACAAACGTCCATGCCAGAGTGGGATTCGAACCCAGGAACTCCAGTACCGACGATCAGAGCCCTAACCAATCGGCCAGCGTTCGGCAAAACTTAACGAAAGGGGGGAATCGTGGATTAAACATGATACTGAAGAAGTTCGAGAGAAATGAAATGACATTGACTGTTATAGCACAAAATAATGTCGAAGATACGGATTGAAATGGATCCATATTTAGCAGGTGAGCACAGAAATGGATATCCACTACTGCACATTATAAAACGATAAACAAGGGTAAAAAAAATTATAAATTTCACCAGGAGATGAATAACAGAAGATAGGCATGCACAAAAAGCATTCACTAAAGCAGTAGTGATAGACAGCTGCCATAAGAAAAAAAAAAAAAAGTCATCAAGTGAGTAGCAATATATGCAGCAATATTAGTGCATTAGTAAATGGGTACAATTAGTAAATTTTCGTGCCCAGGGCACGTGCCACAAGTGCCCGTGCGATAATCAGGCCCGAGTGTATGGATGTGTTTATTGATTGGCACGTCAGAGAATGCCCCGTTTAGAATGAAACGCAAACAATTCAGCCCGGGCCTAAGGAACGAGACGGTGCACAAACCAGTCCGAGCAGAACTTACATTTTAATTAAGAGAACGATATCGGAAGATAGAATGAAAAGACGAGCTGGAACAGAGTTGGACGAGAAGAAGCTGAGTCGACGTCGTTAACGAGAAAAGGGGCATCGATGGCAGAAGAGAGGGGTTAGAAAAATTTTAAGCCGCGGTCTCTCCTGCCATGAAGACATTTTGGAAAATAGATTGGAAGGAGTTAAAAGGGGAGAGACGAGAATTTTTACGAGATATTAAGTGCAATAATTTTGATATATTACATATAAATATGTGTGTTTGTGTTATATCAATATATATATCTATATCTATCTATCTATCTATCTATCTATCTATCTATATATATATATATATATATATATATATATATATATATATATATAATATTTATATATATATATATATATATATATATATATATATATATATATTTATTTATTTATTGTTCCCTTTCATTTACTAATAAATGGTTTTAATAAAAACACAAATTTATATTTAAAAAGACCAAATCATTTGTTTTCTTATCATAATCAAATATTAAATAAACAAAAATGAAATGACATCTTTGGGATAATTTCAAAGAACATACTTTTTTAAAATTGGGTTCGAAATAGGAGAGGTGGCCGGGCGAGGGACGGATTTTCGATCCACCCCTCTACATATTAACAACTTTGCTCTATAATATTGTTCATTAAAATAACTTTTAGGAATTGTCACTTTTATTTCTAGGATATTTTGGGATTTTTTTTTTTAAACTTTTTATGTCCGTCATTACTGATTATTTTTCGAGCCCGTCCGACAGGGAAACGCGAACTTGCGAAATTTGGAGAGCAGATGTCATTTAAAAAAATGGAATGGGGGAAGAACTGAGCATGCGCGTCATCTATCCATACCTCTTGTACATAATTTTATAAACAGGTCAGTAACGTTCAAATGTATATTATAAAAATTTTAAAATATATCGTCCTTATATATATATATATATATATATATATATATATATATATATATTTGAGAAAACAGAACGTTTGTAAATGTTCTAAATACTCATTTTGGATGTTTCTCGACTCTTCGGTGAATTCGATTTCTGCAGACAGAAAAAAAAAAAAAAAAATTCAGCAACATTCGATGAAAACTTTTTCAAAAAAAAAATTTCTGACGTGAGGGAAAAGAAATGTTGTTCCGAACTCATCTTTCGGTTAAAGAAAAAACTCCGGGAGAAGATGAAAATGACAATATCCGAAATTCGAAGGGGAAGTGTTTTTCGTTCGAAATGAGGCTGCTCCGCTCAAAAATTCGACAATTTCTCCAAACAAGTTTTTTTTTCTAACGCAACCCTTCATTTAAATGCATACTTATCTTTCTGACTGAGTGACACTAAATTTTAATCCATATAAATATACACTGCATAAGTATGCATATTTGCTGCATAAAAGTACACACAATGGCGCCCCCGAAGGGACGCGTAGACCTCCCACCCCCTATGGATTTGTTTTATCGAAATTCAAGTATTTAAAGATAACTCTTTTGTTATACTATTAATAATATTCTAAATTTAAAAATTTTTCTTTTATATTAAAAAGATAAAAAGAAGATTTTTCGATTATGAAATTTTTGATTTGAAATGCGGCTCTACACATACAAAAATGGAGAACAACTTTGTAAAGACGAATCTTTATAGAAAATTTGAATTCATTCTACTAGAACGCTTTGTGATTCATTCAATGATGTAGGATTCCTCAGGTCTTAGTCATTAGTTTGTTATTTTGCGATTTTTCAAATGGGAACATGTAAAGTAAACATAGTAAATGTAGAGAAACAGCATATTATAAATAAATGTACGCATATCCATACAAGGATGTTGCATTCTTATGTAATGCATTAATGCGTATAAGTGAATAAGAATATTATTATACAAAGAGAAGGTATGTCGATAGTTTTGTTCGTATATTGAAAAGAGCCAAGAAAAACAAAACATCCGAACCCCAATTGTGACTCAAAATGAAAAGTTAAATTTCACCATTCGGCCACTTTTAAAATAAATCAGCTTTACCATCTAATAACCGTCTGCAATGTAACACGTGAAAAACTCGAGCGACAGCTAACGTAAATCAGTTTTACCATCTGATTATCAACTGCAATGTAACACGCGAAAAGGTCGAGCGACAGCTAACGTAAATCAGCTTTACCATCTAATAACCGTCTGCAATGTAACAAGTCGAGCGACCGCTTCAATTTTACCATTTGATTATCGTTTAAGGGAATAGTTTTAATATGACTTCATTCTTATGAAGTCACACTAAAATTTAAAAAAAAAATGTAATTTTTGATTATGTTTGGCGATGTAACGCGGGGAATAGTTGTCCAAAATTTATGATAAATTTTACAATTATCTTCTGTGATGGATAAAAAATGGCCATTTTGAATCCATTGAATTATCGCCTTTGATGATGTAGTATTTAATTGTCGCCAAGTGAGAATAGTTAATCATCTTTCGAGATGCGATGACGGGGGAAACGAATTATCTTAGTTTGGACGTGTATTGAATAGAAAGAATTTTTCTCTGAATAACCATGAATCATGAATGTTGGTTTTCTTTCATGCCCCATTAATTATTATAAATGTTCAACAGTAATCAATAATTAAAAAAATCTAATTGCTTATCTCTTTGATCCTTTTTAATTTGATATGCAGAAACCGAAATGATGAATGTCGAATGTTGAGAAATGATGAGAAGTCTATTATCGAATAAAATTATCTTTAATGATGAAACACGTCACGATGAATTGGAAGTACACAAAAAGAATTATGAATTATGTTAGGTTTTAAATACATGTTTACCGCTGAATACGAATGGAATACACGCAGAACAACAAGCTAACAGCCATTTTACCGTAACACAAAATAAAAGCGTTACATGGTGGTGTCATCTGTAGAATAGGAAAGACCGTTAGACCGTTATGAGTCTTTCATGAAGTCTGAACAGGATGCAAAATGACGGTTTAAATATAAATAAATAAATTTCGCCATTGAAGTAGAGTTTTGTGTCGGACTCTAGGAAGAATTCAGCAATAAATAAATTTTGGTTACTCAAAGTGAAAGCGACCAAAAAGTTTAACGAGGAAGTAAATATTTTTCATGATTTAATTACGAAATCTACAAAAAACATTAAATGAATAAACATATTTTATGATTTAAATAACCTCGTAATGTATGATAAGAATAACTAAATTTTCATTTCTGTGTTATGCAGCAAAAGAAAATAAATGTTTTCATCTTATAGTTATACTTACTCGGCGATGAAGAACTATTCGATCGACCGTTCGAAAAGGAAAATAACTCTATTGGCCCGCGGTGTGACGAGAACGAATGATAAAAAATAAATGATATAAAAATAAAACTTTCTATTTCAACCTCTGCACAGAATAGAAGCAAAATTTCTTTGAGGTTTGGAACGGAAATCTGTCTGCCCTACGTAGTGCGGATAAATTTCTACAGGGCCCCCTAAGCTTTTCTTATCACGTGGCTTGATGGATTCCCTCTCTTGTTGGACCGAGACGTGACCGGGAGTGAAAGAACGTTTCCGCTGAAAATGTTCGGGAGAAGGAATTCACCCCATCCATAATTTATGCGTTCCAAAATAGTAATTAGAAATGTTCCTGAGATCATGAAATAAAAGGAGTGCCCCTCACCTCACACTCAAAGCGATTTCCTTTTTCTTTTGCCGATGTTGAACAACCCTTTTTAAAGGAGGGCCGCTGATAGGGTGCATTGAAAATAATCGACAGATTTTTTTTTTTTTTCCTTCCGTAAAAACACTACGGACCCAGTTAACAGAACACGACTGTGGAGGTAGTGATGGTGTACTGACTCAGCGCTATGACTCCATGTATCCAACTAAAACTATTCATTTAATCTCGCATTAGTTCGGCGACATTCACGCTTACCATTGTTTTTAAAATGCATTTTTATTTATAGCTTCTACATTGATTTTTGACATTATCTTCGTACTTATTCTAACAGTAAACAGCCTAATTTTAAAAAAATATTACTCAACAAAAATGGCATTGAGTTTTAAGAGTTATTGAGTAAGAGTAATTTAAGAGTTCATGAATATATTTCGACCGAAAACTATAGTCTTCCATTTTGCCTATTATAAAGTAATATTAAATAACTCTTTAATTAAAAATCCAAATGTTGGCAGAAAATCATAGATTTCGCTGAATACCCGCACTCAAGGTTGAACTCTATTAAGAACTTTTTCGAAGAAAATTTTCGTTACTAACCCATATATATATATGTGTATATATATATATATATATATATATATATATTCAGATAAATGAAT
>CM063504.1:187134654-187142154 GCA_032207245.1 Pardosa pseudoannulata | reverse complement strand
ATAACGTATGAGAAGAAAATTTATTTTTGTTTTGCGTTGTGTAATGCCGTTTTTTCTTAAAATATATGTGTTATTGTCATCATTTGCCGTTGTCATCTCTTAACAAGACTGCTCGCATCTATTTTTTCATAGTAAATACTAATAGAAACTACATTTCTGGAGCCCCCGGGTGGACACTTCTTGTTCTGAAGTTTGATACGGTAAGAAATTTGAATTTCCATTTTGAAGTTATTGATACAGTTATATTTTGAACACTGACATTTATCATTGAATGTACGAACTGATTTAAATAAGATAGTAAAGATGGAAATTATTAAACGGAATAAAACGGCACAGCGCGCTTCCTTTACGAAAGCATATACTAAGTTAGAGACTGTAATGAAAAAGCTGACGCAGAAGAAATTGAAATGTGTTTACATTTGATTAAGCAAAAGGCGGGCTCATTAGAGTTGACACATAATAATTATTTAGATGCTTTAACAGATGAAACCGAATTCAAAACTGAATTTAATATTGTGGAAGATTATAGAGAAAAGGCTTTGAGAATTGAAATAAAGTCTAAACGAGTGTTAGAGAATATTAAAAGTAAGCTAAGTAATAATGAAAGTAGTAAATCTGGCGATAATTCTCATTTGACTGTGTACGAGAATCCGTATAAAGCGATTTTCCCCCGACTTCCTGAAGTTGAATTGTACAAATTTGGCGGTGAATTAAGAGACTGGCTAACCTTCTGGAATCAATTTAAAAACATACACGAAAATAAAAATTTAACCGATTGTGACAAATTTCATTACTTAATTCAATCCACAAAAATTAAATCAGAAGCTAGAGATCTCGTTGAATCCTTTCCTATTACTAATGAGAACTACCCTTTAGCGATAGAAAGCTTAACTGAAAGATATGGCCGAAAAGAATTATTAATAGATTTTTATGTTCGAGAGCTGTTAAAACTTGTTTTAAATAACGCTACAAGATTCTTTAAGAGGATTGTATAATAAACTTTCTACTCAACTTCGGGCTCTAAGTACCCTGGGTGTCACAACAGATCAATGCGGAGTAATATTATACCCGTTAGTCGAAAGTTCATTACCAACCCATATATTGCGATCATTCGAAAGGCAAAGGAAAAACATTGAGTCTGAACAGAGTGTGTCAACACTTGATGCAATAGTTTCGTTTCTGAAAAGCGAAGTGTAATCGGAAGAGAAAATAAAGTTAACTAGGTCTGACATTTTTCACTATGAGCGCGAACGCAAGAACTTGGCAGAGAGCCAACATCCGCTCCCCTCTTCTGCTGAACTGTTTACTCAAGAATTAAAACAAACATGTGCGTTTTGTTTAAAGGATCATGAATCTCGCTTTTGTAAAAAGGCATATTTTATTCCATTAGAAGAAAAGATTGCAACAGTTAAAAGGAATGGGTTGTGTAGGATATGCTTGGCTAAAGGTCATCTTGCTTCTAGATGTCGATCTCAAATAACATGTCAATTGTGTTCTAAAAGACATTTAAAATTTATGTGTCCAAATATTGTATGTAATAAGTCTGATTCACCGAAACAAGATATAAATGACAAACATATTAATGAAAAAACAGTTGATTCTTTACATTCTCGAGCAACGAATGAAGTTATATTGCAAACTCTTGTTATAAATGTACATGGCATCAAGAAAGAACGTACAGCTAGAATTACTATCGATACGGGGTCACAAAAATCATATATTTTGAAATCTACGGCTGAAGATTTGGGTTTTAATTTGCAGGGAAAAGAAGAATTTTGCCATTCCTTCTTTGGCGGAACGAAAACAAAGATGTATAAACACAAGTGTTATAAAATTTTTTTGAGTAAACTTGATGGTAACTATGCTTGTAAATTAGATGCTTTAGATCATGATGTCATTTGTAATGCATTTCGAGCATAAAAAATGGCTCTTGGATACATGAATTAAAAAATAAAAATATATTCTTAACCGATACTGAAGAAAACACAGGTCCCATTGAGATACTTTTGGGAGCAGACGTTGCTGGTAAAATAATTACTGGTCGAAGAGAAGAGTTAAAGACAGGCTTAGTAGCATTAGAAACTAAATTAGGTTGGACTCTAATGGGTAAAATACCCCGATATACACAGAAAACCGATGCAACTATGAATATCGTAACCATGTTATCTCAAGCAGATGTTCCTGTTTCTTCACTGTGGGATCTGGAACTACTTGGTATACGGGAACCTATTGAGCAAAATTCAAGAGAAGAAACGGGAAAGGCTATTATGTTTCACTTTCAAGAAACAGTTCGACAAAATGAAGATGGAAGATACGAGGTTCATATGCCTTGGAAAGTGGATCATGCGATTCTAACAAACAATTACGAGTTGTGCTTGAAAAGACTTGCATCTACTACCAGAAAGTTGGAAAAAATCGGATTTAGAGAAAAGTATCACGAAGTCTTTAGAGAATGGTTAGAAGAAGGAGTTATTGAGGAATTTTCTGGGAAAGAGTTACTTGGTACCCATTACCTTCCACACCGACCCGTCATCAAAGAAACATCCACCACGTCTTCTATGAAGATAAGACCGGTTTTTGATGCCTATGCATAACCATTCGTCATTAAACGACTGTTTGGAGACTGGAAATAATTTAATCGAAACAATTCCTTCTATTTTGACGAGATTAAGACTGAAGCCAATTGGTGTAATTTCAGACATCAGGAGGGCTTTTCTACAAATATCCTTATGTGAGAATGATCGAGACTTCCTACGATTTCTTTGGTATGACGACGAGGGTAATATACGAACTTTCCGACATGCTCGAGTTGTCTTTGGTGTCACCAGCAGCCCTTTCCTATTAATGGCGGTTATTAATTACCATTTATCAAGAGAATCAATAAAAGAACGTTACTCTGAAGAATTTCTTAAAAAATTACAAGATAGTTTTTATGTCGATAATTGTGTAACTAGTGTACAAAATTATGCTGAACTAGAAACATTCGTCGAATCAGCAACTAATGTAATGAAAGAAGGAATCTTTGATCTCAGAGGATGGGAAAGTTCTGTCATTCCTGGATCTTCTGAAACCACAACGTCACCAGTATTAGGATTGATTTGGGACAAAAATTTAGATACTTTAGAAATAGATTCAGAATCTTTGAAATTTGATGAAAGAGAAAAGATAACTAAGCGGAAAATACTTTCACTAGTTAGTCGAATATTTGATCCTATAGGTTTCCTTGCTCCTGTTATGATTCAACCTAAGGTTTGCTTCAAACCGCTTGGAAAACCAAAGAATCATGGGATGATGAAGTGAACGATGAAATAAAGAACAAATTTTTAAAATGGGGAAAACAACTGAAATATTTCAAAAATATAAAAATTCGTTAGAAGTTTAACCCACCCGCCTCTCC
Source organism: Pardosa pseudoannulata (assembly GCA_032207245.1). Classification (NCBI taxonomy): domain Eukaryota; kingdom Metazoa; phylum Arthropoda; class Arachnida; order Araneae; family Lycosidae; genus Pardosa; species Pardosa pseudoannulata. The sequence goes on along the minus strand of CM063504.1, from coordinate 187,138,757 downwards.
ATGGTGGGGAGGCTTCTGGGAACGTTTGATTGGAATTTTGAAAGATCTTTTAAGAAAAAATCTTGGACGCTCCAGCTTGTCTTACGAGGAATTGCATACTCTCGTCTAATCTGAAACTATTATTGATTGTTGTTTTTCGTGTACCACGGGTTGACGCAGACATCTTGGTAAGCGAAAACAACTTTTTAAGTCGACACAATGGGATTTTTCGACTGTAATCATCATCATCACTGTCAATACAACATTGGTTCTCTATTTCGACAACGCAAAGTCATTCAGAATTTCGACATTTTGTAAACAATACCCTTCTCCACCAGTTTCCATGCTTAAAAAGCATCACACCATTCGGACCAAGAAAAATAAAACAATGTTTAAATATTCCATTTCAAATACTATGAATAAACAACAAAGAGAAAAGTCGGCAGACAGGTCTAGAAAGATGACAAAGTTTGACAGGTTCGAATTCGAGTATTTCAACGAGATTGGCTTGGAACGACCCAAAAATTCCAGAAATTTTAAAGGTTTAAAATTAATCTTAATTGGTTACTAAAATCCTAGATCACGTTGGAAGATGTAAACAAAAAACACTAATTCGGTTACAGTGAATTCAACGTCAACCATAACACCGAAACAATTTTGCAGACATACCGACACACAAAAGTAAATAACGTAAACATTGGCCAAGATTCGATCGTAGGAAAGAAAAAAACATTTGTTACTGAGCGAAATCCGTGACAAATTCAAAGAACGATAAATACAGCCATTTAAAATTGGGAAGGTCCCACGACCAAGTGACCTATGGAGACATTCAGTCAGCTCAGACAAAAGGGTTGCTTCAAGTAAACAACAGATGTATTCAGAATTGGATAAAATGTTATTTATTAACCAAAAAGATAAAATAAAATTGAAATCAAGCCAGATATCAAAGTAAACAATGAGAGGTCAAACTTAAAAACTTAATCATTTCCATTTTTTATTCTCCGAAATTTTCAAATATGCATTTAGCATTTTGTTACATTGTTCTCAAGACAAAAATATTAAAAGTGGATTCATTTAACATTCCGTTTCTTAAAAATGACACAATTTTTAAATAGTTTATTTATTTAGTTTGTTGGCATACTATGGGCGGCTATTTCGATTCATTCGAAGAATGTGCTGAGGAGAAACGGCGATAAGACATTCGTCGCAACAGAAAAGAATCGGCATTTTGTGTACAAACATAAAAGCAGACTTGTTCTACGTATTCCTGTATTTGTCGATACTTAGATAAAAAAACAGTCCATAATGGAAATGTGGAAATGGCTTACCTGATATCAGTAACAAATGAACAGGAAATAGAAATCGAATTGAGAGAGCCAGTTCCTGCTTGCAACATCACACGACATTTCGGTTCAATCCTTCGTCTTCTTCACTTTACTCGAATTTGTGTTAAGTCGTTTTAATTTCAGGTTATTTTGTGCCACTTTCCGTCTTTGTCGTTAAACCCGTCTAGTTATTCAGTGGTGCGGTGATAGAACGCTTCCAGATTCTATTTTGTCGCCATTCCATACATTTCTCTTTTAATTCTGTGCTGAAATAATGAAACCTATTTAAAGTAACTTCATCGTCTGCAAGCGTTTAAAATGTGTTTTTAGATAGTACAGCAGTACCGGGTGACCGAGCTCCGCTCGGAGAAAACATAAGAAAATTTGTGAAACCAATAGTAAAAAGATAACCGGTTAAAGTGCACCATTGTAAACTATTCTAAACAAATTTGTTTGGAAAGGGAACTATTCTATACAAAGGTAAAATTTGAAAAGTCATAGAAAATAAAATGTAATTGATAACAAAAAATTATACAATTAAAGAACTGGTACAAAGTGAGCAGTGTAAAGATTGAAGTGTGTTGAATGGAGAAGCATTCTGACAATGACGGTATCTTCTAGTTGTTCATTTGCGGGTATAATTGAGTTGATCGCTTGTTGTTCCAAAATTCCGGCTTCTTGAAGCATTTCATGTAGGGGTGCGTTCTGCATGTTGAAAATGTAGCTTGAAATCTGATGAATGTTGAAATGTCGAACTTTGTTGACGGTGATTTGAAATCGAAATCAGTTCCTTAACACGTTCGCTGCCACCGACGCACTGGCGCGTCAGAGCGGCACCTCCTGGTATGCCGACGACGCACTAACGCGGCGACGGACTTTGATAAGTTATATGCTCTGTGTTTAGTGTGGCTTTGGAAATTGAACGGCGAGGTTGTTTCGGCACGTTTGTGAAGCATTATTTTTTAATTTTTTGTGGTTGGTTTTCAAAATTTTTGTTTGCATTATTTTTCTTTTACTATATTGTTTATGTGTTATATATACTTTGCTACATTAATTTAATATTTAGAGTTGATAGAAAATAAAAATGGAAACCGATATCTCAGAAATCGAGATTTTGATTGGTTTTTGAGGTATTTATTTGACATGGCGAGCCCTTTGTTAGTGGTAATATTAGATCCAAGATTTTTGAGTTGTGACACCGTGTCATATTTCTCTGAAGATGGCTGTGGATTAGGTTTACTGTGTCCATGAATTTTGTTTAATCTTCGTTTATCTTTAGCCCTAATTTACCAGCTCCGGTTTTTTATCGTTCAAAGGCTTCTGGATCTACCAACCAAGGCAATGCCATCTTCCAATAGCAAGGTTTGCAAATTCTTCTGGTATGGTTCCTTACAGCCTTTTCTGTTGAATAACCATCGTCCTGTCGCAGTCCTTCCCAGTTTCAAAACCCTGCATTGGCATTGATTAACTGGTATATCAAACTCTTCCATTGCCTCCGTCTAATAATGCTGTCTTACGCAGCTTTCAAATAAATAACAAACTAGCACCTATGCATGTTGAATTCCCTTTGTCTGCATCGGGTCAGCGTTACTATAGCCAATTCAAAGGTTGTGCCGTTTTTCGGTTCTAATTCGGTTTGTCTAAAACGATTCGGAAATGTTCAGAGATTTTTTGAAGCTACTGTGTCCTCTTAAATAAGTAAGAAATAAAAGAGCAAAATAGCTTTTTTATGCAAAATAATTCTAACAATAGAAGATGAAGCGCCCAAACAAATGACAAGAAATGATGAAATAGAATCAAAATGGAGGGTGACCCAGGTGTCGAAGAAAGTGGTCGAACTAGATCATCATTAACTGTGAACCGAAAGAGTGGAACAGAAGCAAGTTTGACAGATTCAAAAGCCGCCATAAATAACAAAAGGGTGCTCTAAACTTCCCCATCCCCCGCAAGAGTGTGTGGCGGGGGAGTCGTTAGTTGGGAAGAAGAAAACTTTGCTCCCCCCCCTCCTCTTTTGTTTCTGGTCGAAAAAAAAAGAGAGAGATAATGTCTTCTCCCTTTAATTATTTTTCATTAAAATGATGGCAGACCCCGAAACGGGAGCATTCTTCTTCTTCTTTTTTTCTTTCTTTTTTCTTTGGGGGGGGGGGAGACGGTCTTTAGAATGATCCATGGAGAAAACTTTTTTCTTACTTTTAGTTTGGCTTAAGAAATTTTGACTCTGGAAAAAAAATCTTGATGTTTCGGCGAGTAATTTTGGTTTCCGTTGTGGCCAAATCGTGGTTTGTTCAGAGACAATAGAAAATATTTTGATTTGCCGACTTTCGAATGAGCTTGAATGCCGTTTCAATCTCACGATTCTCATTACTTATAAAAGGAAAACCTCTTGATTCCTATTAATGAATATATTACTTGAATTTATAATAATTAAAATAAAAACGGCAGATTTATTATACTTTTAACCAATGATGTAGGAACAAAAGTTGCTTTAATATAAAGTTGATTACGAATGAAAATGGTTTTCATTTTGCCCGTAACCAACAACCAAACCAGCGTTTCTAAAACCTTTTTGTTCACGTACCACTTGGTTGTACATCAAGCTACCCTCTGTACCAATCGTTTGAAGCACCACTTTGTAAAATGAATGTATCTCGTGAAATTTGTTACTGTACCTTTCAAAGAGTGACACATCCCATGAGACGAACTACATTGAAACACGTCCTGCAGGACTAACATATGCAAATGTATATGTTTGTCCAAACTTTCATATTTTAAATATATATAATATATATATATATATAT
>CM063504.1:187034654-187129654 GCA_032207245.1 Pardosa pseudoannulata | reverse complement strand
TTAATATAGATGTTTGTTATATATATATTTGTGTGTGTGTGTAAGCACAAAGTATTTATGCTGTTAATGATCCCATAATAAAAAGAATTTTAGATTTTTCAAAAAAACTCAATAACCTTTTCCCGAACCAAACCCTTCTATGTCGAGTGGATAATAATACATTTTTTTTACTGCATACTTTATTACAATGTGCATAATATCAAACATTCATCCCTATTTTTCTACTGCTATTCAATATAAAGGAAACAAGACAGAGTTATTGGTAACAACTTTTTTACTATTAAAATAGATGGCTGTACAAAGTGATGAGGTCAAATATATAAATAAATACAAGGCCATTCTGAAAATGTCTATTCTGTAAAGTGAACAAACGAAGCTAAGTGGCTGAGTTCTAACTCTCGGAGGGGCAGGTGGGTGAGAGCTTTTGTTTGCCAGGCATCGTCGAAGATCAAAGACGTGTCGTCTGTGTTGGGACGGCAAGAAGTCACATCCTGCTTGGCAACATCTTCGAGCCTACAAAACAAATGGTCACATACTCATAGGACACTTTACAAATTTTTAAAATTGGCATCATTAAAACTTAGCAAATCACCACTTACTTGTTTGATTTTCTGTAGCACAAATAATTGTCATTGATAACATCTTTATGCCCTCATTACATATCTATATACAGGTAATAAGTGCATAATCCATATAAATATATTACCTTATTTAAAAAACAAAATAAAGGACTTTTTAAAGACTTTCTAAGGACCAAAGTAACATTAAAGTAAGGACCTACTTGAAATACATGCGAAAATGACATGAACCCTATTTCCTAGGGAACCTATTTTAATGATTATGATACAGACAAGGAAAGTTCAATAAATGCCCTGCAATTAAGTTTTTAAAAATGCCTAAAAATTAGTAATAAGATGTCTATTTAACAAAAACTAATTTTGACACCTAAAGCTTTTTGAGTGATCAAACTAAAAATAAAAACATTATAAACAGTACTTTCTGAGGATTTAAAAATGACTCTGATATATATATATATATATATATATATATGCAATCGTCCAGGGACCAACTGGCGCCGAACTTTACACTTAAAACTCATTTTAAAATTGCTCCTATTATTTTCCTCAGCCCGGGTATGCTGGGCTGCCAAATGTCCCGCTAATCATCCGTTAGAAAGAAGCACATCATTCGTCGTGGCCAAACTTAACTTTTATTTCATCCGATAAAAATAGCACAGAATCCAGAGATGTCTGAACCCGATGGAGTCAGAATGATCTCTCTCTAAGTAATAATTATGCCAACCTTCTGCGAGAGACGGCTAAAACCCGTGTGTTGGAAAAATGCTGAGGCACGTGTTATTTGCTTATAGAAAGTATCCTTTGACTGGAGCCATCTGCTATAATGTGGCGTGTCAGAGGAGCATTACTGCTGATCATTACAAATTTTCATGGGAAAGTTATAACTTCCTAATTAAAATGCCAGCCATATCATTTCTGTTTTGGAAATCATAGAAAGAATTTCGGGGTTACGCTGAAGGAATGAAAACATCCTCGTTTAAACTGGTTGGCTGGGAAATATGGTTAATATAAAGAGAAGAAATTAAGATCTAAAATAATGAATGGGGAAAAGGGATAATTTTGGAATAGGCTTTAGGGCTTAGATATTGATATTATTACATATATATATATATATATACATATACATACATATATAACTAGCTGACTATACCCAACGTTCCCTGGGAAAGAAGAAAGTTTTAGACTTTTCTATTACATTCAATGCAAGAAAAATTAAACTTCCATAAGTAACTGAAAAATCTACAAACTCCCCCTCCTCCATGCTTCTTTTAATTAACATCTGCAGGGCTGTTAGCTGTTAGGAAAGGGCAGCTGACTTTAAACCTTTTCAGTATGCGAACGATTATTTATTGATCAAATGATAAGTGACTTTATTTAAAAAAAAAAAAAAAACTCTCCCAAAAGAAAACTGATAGGAAATCACGTGACAACAGTGGATCGCGTTGATAGGAGAAATTGATCACATTCCAATTTAAAAATTAAGGAGTTTTAGTTAAGGGCCGTTAAAAATGAAAGCTAAAATTAAGGAGTTCTTAAGGAATTTTAAGGACCGTGGGAACCCTGTATATGTTTTTTAAACATCTGCTGGGAACTTTTTCAAAATTTTACAAAAACTTTACAGAAATATTATATATATTATATAAATATATATATATATATATAATGTGAGAATATTCCACAATTATTCTTTTTACAATTTTGTTCTGATCATGGTGAAATTTTGTAAACAAGGCCTTCACGACAAGAGAAAAAAATTGAAAGGTCACTAACTCCTTTATATTTTCCTGCAAGTTCAAGGAGAAATTAATTAATAATTGAAATTAGTTTCTTCACCCTTTAAAGTGTATTTTCCAGCATTGCTTGGTGCAATAATCTTTGCAGAGAGATTTTAAGCACTTTTATACATCATACTGACATAAAGATACATCCAATTCTAATTCAAGTACAATGGGCTATCAAACTAATTTTAAAATTTCAAGGGAATGACCACTTATAGATGTATATTAATACAAATAAATACATATTTATCTGTATATAAACTTAACATTATGATGCGAGTGTTGAGAATGCCAATGAGGTACTCACCGTTCTCTGGGAAGAAGCCATTGGGGGACGAGGGCGTGAAATAAGGTACTCATGTCTTGCCAAGTTGGATTCGTTATAATGTGAGCCTGAAAAGATAAAATCATCGTTCACACTCATGTAGGATACAAAAGAGGTGGGGAAAACTACCCCAATGTATATTCAGGAGGGATTGTAACTCTAAATATAAAAAACCCCGAAATTTATTTCATTCGTCATCAAAAAAAGTTAAATACTTAAAACAAATAATTGCATTTTACTAATATTAGAATGAAAGCATTGTTTGTCAATTTCAAGCAGTGATTTTAGTTGCAAAGCAGTGACTGCTTTCATTCTAAAACTTATAATGAAAAAAAAATGACCAATCTTCTTTGGAGACTGTCATTCTTAGATATCAAACAAATGAGCTTTCTTAAAAAAAAAAAAAAAAAAAAAAAAAAAAAACAGGCAATCTGGGGTGGGGCATAATTACATGGCATTTCTGATTCCATTTTGCTCAGTGATTATTTTTTGCAAGATATAAAAGTATCCTTTTAAGCACATTTTTCTTTGAATTCCACTTAAGCAAACGTGACAATCCCAATGATCCCCAAATCCTTATCACGTAGCAACCTCATAAAATAAAGCCAAATTTTGAAAGATTTTTTTTTAATCCTATTTTAGAAATCAAGATATACAAAGACACAAAATAAATCAATCAAAAGATATTTAATGACAATATTACTTTAAGAAAATTGGAATCCGATGTTGGCTCAAAACAAGGTTCCCTCCTTAACTAACCAACAAGATTTTGATTGTACAATTTGTTATTGAAAAACAAAAATGTATTGCTGTTTTTGTGAGAGCTAAAAATTCCATCCCTATAAGGAATTAGTAATACAAAATCTTCTATTTAAAATATCTATCCCTGTTCCCCTCAGTATGGATTTTCTAAGGGATATTTAGACTTTTTACTCACTTGTCTAATACAGAAAATGAAAGTTAAAAGAAATTTTGATAACCTCCTTTATCAGTACAAAAAATTACAGAAAGTTGTTCCACTTTGCCACTTTTTTTTTCTTTTTTGCCAAAGAGAAAAAAAATATTTACTTGGATGTAACTATTTTAAAGTTAACTCATTTTAACTCTAACCTAATAATTATAAATTTAAGGTTCTTTAACTTAAAATGTTTAACAGGGTTTGAACTCGTATTACAGGAAAAATAAAGCCACTTTGAAGGAAAAAGGAACGATTCTTCCTGATCATGATGTTATTATAATATAACCTTTCACCCAAGAAAATTTAGATGGCACAGTAGAATGAAAGTGAACTAATCCAAAGGGCACAAAAGTAAAACTATACAACAGCACTTACTTCCTGAGAGTCTTTTGAAAGAGCCAATGGCTCCAGTTCTGTTTTCTTCACATCTGACACGGCCTGAATTGCCTGCATCCTTTTGAACGGAGTATCCTTCACATGCTGAGCAATGTCCTCCTGAAAAAGACACATTATTCAGTAATTAATACATATTAGTTTAACTTTACACATCCCACAATTTTGCAATCATTTATCCATCCATCAACATAATGATCTCATACCATACGAATAAAAAAATTGTATAAAAGAAAGCCAAATTATATAGTATTCAATTTCTACATAGAGTTCATTCCAAAAAATCGGAATGCTATGCTAAAATAATTTTTGGAAAATCAATAAAAAGTTCTTAAACAATGAAAATGACATTAAACAAATATTATTTAATGATTTTTTGTACTCAAGTTTCCTGTTAAAAAATCTGTTTTCTTTAAAAATGAGAATCCAACTTTCTTTCCAAACATGGTTCCCTTTGCCTTGCTTTGCAAGTCAACAAATTTTCAATGGTTCCATTCATGTAGGATGAACAAAAAAGTATAGCTAAAAATCTGTTCACATTATGCAAGATCATTTAAATGAATATGAGTTTCTTATTTTTAAAATATCCATCATTGTGCGATTATTTGTCCAATTAAATGCCGATACATTCTTCTTCAAGAATCAAGTGTGGGATCTCTTCTCGATTCAAACTGAAAATTTCTGATTGCAACTGAGCGCTATTAGCCCCAATTCAGGAAAACCCAAGAAAAAATTTGTTTTGTTGTTGCAAAAGCGAGCACAAGTAGAAAGTTTAATAATATTCTCCCATCAAAAATCCACAATTTGTATATTTCTCCCAGAAAATAGTAAAATGTCCAATAATTGCAGGTTCAACATAGAGTTAACCTGCAATGCTCCCACATGGAAACTTATGGTTCCACTCAATATAAAGTTACAACTATCACTCTGTTGAGAAAATTTTAATTCTGGTTGTTGAACGAGAAAATATTTAGAAATTTCCTGATAAACTTCCACTACTGAATGCACAATTTCTTTTCTAAAACTAGTTTTAGATATAAACTGAAATTTAAATAAAGTTTTAAATTTGAATCTAAACAAATGTATTTATCTTTAGGATGATGGATGCATTTTATAAATATAATTCTGGCAACTCTTGCCATTCTGCTTTCTCCACGTTTTATTTAGATTTCAATCCTCCATCTGAATATATTAATTGAAAATTGTACATTTATTGTTTGAAAGATTCCTAACATTTCCTTATTAGCCTCCAACTATTTTTTAATCCATTTGCATTTTCCTCTTTTCAACTTAAGTTGCCCAAACATTCCCTTTTTCTATATTCTCGTTGGACAGCAAATAAGCATTTTTAAGAATGCACAAGTTTTTCAATTTTTCCTGATATTGTCAGAATTGCCAAATTTTTTGGTTTTCCCAGCATCTTGTCGTTATGAATAGAGACATGCTTGATATTTTATATAACAACTATATTCGAAAAAATTTTGTAGCATACAGAAATTCCTAAAAAATAAACTTTTGTTGTACTTTTCACCTAACATTACTTTAGAATTTTTAAAATATAGGAAATCAAATAAGATTGACTTAAATAGCCTACTGATATTAAACACTTTCACTTTAATGATAAAAAAAGCTTGGAAATATTTAAAAAAAGAAACTTTATTAAGGAAACAAATAAGCATGTTCCCATATACAGGAAAGGACTAAAAATCACTCAACTTATTTCCAAAAATTTCCTTCATTACAATCTTTATAACTGCATATAAATGAAATTTTAATCACTTCTTTAACATGAATTATTACTCCTTGAACGTGGACCCAAATGTTGTATTTAAGAGGTTTAACTTCAAAAGAAATGATTGGCAACTTATTCACTCACTTCGGTCATAAGAACATTCTTAAATTCTCTCTTTCCTTTACATATGTATGCAAACTCCTTTACTGGTTACCAATTCCATTTTTTAATTTAACTTGCATCATTGCATTCCTTTTGGAAATCTCATTCTTTCCAACCCCTTTCTTAAGCTATTAATATAAATATTGGATATTATGAGGTAAAAACTCATTAAAAATATGAAATGTTAAAAAAGCCATATTTCCCAAATAGGACACATTTGTTCGAATAAGTGTTACACCATTCCATCTATTTTATAATACACGATTATCGAAACTATTTTCTTCCTTTTTTCATATGCGAATCATTCCAGAATGTTCTTTTTGAATGAATGGCCAAGGACTTCCAAATGGTCCCAATGTTTTGATACATACCTCACACTGAATGTCTGAATCCTCTTCTTCCATGGGAGCTAACGTGCACAGGTTCTAAGGAAAGAAACATTCACAAAATTAATCCTTCCCTTTCCAACACTTACACTAAATAGTCTTCCAATGAGAGCCACAAGTTAGAACTAGTGAAAAAAGTATCTCTTTTTTCTTAAGCTAGTAATTACGCTTATATGTACACCTATTAATTTTGAGTTATACTTACCTATATATCCTTTCTTGGAGAGCCTCCAATACGGAAGAAATAGCTGTCTATTAATGAAAGTATCAGAAATACTGCCTCATTTTATATCGACTTCATTTTTTTTATTGATTTTTTTGCCAATTGCCAACAGTGTGCAGGATGAAACCAGTTGCTGTTTTATGTCTATGCTGAGTTGTGAGATTGTCTAGCAAAACAAATCTGTTTATTTGGTAGATTCGTCTTTTGAATTTTTGGCCTCTACCCTCACTGGATGATGCATAATAAACGATAGATATTAGGGTTGCATTCAGGAAAAAAGTTCTGTTTTCAAGAGCCTGATGAAATTTATTTCATTTTTAATGCTTGCTCACATTCCTTAATATCAGCCTTAATAGCTCTCTTGCGTTATTTAGAAACAGGATTCTGAACAACAGATGTTGTTAGAGCATTTGGAAGAAAGATCATTCAATTATTTTTTACTATTATGTAATAAATAAATTATAAATATCACTTTGTCACAGAAACATATATCTTAGTTGACTATTCAAATAAAGGATATTTGGTAGAGAATTTCGAATATTTAATATATTCAAACAATAGTTGATTAATAATCAAGCAATATATATATATATATATATATCATGGTTCCCACTCTTTTGCTTCTGAAAATTTCAAGCACTTTTCAATGACTTTTCCAAAACCTGATATTTTTTTCAAGCACCTCTTTGATACGCTGTTCATAATTGAAAAAAAAATTAAATAAATCCCCAAAACAGTAGAACTAATATATATATAATGTATATATATAATGTTCACTCTTTTCCCAGAAATAAACAGGCTTTTGAAATAGTGTATTAAAAAAAGGGGAAGGGCTATAAGCACACGTATACTGGTTTAAAAATACAGTTTCTTTTTAAAGTATTCGAAAGTTTTTATTTTTTTATATCCCTTTTTAAATCATATTTTATCAAGCCAGCGACAGTAGCTAGAGCATTTTGCTGTACCTGACATATGAGTCACGTGACAAGCCCACAATTGCAGATAACGATCCTTCTCAATTTTCAGTGTAGACATGAATTAAAGGTCCCTCCACTCTATGGTCCACTGCAAGCCATCACCACCGTCTGGAGGGGGTATGGCTTATGTTGCTCGATGGCAGCAAACGATAAAATAGTCTTGACGAACGATGACTTCGGAGGTGGTTTTTCTCCAAACGTCAAAGGCAGCCAGATGTGCCACTAAAATGCGCAGTAGACCCAATGGATGAATCCATGAGGTCGCTCATTGAGTGGCCCAGCATGTCGATGCAACCCCTAAACCATCATTCAAGGTCCGCATTAGTAAGTGGTGAACAACAATTGGCCATAGTGTGGAGGCTACATAACATCTTGCAGGGACTTGAAAGAGAAAAATCAAGCACCGGACCTCAAATTCAATGACCTCAAAGAAAATTCAAAAACTTTTAAGGCCTTAAAAACCAAAAAGAAAATTTAAGCACTTTTCAATGACTTTTCATGACCGTGGGAACCCTGTATATATATATAATAATAATAATAAAATTCTATTTAAGAAAAATCTTATCTTAAATGCTTTCTGATTTCCATTGAAAATCTAGATTCCCTATTGACAAATTCTAAAACACATTTTTCATAATAATGGTGGTGTACTCATTTCCCGTCACCTTGAATTTAGAATGGCAGCCCTGTCATTTCATTTTCCCCACACATTGTGATGTTCTATATCTTCTAGAATAAACTAGAATTAAAATAAAGCGATTGGTTACCAAAATGGCATCATTCGAGACACGCCTCTTCCAACAGTTAAAAAAAGGCTAGCACACACATTTCATGGCTTTTCCTATGAGATTGCGATGTAATGTATCATCAAATTATTTCTGCATTTTGTGTTCTTTTTTCCTATGGGGATTTGTGTGTCCTCTGGTGTTTTAAATAAAAGATGTTTTTGTAAGTGAACATCTGAATTAATCTACTCGGCTACTACATTCTGCAATACTTTTAAATTATGTCGATGTTATTGTAAAATATTATGTATATGTATATATTTGTGTTTTTACCTTGTCTCCATTCTAAATCAATGTTACAGAGTCACTGAGCATTATCAACCAAAGCAAACTTTTTAAATGCACTAATGCATTTTCAAATGTTACTGTTTATATACATTTATATATATTACAAGGTGAACTGACAATGTAAAAACAACAATAAATAGGATTTACACTATGAAGGGGGTTATCCATTACTATCATGCCAAAACAAAGATTTTAATAACAATTCAATAAAATCAAATAAAATATCTGCAGTATAAAAACATTATAGAAAATAAACTGTACTTTATTACTACATGGCTTTGGTATTAATACTATTATAAAAATGTGCAATAATATTATGCATGAAGCAGGAAAAGTTTAAATAAAAAAAAAAAAAGAGTACTTTCACATAATTCAGGGGTGATCATGCTTCAAATAAAACCCCCTGATATTTATATCATTCATCATCAAAAAACCGGAACCAAAAAAATGTTTATTACATATAACAAATAATTACATGTTCCTAATATTAGTTTTAATGTACTGTCAGTCTATTTCAAGGATTAATTTTTATTGTTAGTCAATTAAGGCCTGACTGCCTTCATTTTAACAATTAAAATAAAAAACAAAAACTTACCAAACTTTGGAAAAATCTCATTCTTAGATGTTAAACAAATTAGTATTCTTAGAAATAGATTTTTAAATCTTGAATATCAAACATATTTTATTTGCAATAGATCTGTGTATTGGTACAATAAGCGATAGATTAAACTATAACCAGGCACAAAGTAAAATATTATCTCTCTCCCCCCCACCCACAAGATTCGCGAGGATGTCTCCTTGAATGCAAGTCAATCAACACCCGTTAGAAGGTCAAGTTCAGTAAATCATCGCTACCCTCCCCAATGACCGGAAAAGTGGATTGTAGTAGAATCCTTGTTCTGCAGCTGAAACACAAGTGATAATAAAATTTGACAAGAAGCCTTTGCAATTTATTTTTAAAACTGTTTGTTTCTTTGAATTCAAACTACTTTAGTGAAAATTTTTAACCCAGATGATTTTATTTCGAAACCTGGAACGATAGTTGAAAAAATACAGAATTCTGGAGTATCACCCCTGGAGAAGAATAACCACTGGGAATTAAATATAAAGAAAAAGCACTTTAACACTCTCACACACAAAAATAGTGCAATCCCTTACCTGATCTCTGTCGATATAAAACAGCTGCGATTTTTGTTGGAAGCATCCATTCACATCATTTCCGTGATCTGAGGGCACAAATACGGCCGAAATAATGGGAACATCGCTCACTCTTTTCACATAGTCCAGTGGAACTGGATTATCAGGTTTGAATAGTTTCACTATGGACAGAGAGACAACCATTTAGCTACGACATTGCATATTTTTAAAACCATTCAATTAAATCAGGAATACACATTCCATAAAATTTATTACATTATAAACATTCATCCCAGGAGCAGGATTCAAACTTGCAAACTCAAGTACTGAACAGCAGTTCTTTACCATTCAGCCATCGCTTGGCTTAGATTTTGATAGAATTACATTTTTTTAATGATAAAATTATTCATTTGGAACTGAACCGTACACTGTTATTTTTGGCAGAATGAAAGCCAGAACTGTATAGGTATATATTTTTTAGTTAAACCAGAACATAAAAAATGATGGTTTGAAGCCTTGTATTTGGCACAATTAAGCTTGTGCACACTATCTTATACTGTAAACTGAACGGATGAATTTTAAATGGACATGTTGTGGTGACACGTTTGACTGCAACTAGATTGAAAAGAATTTTTGAAAGAAATAAATTTTACGTGAGTGAAATGAATCTATTTGAAATAAGTTTTTGTTTTGCAATAATTAATAAACACAGAAACAAACACAGTTATTAACTATGTATAAATTTAATTACAGATAGAAATGTATAAATTTATAAGTTTTATATAACCATTGACAAGATATGTCCTTTCTTTCATAAGCTCAAGTATTTTGAAAATAGTTTTAAACTTAAAATTTGGAATAATTTGTCCTGGAAATCCAAAAAATGGTTACACATCTGATATTGCCAGATTAAACCTAGAAAGGTCTGTAGAAGAAATAGGATCAGCCAGGAGAGAGAAGTATGGACTGATCCATACTTCTCTGTGTTTGTATGTAGCACATCATCCAGCATGAAAATAATTCATGTGCTTCTTATTTGTCATACAAACTAAATAAGTTTCTGTTACAGGTAACATGGAAAAACTAAATGTTAGTACACTGACCAGGCATGAAATGGCTACCTGTGCGTTCCTCATTTTCACAGAAAAGGAAATCATAAAAGTTTTCAATCGGTTAACTGTCAACGCAATATTGTAAATTCCAAGGATAATACATATCAATGTTTACTTACAATTCTGATCTTTGCAAAAGGCGGCTACACAGCCAGTGGCATCATCTCGGACAAGCAGCTGGACTTCAATATGAACTATCCATGAAACTGTTCAAAGGGAAATAAATAAAAACAGTTAGAAAAAGAAAATAAATCACACGGACACATATTGCATTTTCTACATCCATATAACTTTAAATGTTATAATAAAAACATGACTGGCATACAATTGGAAGAATATTATTTACTGCATTGAAAATATAAAATATATATATTTAAATCAATATAAAATTTTTATTCTAACACATTCCATGTATTAGGACAAAATTCCATACCTGATAATGTTAAACAATTCCAAGCAGTAATAGAAAATCCATCATGACCCAGTAAATATTTGAATCCTGATTGGCAACCAAATAACAGCTGTCTGAATAAAACAAAATACAAATCATTACAAAATAACTTGATCCCAAAGTAATTAATAAATGAAAATGAACTACAATAAGAAAAGTCCTGAAAAGTTCAACAAGATGTCCTTAAAAAATATGTGACTCATGCTTATCACTAGAACCACAGGAGTCTGGGTCAAGCTTATTCCAATTAAAGTAAATTCATGTTGTTATTCAAAAACTAGACTGTCATTGACACCCAACATCGATTCATCTTTAGATATTAAATTATAATAATTGATAAAAAATAATAAGATTTTATTATACATAATAATCTACATAAATTTTGAAATGAGAAAAAATGCAAGAATTGAATAAGTTTAAAATGACTCGTATCTTTGTTAAAATTGCTCCAAAACAACAGTACTAGAACGGTAGAAGATCAGCTAATATTCTAATTAACACAATTCTACATAAGCCCAAAGCAATTGATTAATTGCCAAGCATAATATTTCCCCTCCCCTTTTTGTTTTAAAGCTTAGAATGATTAAATTTATGAAAAAATTATCTTTATTCAGGGTTTCCAAAGTTGAAACTGTTTTCATAAAATATCATCGGTCACATGGTCTAGCACCAAAAATGATCATACTGGTGCTAGTAATCTAGATCAGTTAGTGTAAAATTGTGAAATACAGCATGAAGTTAATTAAAATTTAAATCTTAAGTTAATTTTCCTTGACACTTTTGGAAATGTGCTACAAAAGAGCCCTGTGACTGATCCTCCAGTTCTGTGGTACTTAAAGTGGATGAAGTTAGAGAAGCGTTGCTGTAGCATTTTACTTTAAAGCAATTTGATTTGATCTCTCCATTTACCTGCCTAGCAACATTTTCGGTAGCTTTGTGACATTGTGTAATGTTCTAGAAACTGGTTTTTCATTTTGGCTTCTATAGGGATGTATTTATATTTGGAAATATATGATACTTTTAATGGTTCTATTCATTTTACTCTATGATTAAAATCCAATTTAGAGAAATCCGAAAGATACTCACCGAATGCTTCCTTTCATTTTTGAACCAATGAGCCTGTCTTTCCAGGTGAGTCCTTCCACATTCCACAACGTGGCCACTCTCTCAAATGCAACAGCTACAATGGAACCATCCTCAGAAAAAGTGGCACTGGAAGGAGTCAGGTCTTTGTAGGAACCCGTCGATTCATAACCCCAATTCTCTTTACCATCTACACCACAAAAGAACAAACATTTTTTTCAGACTTCATAACCTTTTAACAACAAATAACCTCATAGCTATTGTCCCAAACAAAAGTTTGATCACAAAAACAGAATGTTTAATGTTATCCCCTAAGGCAATAATACTTCTGAATACCATCTCATTGCTTGACATCTACAACGGAGCAATCACTTTGCCCTTTGCTGATGACAGTACATCTCTGTGTTTCAATAATGTTGAGATAAACTCAGCATTCAATGTGCCATGCATAACTGACATGTTAAGGCACTTGGAATACATTATGTGCCTTGTTTTCTCCACACCATCCATGCAGGTTATAAAAAGACCATAAATAAAACATGTTCTGGTATAACTAAGAGGCTTCCACCTTCTCATCAATGAAGGAGTTCAAGGGTTATAGAAACTGCCCACACAATTATACCAAAATACAAGCTCCCAATCCACAGAATTTTGCAGAAAAAAGGCAGAAAAGTCTAAAATATCCTTTTTAGATATCTTGGTTGAAATAATAACTATTTTACAGAATATTGCAGACAAACTGGCAACAGAAAAATAGGTTGTCATTTTTCTAGTGATCCAGCAAATTTAAAAAATAAATATATAAACTGTAAGCAGCCGTTTCCACTAAACAAATGGAATTTGTGCAAAATAGGAAGATTATGATGTTTCATACAATGCACATTTGTAGATTCTCATTTTAAAAACATTTATATGTTGGACACTGCCAAAAGTAAAGATAAAAAAATTGTCAAAAATGAATTACTTGTATTGTAAAATTCAACATCAAGTCAAAATGAAAATGTTGAACCTCCAAAACAGAAGAACTCTTCTGTTTGAAAAGGAAAAAAGGAGTATTTCTAACAATCCGGTAAAAATTGAAAAATATTTAGACATCTGCAAACGAGGACTGGATGACAACCACTAAAATAATGAATGCCCAACGCTATTAACCCTAGGAGGATGAGACTATAATGTATTACAATCACCCAACTGGTACTGACAAATTCCATAAAAGCAGACTACTTGCAGCATTAATAAAAAACACTAATTAAATATTCCATTTAAAATATCATATTGGATTCTCTTGTCAATTTCAAACACATCATACAAAGGATTAAAATATACTCGGCAATTCAGTGTGCCCTGCAAGAGGGAAGCCATGTTAGAAGTAAAAGACGTGTCCTTGTCCAAAAATGCAAACATTTATGCATTGGACCAAAAAAAAATTTAATTTAGAAGTAATTAAATTATTTTCATGAAGCATATCTGTTGTTTCACTGTCTGAAAGTTTGCTATATTACATATTTTAGATCAGATCGGAAGGGAAAAGTTTTGTATCTTTTAAAGCAATATAAAAAAATTTAAATTTATGCCAACGCTAAACTGACCAGAGTGATCTAATAGCCATTTTTGAGGCTTCAATTTCAAATGTTAAATTATAAGTTTCTTGTTCCAATTTTACTTGAACTTACATCACAATTTCTTATATCTACTTCAATTTTCAATATCTATCTCCTTGTTTTTCCTATCTACTCTACTGTTATATCTAGCTTTCAATCTTTTGACCACAGGAAAATATTTAAAAATTTTTAAAGATATCTGCATTGAAATCTCAAACTTTCCAAGAAAATGTCATCCAACTGCGTGAAAATACAGTTTGTTTTATGCTGGATTTAAAAAAAAAAAAAACACAGACTGCTAGTCACCCAGGACCATTCAAATTCAAGCACTGGCCCTGCATTACAAATATTTGCAACATCATCTAAAACTGCATATTCCAAAAGCCCCCCCCCCCAAAAAAAAAAAATAAATAAAATAAATAAATGCATTTTATTACACAATAATTATTTTGTGTTTTATTGCCTATACTAAATTCTATACTATTTATACTAGAAATGACTTTATACTTGAAAAGTGGTTATTTGACTTCCATTTGTAGACATAGATAAAATGTACGTGGGTTTAGTGTTCAATTAAAAAATTGAATTACTGTTTTCTAGATAATTCACACACACATATATGTGTGTGTGTATGTGATTGTATGACTTATAGAGAACCAAGTTCTATTCCCATTACTATACTGAACTTATAAATTAGAATCTTTAAATTGTCATTTTTTTTTCATTCCTGCTTCTGTTGCGATACATGTATGTGTTCAGTTTTGGTTTTCCGCTCAGTTCCAAATGAATCATTTTATGCATATTCTTATTTGTACTAAAAATACAATTTATCATGAACAGAAAATGCAATTCTATCAAAATTTAGAAGATTTTATTCTTTTTCTAATTCGTACACTATGAGAATAGTTGAAATTTATCAGCATGTATATGAATGGTGAACAGAGAACGGCTAGCATTGCCATTATCAAAATCACATTCAACTGAATTCAACCTATCTTTACAAGTACTTTCAAGCGAAATTTAAATAGAAAAGTTCTAATGAATATTAAACTAGGAAATTGAGAACCTGTACTTTGGTTTGGTTTGGAGCACTACTGCCTACTTTTTTGCAGTACGAAGGCTAATGAGACCGGAACCTATTGCATAGAGCCGATTCTAATGGCTACAAACATCCATGCCACTGTGGCATTTGAACGCATGAACTGGTACTGAAGATCAGTGCCCTAACCATTTGGCCATTGTTTGGCATCATGTACGAGTAATGGTGATAATTATAAGGTTGAAGTTAAATTAGAAAATAGTGATCAGTTGGTTACAGTCACAAAATAACAGTTTTCTCTGTTTTGTAACTCTGATATTTAGCAAAAAGTCTATCATTTTTTGTATTAGGATTAGTTTTTTTTAAACCTTTTTCATTTTTCCTGAGGGTCCACATCTTAAACTGTTTGTCCTGGCTGGTCGTGATTGCGACTGGAGAACAGTGGAGGCTGCTGGGTCCAAACAACATCTCATTCACTTCTTTATCATGGGGCATGAGCACATTGGTGTTCAGAGTGAACCTGAAAGCAAACAAAAATCATTTTTTTTTTTAAACTAGACTTTGGTATAATTGCCAACAGTTTATTATCATTAGAATCGTCCACATTTAAAAAACTGTTAACCTTCTGACATACAATAATGTCAAGAAAATGTCACTGATTTCATGCTGGGACTGAAACGAAAACTGGAATAAATGGAACAAAAATCAGAACTGAACTGAAATGCTTGTTAATGGTATCCATTCACATAAGTGTACCAATTAAAAAAAAAAAAGAATAAAATTTTCTAAATTTTGATAGAATTACAAATTACATTTTTTTTTAATGACAGAATTATATTTTTAGTACAAATAAGAATTTATATAAAAAATTATTTATTCAAAGCTGAACAGAAAAATGTTGTTTTGGCAGAATGAAAACTGGAACAGAACCAATATATATTTTTTTAAAGCTGTACCGGAATGAAAAAAAATTATGATTCAGAGCCCTGATTTCGTGTGCTAAAGGAGACTTTGATGTCCATAGCTGTCTCCAGCAGACATCGTGCAGCCTAATATTACATCCTTTAATTATTTAACTTGTGCTTCTTTTCTGTTTGGATTAGATTGTTCAACATTCACATGTCCTTAAAAATAATGTATGAAATGGATCCAGTTAGAAGTGTCCGTTCCTCTACTTATTCGATAAAGGTTTGAAATGGTTTATGGTTTACAGAAATACTCATTTTCAACTATTATTGTCTATTAATATCCTATATAAACTTTATTAAATGTTGCACAGCCATTCAAATTTCAAAATAAATCATTCATTTTCTCACCTTGCACAGAATTGTTCAGTAGAGCCAAAACTAAATATCAAAGAACTCAATAGTATTTTTGCGGCACACTATGAATTGTACAGTCAAGAACAGACGGAGGAATGAATGATGAAATTACTATGTTACTGATTTCTCCAAATTTATATGGTTTGCAGCAGCATTGCTATCAGTTCCAGTGTACAAATGCAACCAATCATTTTCATCTCTGAATAGGAGAAGCATAACAAAATCCAGATCAGAAGACTTTAAGTAAAAATTTGTACTTGAGACAAAATTTTCGGGATTCCCTTAAATATTTCTAAAAAAGCAGGTGATAACAATTTAAAATATAAATTATATTAGTAAGGTGAATTTCTAGATATCTGTACTGAGTGATATCAACTGATAAGAATGACTGCACCAAACAGCTTCGTCACTTCACAGAAAAGTCAGGCTTGCAACTGCTGAGGCACTTTCAAAAAGGTGAGAAAAGTGACAAATAATACAGAATAAGTGACTAAAAAGTGACTAAACATTGAAAAAAAAAAAAAGCTATTTTTTTTTCTCCTCTTGATTACAGATGATATTATTAAGATTTTTCTATTTATTTTTAACTCTAAATCAAATGATTCATGCAAGACATGATTTTAGCGTCAAATACAAAAAAAGGTTAAAATTTTTGTTTAACACAACTCAACATTGCTTTTTATTCAAGAAAATCTATAAATCAGATTTGAATACATACAATACATTAATTTTATAATCACAATTTTCTGCATATATTAATGATGTTTTGAAATATGTACACAGCTAGATTAGAGTATCTAAACAAAAATTGTAAAGAAAAAGAAAAAGAGAAACATGTGTTTTGACGTAAATTACTTTGATGTATTAAATGTACATTTCAGTACTAATGTAGATTTCAGGAACTTCTTTACGACTTTTTAAAATAACTACATTCTGGAAATCATACGATTAATTACATTTTAATAAGAAAAATAAGATTAGAGCATCCTATTTTTGGTCCTTTATTAAAATATTTTATTGTTAATTCAGATTTTCTTTTTTCAAGAACACACTTTTGCCATGATACACCATGAAAAAAGTGACTGTTTACTTAAAAAAGTGACTAAAAGTGATCGATTGTAAAAAAAGTGACTAAAGGTGAGAAAAGTTCTTGAAAGGATTCATGATCATTACAGGATTTTGTTACAATGACAAATTAAAAATCAAAAGAATTCTCGGGTCCCTCTACTATCAGCGGAATAGTTTGGAAAAAGAAAAGGACAAGTGGAGCTTCCTATGGACAAACTGCAGCAAAGAACCCATTAAAAACAAATGAAAACCCTGACACTTCTTCAATGGGTTTATCAAACTAGGACACGAGGAATAGGGACTAAGAAAAGTTTACTACAAAAAATATCACATTTATATATCAAAATCATTTCCATAAAGTGCAACCAATTAGAAAGGACCATCTTAATAAATGTACTTACATTTGTTTCTGCAAATCAAACTTCCAAAACTTGAGCCAAATGCGAGGATCGACGTCAGAAGTGCACCAATACTCAGTTGTTGCCAACCACAATCCAGAGGGATCCAGGGCGGCTTGCTGAACGTCAATATTATAAATGGCAGTATCCCTCTCTTGGCTGAGGAAATTTTTTGCTACTATGTCCAGCTACCAACAAAAAATAAAACACAAACGTGTTAGCAATACTAGAAAAACTCTCTAGTGATAATAAATTATGGCATACAAGTCATGTGTTAGTTTTTTGAGTCCCCTCATTGCAACTTAATCATGCAGGTCTAAGGAATAAGAATGCTCAGTTTTACATGTTACAAATAATTTTTTTCTCCTCGCATATTCATCAAATTATAATGAAATTTTTACTAAAAAATGCTTCAAGTGTTCAAAATATAATATTTTTTCCGATCACAGAAGATAAATTTTATTGTAAAAAAATATTGATAAGTTTGATTTCTATTTTAAAATCAAAATTTTACTTCTACTTTTTACACAGGATTCTAATAAAGATATGATTGCCAGAAACAAAATTCCACTCGTTACGAAAGAGAATAGTGTGTATCTTGAACTTAAACCTCAAACCAAAGCATTTTAACAATAATATTTTTTTATTGAATAGGATTGAGGTTTATTTTAAAAAGTATATGTAAATGTAAAATACTGAATGTGTCATTTAATTTGAGACTTAATTTAAGTTATTCTACATAACAAACTGAATATATCTACTACATTTCATCAAAATATTTCATATAGTTCTAGAAATACAATGCGTAAAGAATAAAATTTTAGAAAATGAGAAAATGCAACTAAAGGAAAAAATGGTTCCCTCTGAATGTGAAAGAGTCATTATACATTTAATCACTACTTGAGTTCCATTTGGAATTTTTAAAAAAGAATGGTACCAAAATGTACAGAAAAGATTGTAATTTAATATAAAAAAGAAAAAAAATTAAGATTTTTGAAGTTTTAAGAGTCTTGTGACCGATTAAGTATCTTATTAATGATATGAAAGTTATAAATAATTCAGTTGCTTTACTGGATGATATGCAAATTGTGAATCACAAATTTATTTAAGCAAATTTTGCTTTAAGAGTTGGCATGGCTAGTAAAAGTATAAAATTTATATTATAATAAAATTAGGAAATTTTAAACTGTTTTTATTAGAGTAAATTCCCATCCCTTTACCCTGTCCTACACAGCATTTCATAATAGGGTTGATGGTAGGAAAGTTGGATTATGGACACACTGCATGTAAAGGATTTTGTTGAAAATATTTCAAGAGAATATCTATTTTGTTTACTCTTTGCCTTTATGCTCCTACAAATAATTACCACAAATCACTGTTAATGAATACTTCATGATCTATACATATCGTGGTGTAATAACACACCACATATACATGCTGGGTTTGTTATTTTAAGATTAGTTTATAATGAGCAAAGAAATTCTTAGAGAAATTTCAGAGATGGCAACTAAAAAAAATGGAAGCCAATTTGCAATGAGAAGCAAAATGTATAGTTTTGATAGCCAATTGCACTGTTTCATATGTCTTTAGATTGGATCATTAGCAATTAAAAAGAAATTTAGAATTATAGGGTATTACTAATGAACTGATAAGTAAGAAAGCTATAGGTTAAAAGTTATCAAAATTTGTGTTGATAGGAGGCGGCCAAATACTATATTCTATGCAAGTGACTAATAGTCCATAGAAGTGATAAAACTGCCAGTAATAACACAGGATATAATCCACTCTTTTAAAATCTATCAGTTTCCATATATGTTTTAGACAGGAACTAAAATTGGAGAAAATGGAGGTAGCATTCCACACAAAGATATGTAAAGGGACTCACATTATAAAGCAGTTTCTCTTGTTTGATATCAAAAAACTGCAGATGTCCTGGTTTTCCATTGAGAACCAACGCCTTCAGAGAAGCACTGTACGAGAGTCCAGCTGGCAACACCTTTCCATATAAAGGCTGACTGTGAGTCAAGCCTTGAATGACCTGGACAATATGGCGCTGACCGTCCACTACCTGAACAACTGAAAACAAAGCAGAGAAATTCACAAAATAGTAAAGGTATTTGCAAATACAGACCACTCCAAAGAGTGGACATGAAATTTAGCTGAAAATCGGTATACAATTACAAAAAAATTTAACTGCTCTTCCCCCCCCACTATGTACTCTATTACTGTATCAAAAATGATATCTACAGTAATTTGTAAAAATATACATTTCATGCTATTGGCATTCTACCTGTTTTTAAATACTGCCACAGCACATTCTAAAACATTTGCTGGATGGCATGCACCCTTCATTTTTTAAAGGTGAATTTACAGTTGAATAGAATTAATAACACATGCACATAGTAAACAAAAAATATTTTATTTCAAATATTAACTTACATGGAAATTGTTTTTATTCTTGTCAAAAGTAACTATTATTCGTAATAAATAATTAATAATTATTTAATCTGCAAACAAAATCTACAAAGTAGGAAAATTCTTCTAGTCCCCACGGTGACTGCAACAGCACAGTTTTAAAATTTAACACGCTACCAACAAATCAAACACATACTAAACAAACCAAAGTAACCCAAACATTATTTATGTTATCAAAAAACGTCATCAGATATGTCACTTCTTTTAAATTAAGAGCATACAGGAATCTAATTTTTTTCTCCTTAAATGGCCATCTGTTTATTTTGAAGCCTTACCATTGTCTGAATGGGTCGTCAAAACAAAGTTGTCTTTGGATGAGACAATATTGACAATAGGTGCTCCCATGCGTGGCAACACAGATTTTTCTTCTGAGAATAAGTTCCATTTCACCAGAGCTGCCTCGCCTCCTCCACTCAGAATATGAGACCCTGAAAATCAAATAAATGCCTCAAACATTCCATTCAAATGCATCCACATTTCGCAATCTATAATGGCCCAACCACTGAAAATCAAACATTTTGAAGAATACATATTTGAATGTAAAATCATTTTTATAGAAAGAAAAATTAAGATAGTTCCAAAATTAAAAATTTATCAGTAATCTTAGCTGGGGATGCTACAGTACACCCCCATTTCCAACCAATAATCTGCAGGTGACAATTTCGCAAGATTTTCAGAGAAAAATATCCTATAACCCTCAGATTAAATTTCTACTTTCATTTCATGTGTTTCTCAGAAATGAAAGGATGTGGAAAAAGCTTTATATCTTCTAGTGTAAAAAATTAAACTCTTTTACTTAATGATAACATTTTCTTTAAATTAAAAAAAGGAAACTTAACATGGTGAAAATCTGGATATACTTGAAGAATTTTATATTACATAACAGCAAGAATAAAAATTGACATAAGATAGTATAGAAACAACAAGAATAGAAATAAATTATCCATATTCACATTTAAATAAAAAAGATGTTAAAATTCAGAAAATACATTCCATTATTTTATAATTGAATTGTGCAAACTCAATAAGATGTCAATTTAAAGAACAAATTAAATATTCCTTTAATGCAAACTGTTTATTTACAAAAACAAATCACAATTATTTCAATGTTTTTTAAGCACTGAATTATGGATTTAATTGTTTCAATAAAAGCACTCGCTTGGATGCTTTATCTGCTCCTCATGGGTTACGAAGGCTAGAATGAACAAGACCAAAAGAAGAAAACTGTCTTTCCATTCCAACAGATGAAGCCACAGTTGTCGTTATTGGGTAGACAAACTGGATATCAAGTTCTGTCATGTTTTCTTTACCTCCCATGACATAAAATGAATTCCACCAGTCATAACTAGTCATTGTACCTGCCCCTACTCCATATTTTCTGATAACAACCCCTAAATTCTTGGAAAGCACATGCTATCTATTGACACTTATTTACTTATTGGTATTACTGTGCCGACTGATTCCCAATTATCCTGTCTTTGGAATATAGGTTTTAAAAGTGAAAAAAAAAATTAAATCAATGATTTTTTCAAAAAAGTTAACTGTTTAAATCATGCCAACCCTGTTTCAAATGTTCGGCTATGAAGCTCAATAGAACACCCATCAGGTAAAATGGTTGAAATATTTTCCAATCCAATAGTTGTGAAAATAAAACAACATTTTACATTAAGACACCAACAATAGTTTCAACTCTAGTAAGCTGAAGCTAGTACATTTTCATAAATTTAAGCAATATAAAAAATAGTTTAAAAAAAAAAAAAAGATTTAAGTAATTTATTCCTTTTATTCAACTTACAGAAAAGTATTTTAAGAGATTTGCTAATTCAGCACAGATGTAGTAGAGGTTCTCTCTTAGTATGCTTTTGAGATTTTGTTGCGACTTTGATAAGGTTATTACACAAGTAAAACAAATAGTCCATTTATTTTTTGTTTGCTTTCTCAGACCAAAATGTCAGTAAATTTCTTTTACTTCATTACATTTATCATTTATTTATATTTATTACATTTATCTATATTATTACATTTAACATTATCTATGTTCATTTGCTCACATTTTGGTCAACAATGGCAAAAAATGTCTCCGAGAAGTATCTGTTAAGCAGATCTGTATATAAGATAAACTCCTTTTAGAAAAAATTCTAAAAATTTTTTATTTATACATCTAAATATGTATGTGTGTTTAAGTAGGGACCTTTTTAGATAAAATTTAGTTTTATTATGGGACCTTCCAGAAATATTCTATTGTAAACACAGACCCTTCCCAAAAATATTTTTTTAAATGTTCTAACTGTTATATTTTTACAAAAACATGATCTTTGCTCAAACACATAGATTTAATTCTATTTTCACAAAATTATGAAATTTTTCACAATTTAAAAAAAAATTGATGAAAAATTTTAACAGACCTTTGATAAGATACCTTTTAAAAAAATTAAAAACCCTACAAATAACAGAATATTTTGTAATTTTGGGACATCTTACTAAAAAATAAAATGTAGATTAATGAATTGAACCTTTCCAGAGTTTAAGTGTATCAAAATTGAAACATTAGGAATGAAAATGATCATTTTTACAAAAATACCTTCTGGGGAAAAGACCAAATCTGAGACTGGAAGAGTGTGCCAGTGATAAATAGATCGTATTGGATGATTACTCTCGGCTGCATTAGACCTGAAAAGAAATAAGAACAAAATCAAAACTCATTCAGACACTTTCAATTTTGGGAGCATGTAAGTTTGGGCAGAAGCTTCCAAATAAACAAACTTGATTTTATCAAGGCTTCAAACCATAATTTTTTTTTGTTCAACTTTTCAGTTCTGGTTTTTGTTCTGCCAAAAATAACAGTTTTTGGTTCAGTTCTGAAAAAAAATTTTATTTAATGTCTATTCTTATTTGTACTAAAAACATAATTCTATCCTAAACAAAAAATGTAGTTCTATCAAAATTTAAAGGATTTTATTCTACTTTTAATTGGTACACTATGTGAATTTATACAATTAATGCACAATACAAGTGATGAGCAGAGAGAACGGTGAACACTGGCATTGTTATTTATTGTCAAAATTGCATTTCACAATTAAATATTCAACTGAAATAAATCTACCTTCTATGAAAGTAGTTTAATATGAAACTGAAATGAAAAGTACTAGTGAACATCAAAACAGGAAATCGAGAAACAATGTATATGTAGTTTGATTTGGTTTCAAGCACTGTGGTCTTCTTTTTTGCAACACGAGGACTAATGAGACCAGGACCTACTGCTTAAAGCTGATTCTGACTGGCCATGCCACAATGGGATTTGAAGCCACAAACTTTGGCACCCTAACCATTAGGCCATCGTTTGACTTAATATACATGTAATAATGATAATTATATGGTGATGTTAAATTAGAAGTTGGTCACAGTAACAAAATGATTGAAGATTTTCTGGTTTTGGGTTCAGTTCCCATAGAAGCACTGCTTTTTATGCAAACAAAATTTTTTTTAATTATGCTTATCATGAAAATGATTTATTTCAAAATTTTTTGGAGTCCCAGTACCTTTTCTTAATTACAATTTACAATATTATCCCACATTCAGAAACATTCCCACTAATACACAATTTAAGGCTAGCTAAGCATAGATAATATCAAATGAAATTGTTAGTTTTAGTTTCCTATGGCACAATTCTTCCTGTTTTATCCTTTTTTCTCTACATTAATAATCCTGGCACATAACTTCAATTTCACTCTGTTTGTTTGACCGATTAGAAATAAAATGCCTTCTTTCACTAACCAATAATGGATACCTCCCCATTTCGTTGACAATTTAACAGCTGATAACCAAAATGTATAAATTTATAGTGTAAAATCTGAAACATAACTGATTAATCATTAGGGTCTTTGCACAAAAATTGAACTTATAAGAAAAAGCACTTTTTGGATCCATTTTCTTAAAAAGTGATAATTCTAAAAAAGAGTGGCCCAAACAGGTTAAATTTGAATTAAAGTGACTACAAGTGAGAACAATGACTATGTCTGATTTTTTTTTTTTTTTTCATCTCCATCAGGCAGCTTTATCAATAACATTACCTTATCTATATACAGGGTGGCAACAAAATCTAGTGAAAGAACGCACCCTGATTATTTCCCCTAAAATTTGTAATAAATTGCAGTCCTCAGAAATAAACCCAATTTTGAATCAGCAGAAGCTACATTCCTATAGGGATGGGATTTGCCAATTTGTGAATTTATAAGTATAATTTAGGTTTGGGGCTGACAACAGAAAATCCTGCAATAACTTATCATGCTTACCAATCAGCCTATAATGCTAAATTATAAAATATTTCATTTTTATATCAGGTTCACTTTGCACCCTATCTGAGAAATCCCAATACAAAATATTACAAATGACATGGAACAAAAAGTTATTTCATGACTCTTTTGCTTTCTTTAAAAAATTAGAATCGAATGTTTGTTCTAAACAAGGTCCTTCATTTACTAATCAACATGTTTTTGATTGTTTTATTTTTTATTAATGAACAAAAAAAAAGTGACACAGATAAAAATTCTATCCCACTTACCAAACTATAACGCGTCCGAGATCATCTCCGGTGGCCACTACACAATCCGTCGGGTGGCAGACAACACAAGTCAGCTTTCTTTCTCCTGTTTTATGCCTACAGGAATGAATAAAAATAGATAAAACCAAGCTGTGTAACAATTATTTTATTTTATATTTATTCAATACCCTGGTTGACTGGCATCAAAATAGGTTAGAAAATTTTCTTTTATCAAATGCAATAGTATAGCATTGTTGCCAGTTTTAAGATGATACCATTTAATTTTAACAAGTTATTGTTGACTCGATATATGGTTCTTGTCACTTTTTTTAGTTATTAATCATGCCAATAGGTGACAATCCTATTTACAGTTAGATTTTATGCATGCCTCATTTACGTACGCAATAGAGAGCTTCCAAAACTCATAAATAAGAAGTAAGGAAGTTTGTTCTCATTACAGGAGCAAAAGCAATCTTGGGTCCATTTGTGAGGACTTTAATCATTGGGTTTAAAATCTTTATTTTTAAAAAAGTCAGGCTAGAAGGAATGTCTCATTCCAACATGTAACAATAACCACTGGAACTCCCTCTAGTCCTGCTTCAACTGCCCTAGATGAAATAGGTGCCACATTGTAGAGTGTCTATTCCTTGCAGTCAAGAAAACTCTTTCTTTATGCCTATCTAAGGCATCAGAGCTAAATCGGTTTTTGCCTTCCACATCCTAAGAAGATATTCCCCCTTTCCCATGAATCAGAAAATTCTTAAAACATAGACATATTCATACAGACACAAATAGGGGAGAGTGTCTACCAAAGGCAATGAGAAAGTTTTAGGAGTACGTTTGACATCAGAGTTGAGGAGGCACATGGATATATGAAGTCTGGTGTGGTTCACAGAGGACTGAGCTGGAATGATATTTGGGTTTTTTTAACATTAGGAATTTCCGCCGTGTTGACATAATTTGTAATTGTACATGTCCATGAAAGTAGTCAGCAAATGTTAGAAGAAAAGTATCTGATTCCTAGACACTCCCATTTATTCTACAGAGTGTCTACATACATACATATATGTGACGATGCACATTTTAACTTGAGGCTACACAAGTGGTCTAAGTAGCCCCTATTATTTTTAACTGTGTAGAATTACTGAGCAATGAGCAGAACTTAAGTAAATTGCAGAGTTATTGGCAGTCATCATTCCATTTCATTAAAAAGAAGCAACTTCATCGTAGAACTTTTTTTAAAGCTAAATAGACTTTATTTTAGACTAAAAATGGAACATCTCTACGAAACAGGAGATTAGCATGGTATGATAACAAAATTACACTTCTATTACAAATTTTGCCCCACAGCCAATGTTTTTTCCATGAGACCAGCAGCTTAATCAGCAAGGAACTGAGGGAGGAATGAACTATTTTTATTGAGGCAGCTGAAAAATGTGGCCAGTGGACAGAAAGTTAGCATTTATTTTAGCATTAGTTGTGAAAGGCTGGTAAAAAGAATTTAAGTTGGGAACACTCCTTCAAATCTGAGATTTTGTGGCTGGGAAAATTAGGTATGAAAAATTGACAAGGTAAAGGAGAATTTTAGATAGATATCTTAAGTATATTTGTGAAATATTACATATCTACATACATAATATTTAACATTAAAAATTATTACCCCTACATTTCTTGAAAATTTTCTCAATTTGCATTCTATTTGTCTTAATCTGCTTTTTCCCAAGCATCCAAAAGGGCATGTTTCAATCCTTATGCACTTCTCAAAACTAAAGCCTAAATTAATATTTGCTACATGCTGCCTCCTTACTCCCTTATCTTAAATCAATTCTCAAAGGTAAAAGTGAAGATTGTTGCTATTTTTATGCTGCCAAATTTTATTTAAAGCCACAGTAGAAGGGAAAGGAAGCCTCTACTTCCCAAGACCAATCAACAGATGCATGGCTGCCTCTGTCAGACATTCTCATCATTTCTTTGCCTTTAAGATGAAAATAAAAGAATTTTGATAAGTATCAGTTTGATCCAGTTAGTTGCCACAAGAAAAATTCCACTGCAAAGGAACCTAAAAATTATACGTTATTTGCACGTGTGATGGGTGTAGAATACTGTTACAGGTTACATATATGCATACAAATACACACTTCCTTAGAATGATGCTACATAAAAATCATGAAATTGCATGGCTGCCACAGTTAATAATACGCTTGACACTCTCCTTTCAACTGCTGTTGGTGCACTCCTCTGACCACACATTAACAGTGAAAGAGCGACTTGGATGCAATACACTAGTTCAGAAAAGAAACAAGCATGTATAACAGTTGGACGTCATCTTACCCATATGAATATTTGGAGAGGAAAATATACATTCCACTGTCTATACTTTTGGGTTGTAAGTTGGATTAGGAGAAAAGAGGAAAGATAATGCTATTACAAGATTTTTTAAAAAATTAATGAAATATTTTCTCAATAACAAAATTTTTATTCTTTTCCAAAGCAATCTGAGGAGTTCTGGAGCTATACATTTTTCTCATACCATCGGAAAAATTCTCAAGTCATCAGTTTACTTCTAAGCTAAATAAAAATCCCAAAATTGTGTTCTTGTTTTTATAACAACTAAAGTTTGTACAATTTATTAATTCATAAATTTACGCATTGAAAAAATCAAACAATTCAGCAACCATGTTATTGTACGGCCATGGCAGCCACAATTAATAAGTTTCTTATCAAACACATTAAAATAAAATTCCACATGAAAATGCAACATTTATAATAAATCCAATGACAAACCCAAATTCAGAACAAACAAATAAAATACATTATACAAAAAGTTTCAACATGTTATGATTACTAACCTGATAATGCTTCGGGTGTCACTCTTATATATGGTCAAATTATTTTCATATATAGAAGCTATATACTTTCCCTGAAAAAAAAAATGAAATATCAATAGAAAATCCTTAATGGTGCTATTCTAAACAAAGAAAAATTCAAGCAGATTCACTTACTTCAAGACCAAAACTGATACTGTTTTCAGTTGGTAAAACAGGTTTTAAAATCATATGAAAGCTGCAATATCCCTCTTTTTTGGCTACCAAGGAATACAATCTGTACTGATCTATGAAAAAGAAACAATTACAATTTTTTATCTTAACCCTTAAATATCCAATTTTTTAAAAATTAAAAAAAAATCTTTTGGCTTTCCTTTTATATATAAATAATGAAAAAAATACTTTAAAAAATCATATTTTACGTATAGTTTACAGTTTAAAAAATGTTTTGTTGCCCATCGGCAACACTGGACTTTAACTGAAAAATTAAATTTGCTTGATAAAATTCTACAATATTAAACACGAATGAATTTTAAAAACTGTGATAAGGAAATTTCCTGAGGTATTTTTAAAAGTAATTAATTCTTATTAGAAACACAAATTTTATCATCATATATTACAAAAATCAATGCAGAATAGAAAATATATTATTTACTTTATGATAATTGGCAATATGAGTACAAATTAACCACAAAGTGTTTGTCACAACCTTTGAGAATGTCATACATTTGACTGGATAATATACTTAAAAAAATAAACTACAATTATAAACTACTTGTATACAGTCTTTATCACTATCTTTGAGGATGTCATAAAACTAACTGCATATACATTAAAAAATATATATAACTATAAACTACTACAAAAATAAACTACTTCTATTGAATGTAAAAGTATTGAATGTAAAAGGAGATAGAACCAACATCGTTTATTCTTCTCTAATCTTAGCGAAACATTATGCTTATTGTTGCCAATCGTGAACAAACAGAAAAATGTGGATACAAATATTTTATATATAAAAAAAATCATAAATATGGACTATGTAAGTTACCTTTTCATGTAACATTTTTACTGGATTACTGCATTTAAAAAAAAAGAGGCACATGTAAAACAGCAAATGAATGAATAAATTTATCTAAAAGCAGTAGAGGCGTCATCCACACATTGAAAATTTGTTTAATATCTCCAGTATAGGCAACATTAGGCATTGGAAGAAATTCAATATTATCCTAATAGTGTTTTAGAAGACTACCAAAGGCCAACACAGGGTATTAAAAGGTTAATCCACAGCTGTAATTTCCCCCAAAATATTTAATTCCATTGAGCAATAAAGGTTTTTTTTTTTTTTTTTTTTAACTACAATTGGGGTGAGAAAATATTTAAATAACATGTGTAACAAACATAAAAGAATTACATTATCTTGAAATGAAAATAGAAATTAACTTAAGAAAAATTCACAATTTTAAAGGCTGTTCAATAAAATGTAAATCTACTTTTTAATTTAAAATAAATGTCAAATACGATTTTGTTAAGCATTTTTATATTGAAACTAGGATTATAGATTTTACCTTTAAAAAACTATCAAAATTGGTTTAAATTTGGGAAAACTCCCGAATTTCTGTAGAAGTTTGAAAAGTACCCTGATATTTTCCAATTGCAAAATAATCTGAAAATTCTCTCATGTGTGGTCCCATTATTTCATGTTTACATTACTTTCTTTATCGACCTTTTCAATTAGAAATAACCCATGAGCCCTATTGGATTAGAATTTTTAAGATGTACACTTCAAATGAGTAAAAAGTTTCACCTTATAAGTTTAGTACTTGTCAACAACTATCACTCACTAAAAAATGTCCAACTTACCCTCAAATTTTCTGGTCACATACCATTTTTCCGTAGGAGAAGGAATGTATAAATGAGTGATTGCCATTTGTAAATCATACACCTACATATTTAAAAAAAGGTTTCAAATTCAATCAAACATTACACAAAACTTGCTATACTAAAATTTTCATTCATTTCAAACAATAATAACATGCATGCTACAAAGAACTCCCAATGTACTGCAAAAGTAGGCTACAAAAAAAAAAAAAAAAAAAAAAAAAAAGTGGGGGATCTTAAATTTTAAGTAAAATCTCAAATTTTAAACATGTACAATTAACCCCTTAATGCATTTAGTTGTGTCTAACAGGAGTGAAAGTGACTGGCAAATGTGCACTTTCCCATGTCTCACACAAGCAATCTTCTGTATCACGTTATTTTATTTGTAATGCCTGTTTGGCAACCAATCTAGTAAAACTAGATAGACTAGATTACAATTAAATTTACTTACCATAGATTCCCCATTTTTCTTGCATGTGTTGAATTTTGATGATTAGCTATGTTTGTTAGGAATTAAATATCATAAAAGTAAAGAGTTAACCATAAATTAACTTTTACTAAGTGTTTTTGTACTAAGTAATTTAATTTTAATATTTAGAAATTAAAAATAAATATTTCATCCTATTGTTTACACTTTATATAATAATTCTTTTTAACTTTTACCCCTCCCCCGTCTCCTAGTCATCTCTCACAACTGCCATTGTAAAAAATAGCTTATACTATACCTATATATTCAAAAGAAGACTTCTTTAATGGATTAATGAATTAAAATAATTTCAGTTTAAAAAAAATTATTAAAATGACAATCACTTGAAAAAACATTTTTTAATGCATTTTAACACATTAAAATATATTACTAACATAAAACATAGTAGGAACTGTATAACCACTATTATTACATTCACAGTACATAATTATGAGATACAGTCGAACTTCTATAACTCGAAGTACCAGGGGACCCCCAAAAATATTCGACTTATCCGAAGTTCGAGTTATCGAAGTTACCTATCATTCCTCTCAACTGGCACTTAAGATGGGTCAACATGGATTAAATAGTTTGATATGTGCCATAATACTATAGTTCTACGTACTTCAATTTTTTAATAGCTTATGTAAACAACAAAAGAAGAATGGGTTCAAAAGGTTTATTAAAACTCAAGAAATTTGGCCTCATTACATATTAATTAGTATACATACCACATAAATCTCATTTGAAAAGAGCATTTATTTTTAAGGTTCTTGGCATTCCCAAAGTCACCTAATTTTTTAACACAGTTAAATAGGGTGTTGTCTGTACCTCTGATGGTCTCCAGGTATTGTTGTAAGATGTAAATAGCGTCATGTGCTTGCTCATTCTTGTCTCCATTCTTGACCTTCGAGAACCTTCATTCTCAAAGGTCAAGAATGGACTGGCATTCGAAGTTTTGAACAGAAATGTGTTTTTTACCGGGGAAATCTATCACAAAAACTTCGAATTAGAAGATGTTCACTTCGAGTTATCGAGACAGTTTTTTAAAGAAAAGTAGAGAAATGATTCAGGACTTGATTAAAAGTTCAAGTTAGCAGATTATTCGACTTATAGGAAGTCGAGTTATCAAAGTTCAACTGTACAAATGTTTTTATATAAAAAAGAAAATCAGATCATTCACATTCATGACATTCAACTACATCAAACTTCTACTTTTTTTTTTTTTTTTTTTTGTAACTGAATTCTGATGCAATATTAAGTTAAATAGAACAAAAAGTGCAATTTGAAAAACTAATTTCAAACAGTAAAAAAAAATGTAGGATCATAATCTTTGATTAGTTTTAAAAATAAATAAAAATCTTGAGATTATCTTTTCTTTTGCATCTGTAAAAATAATATACAGAAAGAACAGGTTCTTTGAATGAACGAGTGAGATTCCATATTATACAAAAATACAGTACACTAGATATATATGTATTACTTTCTTACTACTTACATATTTTAACCATTTATTGATTATTAGATACCCAAAAATTTTTATATTGTTAAAAAAATTTTGCGCAAGACCTTGATATGAATATCTTAAATTAATCTAATACATTTTGAAAATTATTAAATGGCATTTAATTATTTTGTTTATAGATAGATAGATATATACACACACACACACACACATGTAATGGACAATTTATCCCATCAGAAAGGTGAGGGAATTCACATTGGCTTGGGTGAAATTGTGTATAGAAAAAACATAGCCAGAAATGAAAACAAAGAATTTTGGAAAAGAGGCATAGTTTATTCTTGCAACTTCTCCTGGAGTCTTTTGAGTTGAAAAACCTATACATATCCATTTATAGGTGTGTGGGTCAGCCAATCACGGTTCTTAATGGATAATCACATGATGCTTTGTAACACAGTGTAAGCGTCACCAACTTATGTAACAGGCATGATAGTGTCTCTAAGTAAAAAACCCTGATATTTATATCATTCGTCATCAAAAACCCAGAATTTAAAAAAATTAATGACATAACAAATAATAGCCTGTTACTAATATCAGATTTAATGGATTGTTAGTCCATTTCAAGAAGTGATTTTAATTGTTAGTTCATGATAAATACCCTCGATAACATTGATTTATCAATAATATGCAGAACAAATAGGATTGTATAGTTAATAACTGTAAAAATAAAACAAACTATTCATTTAATGAATGTTTCTTGAGAAACATGCTGTCATCAGAACAACTATAACTAAAATAGGCTATTGTTCATTATTTAGATCTATAAAAACATTATTGGCATCAAGATATTTAAAATATTACAAAAGATGTATATATATATAAAAATTTGTTAAAATTTTTTAATTAACATAGATTAAAAGGGTGATTTTATTAATGTTTATTTCATCCTTCATTTAAAAGTAAAAAACGGATTTAATTACAAAATTAAAATAGAAGCCATTTTCTATTGAAAAAGCAAATAGTCAGCTGCCAAATAATTCCCATTTGGCTTAGAATTGGACCAAATATTTTATACTGAAC
Organism: Pardosa pseudoannulata; assembly: GCA_032207245.1. Classification (NCBI taxonomy): domain Eukaryota; kingdom Metazoa; phylum Arthropoda; class Arachnida; order Araneae; family Lycosidae; genus Pardosa; species Pardosa pseudoannulata. Next base: position 187,097,129 of record CM063504.1, on the reverse strand, counting down.
CAAATTACTGAATATATATTTACATAAATATATTCATATTACAATAATTTTCTAATATATCAATTCATTTAAAATAGGTTGGCATATTTTTGCCAAAGGTGGAAAAAACCATGGTAAAAAAACAGTAAAAATCGTCCTGGCAAAAATGGATATGTTTTATTTACGGGGATGTAACTTTTTTAACTTTTACTAATTTCAATTCTAATCTAAAGATACATAATGTTTTCTTTTTAACATAGAATATTTAATGCGTTACTGAAACAGTAATCTAAATCTAAAGTTATACTAATGAGATAAACAAAACACAGATAAAATGAAGATTGATTTTGCAAGTTTTTAAGTGCAATGTTGTTTTTAATGTAATTATTAACTTATTTCCCCTACAAACTGTAGGTTTAAATGTTTTTAGTACTTATATAATATATATATCTTACATATGTATATATACACATTACAATTAAAGACATGACTATATTGAAATGATAAATAAAGGAAACATTTTTTATCCCATGCCTCCATCCTCATATGAATTTATTTACAAAAATAGAATATTGCATTTTCATTGCTAACATCAATGAAAATTATTTTAAATTATTTAAATTGTCAAAGTAGTACTAATGAAGTACCTAATTGATATTCTGATTTAAGTCTCAATTGTATTATGTACAAAATCATTTATTATTTTGTTATTTATTAATTATTTTGTATATTTTTAAAATCCAGCCAATTTTTCCAGTTTTTACCACGTTTTTGCCACTGTTCTGGCAAATATACCATTTTGCCGGCAAAATGCCCAACCCTAATTTAAAACAATTTTTTTTTCTCATTGTTGCAAAAACTTCTCTTTAATAAATGTGTTCAAAATGCTCATAAATGAAAAATTAGTACAAACACTCTTGAACAGTTGATGTGGGGTGGGGGGAATAAATGGACTTGAAAATGAGTTTACCTTCAGTAATTTTCCAGTATAATCCCACTGAGCAACAACGCCATCATCAGAACAACTAAATATCTGTAAAAAATTATAATCACAAATGAGATTGAATTCATAACAAAGAAAAAATACCCACATTCCCCATTTGCCAACTTTTAAAAGTGGGCAAAGACATCCACAATTCCCATTTGCCAACTCTTTACAAAATGACTTCTTCAGTGGCATGGACATTTTCATTAACCATGGATTTTGGACACTGGACTTCCAAATTAATCATTTTTGTCATTCTCAATAGTCTGAGTCTGGGTGGGTTTTTTTTGCGTAGATCTGTAGTCATTCAATCAAAGCCCAGTGGTGTTGGGCTAACACCACTGTTGCTTGGGTTGACAAATTGAGGACCAAGTAGGATTGAGAACTAAACACTGGGGGTTCTGCGTAAAGGTCACAACATAGGCTCTGTGCCCCAAGTTCTTGGTCTAGAAAGCGGAAATTGGCATCCTAGGCCATGGCTCCCAAGTTAAGCTGCTATGCCGAGGAGAATTTAGAGTCAATCCATCGGATTAGGTGTTTTATGAATGCTGATGAAATGAACTATATCTGAATTCTTTACAAATTCAGTATAAATCAATATTTGTCTATACATCATTCACCCTCTGCCTTCCCTCCAAAAAAAAACTTTTAATATTTCTTTCAAAAACTGTCAGGGTTCCTTTATCCTTTTCTGTTGATGTCCATGTTAGATCTTAAATAAGTCTGATTAAACACTTATATACTGTTCGTTTTGTTTTTCTTTTAATGAAATGAAACTTCAACCGAAAAAACATCGGTGAACAACAGTCATTCTAGGATTCATTTTAACTCGTATACTATTTTGTATGTTGATTTCAGAACTTAAATAGGCACATTTTTCTATAACTGCCTATTTCAAAGAAAAGATGGTTATATTTTGAATTTAAACAAGACATGTTTGGTTTTAGTTAAGATTCATTTTAATAACTTCAGTTCCCAGAGAAATAAATGCCTCTTTAAATGCTTTAGGTGTTCTGGCTATTATATTAAAATAATTAGCAAATGCAAGTGCCTGTACAGATTTTTTAAACAAGTTCCTCCAGAATTTAATAATTATTTTCTCCAATACAAATTTAAAGAGAAGATCATAGACTTTTCTTATAAAATGAAAAAATCCTCTTTGGAATTTAGCCAAATTTAATGAGCTGTTAAAAAAAGACGCTTTAAAAAAAATAAAAATAATAATTTAACTCAGGATATTGAGGTATAAAACTTTTTGCTACTGTTATATATTAGTGAAAGTTTCTAAAAAATAAGTTAATTTATATTCCATACCTTAATTTTAAATATTCAAAAATCTTTTACTAATACATTAATACCAATTTTTTCAAACAATACATCACCTACAGCCATGTTTACACAAGTCAAGAAACTTATATGGTTTTGTTCAATTTTAGTTGACAGCTTCAATGAACGTGTTAAGTAGAAGGTCAAGAAAGTTGTCTCTTAAAACAAATACTATTGTACATTTTCACCTCAAATTTTCAGAGAAATACATTATAAAGCTACAATAAAACTCCACTTACTTTTTCTTTTTAAAAATTTATTTCGTATAAATATAATTTAAAATGAAATATTTAAAAGCTATTTTAGGTTTATTTGAAAATTTATTCTCGTGGTATAAAATTTTTAACTTTTATGAGAAAGATGTTCTTTAATAGGAATGTTTAAGAAATAATATGGTTAAAATTTTGATATCAATCATTTAGAATGGATGAATTTTATGTTTTCATCTAATTAGTAGTGCAGTGAACAGGAAATAATTTTTTATCTAATATTCCCCTGGAAGTAAATGACATATAACGATGACAAAAACAATAAACGATATGCAAAATTATGTATATTTACCATCCTCCTTTTATTCAAACGTACTAAATTTCAAACAAAATGAAAAAAAAACACCTTATATTTATGTACTGTATATTATAAAAATGAGAATTGTATACATAATTAAAAAAATTGATCTTGATGACTGCCTACTATTTTTTCTAAGAAGGTCATTGATAAATTGTTCTTAATCATAATCAACCTGTTATAACAATTTTAAATTTTGACCTTTTGTTTTAATGTTAAATCATTTCACTTTCTGGATTCCATATTGACAAGCTGCACGTAAGTAAGCAGGGCATAAAATGTGAATACGCTCCTTCTCAGTTCCAATTAGAATGTGTTGCCTTCTGCTTATATGACAACCATTGACCACCAGCAGCGTGCACGTATTTCTGAAACATTCCAGGAACGTGTAATGCCCCACTCCTTTGTTCATTACCCATTTCCCTAGGTGGAAGAGAAGAATTCTCGGAAATTCAAACAACAGTGAAGGGAAAGAAAAGAATGGGTTCCTTCTGAATATATTGTGAATATTCCTTTGCCAATTAAAATGAGATTCGAAAACGGATAACATTAACCGATGTACTGATCCCATAAAGCAATATTTTTAACATACAGATGAATGGAGAAAATCGGGACCAAGGGATTTCGATAACAATAAGCGATTGATGGCATTGACCTCGATCACATTAAGTGGAGTCCATTAATTAATTTAAGTAATTTAATGATTGCTTGTATCTGGCATGAAAGTAGACAATGACAAAAAAAGCTGAACTTCCCCAGGTGATGATTACATTTTCTCTTACATAACTCTTTTTCACAATATGATTCAGTACTATATACAGAAATGTTGCGCTCCTTCAAGCATTTTGGAGCAATTTTCGGAGCAGCAAAACAAAATTTGTAGTAGGAGAACGAATTTTCGTAGCAGCCAAAATGCAGATTTGGAGCAGGATAGTGTTTTTGTAGCAGTTACACTAACAATTTAAAAGATAAACCGTAGTTTTTTAGGAGTCTGCCTAATAATTTAGAATGATTGGATGGTAGCATTTGGAGCAGCCAAATATTCAATAATTGCTGATATGGTTTGTTGGTTTGGTACATGCAATATATAGTACGTAATTGCAATAGTACGTTGAGCCAATCGGAAAGGAAGTGAATCAGTATGCATAGTCATATCTCTACCAGCATACATCTCAGCGAAAACACGCGGTAGAAGATACTGATTTCGACCAGGACTACACCACCACCCCCAATTTTCCAATCACGATTTTTCGATGGATTTGCATCGATCTCAGAAACAGTCCTAAAGGCTTTCAAAAAAGCGGATTTCCGCTTAAAAGCGGAAAACTTTCATGCCTGTTGTATTACATCATCCAACCATAGCAACAAACACCTTCCTATTTTTAGGTCCTGTGCAAAAGCTTTTTTATCTTTTCTTCATTTTTTGAGAACATCTGTGTTAAAAAATTGTCTGTAGTGAATTTTTTAGCCAACATGCGCTATTTCCTAACCCCTACCACCAACTTGATCTCACCAATTTTGTTTCAAAATATAAAAGGATGATATTTTAACTAGGGTATATATTAAACAAAGTGTTTTAAAAAGGCACTAAAAACAGAAATCATCAATTTTCTTTTAAGGGGGGGGGGAGAGGGCAAATGAACACCATTAGTGCTGGACTACCAGTGCTTGATTTGTACTCCCATTGAAAGGTTAAACAACATACCTGTAAAATATTTCTTTTGTTTACTTGCAGACTGACTATAGGGCTAGCATGATACTTTAGTGTATGAATGCACTTGCCACTTTTAACACCAAAAACTTTAATATCTCTTCCACAGGCAATGATGATGTTTCTGAAAAAAAAAAAAGAATATATTTAATATTATATTACAAATAAATGATAGTAAAAGATTGTTGTGGTTAGCAAATAAAATTAGTAAATTTTCAGCTGACATGTGAAAATTAATAATTAAAATCCATTTTCTTGAAACTATAACATTTTATGGAGTGACAAGGTATCAATGTGTAAAGCTAATTTCATTTAATTCAATACTTATCTGACAAGTCTAACTTAATAATGGATCATATTCAGAATAACTTCCAGTAAAACCACCACATGTATTGTTCACCTTGTTCATTCTAGCAATTGGTCTTAAATCATTTAGTCATTTAAGCATTTAATCATATAAAAATATATTAACGAAGCTCCATATTAGTTAATCTAAAAATATATATGTTTAACGTTTCAAACTATTTTTTTGTATAGAGAATTGATAAACTCAGAACATGAATCTCGTAAAATACAAGGCTGAAACAGTCATTACAAATGTGAAGTGGCACACTCTATATTATACCAGATATTTACAAGTTTAATATTATTAAATATTAAGTAATTTAAAGAAAACTAAGATTGTAACATCAGTAAATTACAGTAGAATAATTTCAAGAAAATGTGAAGAGTTTTAAAATAAATGTAATAAAAAAGATGTTTGTTTGTAATGATCAGCTAATAGCTAATCATTACAAACATCTTTTTTATTCACCGTCACTTCTAGGTAATATTATTCACGTGTAAAAGGAACTACATTTTGAGTATTTCTGATTTATATAATGAAACTGTGAATGTAATAAACTGCCTACTTACTGAGAATCGTGATTAAAAAGTGGTTTCACATTTACAACATTCACACCGGACCGTACTTGAACAGTAATATTATGAATACACGTATTGTTTTCACGAATGATGGCCATATTTGATAGTAGACAAGAACTAAATATAATTAAATATACACTAAATAATTTTACAGTCGTTTATTCAGAGCAATCTCGTAAATCCCGATAAACTATGTATTTACTCATTACGAAGCACATGTTTTTAGTAAATAGTCAAGAGCATGTTTCTCGTCGCACAGGACCTGCTGTACAACCAATAGGATTTGAGCAATACGGGATATTTTTCCCCATTTTTCCCTCTCATCCTTTCATCGAAATACCCTGAATACTTAACGAAAAATTTAAACTACTATCATGAAGCGAATAAAATCATTTGTCGTTCCTTTTTACATACTCTTTAAGTATAGATTCATCTTTAATAATTTTTACAATTTTGCATTAGTGAAAGAAAATTTTTCTATGAATCATTAAGTTGTTTGAATCTGGCATGGCGCGTGTAGATCGATTCGATTATCCTTTCAAGAAAACGGTGTAGTTGTAAATCGTTTGTTTCCAAAATTTAAACTTAGCATAACAAACACGAATTTATAAGAATCTTTTAATATAACAGAACTTAAGATATAATTTACGATCATTTAGAAGTTAGTGTGTGTAAGTTTAACCAGCTTCATTTTCTTACGGACTATTTATATATATATATATGATATACTCATCACTACTCATACAGGCAAAATGACCTCTTGTAGTATTCATTTTGTAGAAAATGCTTATTCTTTTTAATTAATTTTTGTATATAGACATTGTTTCTTGCATAATCAGTATTTACTTGTTAATTATTGTTAAATGTTATGTCATCTTTCTCACAATGATTAGAGGCCAAACCAGGAGTGAAATTTTGAGTGACATTCCAAACCGATTTTATTCAACCTCATTAGCATTCTTACTGTATGAAACGATTTCATAAATACAAGCATACACGCTGTTATTTATTTACATGTTATTTAGCACTATGTTATTTATTGTAGCGACCCGATAAATCACCGGGAAGGCCAAAACGTATAATTCTGAATTTTTATCTCATTGGTACAACTTGAATGATTGATTTATTTTAAATTAGAATTTAAAGACTTTGCTACTTTTGGTAATGATATTAGTCTGTTTAAAGTGTGTTTCAGCGTCTAAACAGTTTATACATTGTACATGTTTGAACATCATAACGTTTTTTACTCTATTGATTAAATTTGATTTTTAGCTAATTAATGTATATAATTAGGAAATAGTAATATTACAAGTTTTAAAAAAAGTAGTAATTAAACTGTCTAAAATTTGTGCTATTAGACAATGAAAATTGCATGTATTTTTATATGTACATTACTATACATTTATGAATTTATTCTTATTGTACTACTAAAATTTCTGAAAAATATGTAGTCCATAATGTTTTATAACTGTTTGATAATTAAATCACTTTTTGTAATTTTTTTAAGCTACAAAATTAAATGCAACAATGTTAAATATGCAGTATCTATTAGCTTGAAATAAATATTAGATGTTTAAAAATATAAACTACTTCTAGTGAAAAAAGTTTTACTTTATAAAAATTCGTTAAGGTAGAGAGCAGTTCATATGATTTTTCCAGAGTAAACATCTTCTGAAAATTGTTATTAATTTTATACAGTGTTATCTTTTACCATGTAAATTTTATTAACCCATGAATGTAATATGTAAAAAGTAGTTTGTAAAATTTTTATTATTTTTTAATGAGTTATAAATAGGTAATATTCTATAAATGGTCTGCTATAATTTATTCAACATGCCATAATTTTACCTTTTCAGCAGGTTGGAATCATGATGATTAGCTTCATTTTACAGTACTGTGTTTACATGCAATACTAAACTAATCTCTTGTTTTCCTTTTTTATGAATGGTTAAAATGGCAGCTGTAATATTCAGAGTTATTTGACAATGCAAAGACATAGATGATTCTTTTTATACTTCACGTGACACTAATTTCCTGCACCCTTTTAAAAGTTGGCCATAAATTTATTTTAGTATAGATCCATGAAAATGATGATATATCATTCATTCGTTCTACGGTTTAACCTGGCAGCACTGGATTTTTGACCATTTTTCTGGCCAAATGTACATGACCAGAAGGGGGATAAACATTTAACTTTCCGTTTTTACTCATTTTTGCAAATTTTTGTTCAGACTAAATTTTAAAGAAGGGTATTGGATTGTACTAATGGTGGATATTTTAAGTAGAAGAAACAACTCTGAGGTTTCATGTTATTAATTTTAACAATTCCACTTAATAATGTAAACAAACTTTTATCTCAGTCACATATTTTTATTCATCAATAATAAATTAATCCAAAATTTGAGGGCAACAAAGACCCAACATCAGATTCCAATTTCTTAAAGAATGCTATATCTAAATAAATATTGTATAAAAGAAAGTTGTTATAAGTAGGTAATATTGTCATTAAATAACTTTTAAGTGTTTTTGTGTTCTTATTACTAAGATATGATATAAAACCAACCCTATTAAAAAATACCTTATATATTAAGTAAATAGGGAATATTTAATATATAGGGTATATTAATTTAATATCCTTTAAAAAAAATTAGAATGGTATAAAGTTGATAAACATGACAAATTGTTACTGAATTTGGGGGTTGACAGTAAGTAGAATCTTGTTCGAGTATTAGAATCCAAAATACCTTTGAGCAATTCAATAAGTGAGAAAGGCATAACATGAAGTAGTACTGTTCGATATAACACAGCTTTTGGTAGAGATGTATTAAGTTTTTAAATAATGCTATAAATTACGTTTCTACTGTGTTACAGTTAAAAAAAAAGCCATTTGATGGTCGCCATGTTTTTTTACGTGGTGATCTTTCAGAAAACACCATGAAAGGAAATTAATTTATCTTAATATTTTAATTTTCAAGAATTCATCATTGACATATTTACTCCATCCCAAGTAGTCAAATAGCCCATTACAGATAAATGAATAAAATAAGTATGTGACTTATCTTTGTAATCCCTTTCAGTTGCAAAATCAAATAGAAGTTATTTACAAACATTTATACCTATCCATTAACAAGAGTGGTCTTTCTTTGTGTAAGTTAAGACTCAATTTTGTTTATCCCGATACTATATCAACTTTTCATTTCAATTTAAAGTATTCTAGACTCATTCAAATAAAGTTATTATCAAGATAAATCAAAGTTCTTCAGTCGTCCAATAAGTTTTTAGCATTTGCTTTGGCTTGATGCTAATAATTCATAATCCTGTGCTGGAACTCTTTGTTCCAGTGTTCAGTACAATAGACCACCCCACCCTAATGCTAATTCCTTTTCTTTCTGCTTCTTTAATCGCCCAGTTTACTACAGCAATTGATAGGCTCTTCACTTTAACAATTATGCTCTAAACTAATTCTTGTTCAAACTACACTACAAATTTTCTATTGCTTTTTTTCTTTTCATTGAAGCAAGTGAATATCTTTTTGGAGTAAAAGTCATTTTAATAATGACACAAGTTTGTAACTTCTGCCATTTTAAGAGCTATTATAAAATAATATGTATATAAACCCTTTAATGCAAAACTTGTTCAATCATTTTTTTCTTCTTCGAAATAGTATTGTCTAGGTATTTAACTATTGCATCATTTTAATGATGATTATGCATTATTCTCTCACAAATAATTAAAATCTTAAAAGTAGTTTCCTGCAGTACAGAAGAGGTGGTTTAGAAATTAAATCCTTCAACTTTGTTATTTACAAAAAGTTAAAGTTTTATTTTTCATGTATTTTACATAAGGTTCACATTTGTTAAGGTATCATTTGTTTTAATTCCAGGAATTTCAAAGTGTTAACCAATTTTCTTCAAACTTTTTTAGTTTATTTTTTCGTATAAAATTAGAACCGAACAAGGTTTGTTTATGCTTTGGAATAATTTCTTGTGATGTAGATCATAATTATTAAGCATTGATATTTTTTTTTACAGGTAAAAAAAATCAAGTTAATAAAGACTTGGAAGGTATAAGGAAATGAATGAACCAAAAAATTTGGGTAATGGAGATTCTGTGACGCCAATGGAGGTTGAGAAAAGTGCAGAGCTCAGTAATGTAAAAGGAGAGACTATGGATGCAGTTATGCAGGAAGATTCTGGGGAAAAGTCCAAATCTACTAAAGGGCTTAAAAAGCGAAAAGCTAAAGATGGTGATAACTCTAGCAGAAAAAAGAAAAAAGTGAGCAATTATCAGCAAAAAAATGCCTTAATGCAGCTGAATGAACTGAAACCAGGATTAAAGTATGTTGTGGAATCTCAGTCCGGTCCTCCACATAACCCAGAATTTGAAGTATCAGTCACAGTGAATGATCAAAAGTATGTTGGTCGGGGCAATTCCAAACAGATGGCTAAGCATGCAGCAGCACAGGCTGCGTTATCTTCTTTTGTACAGTTTCGAGACACACCAGAAGCAATGAATGTCATTAGCAAACCTACAGGCACGTCCGATTTCACCATGGATAATGTGGAAAATGAAGGGTGCAATTTCAATAAATTTGAATTAAGAAAAAATGGTACCAATGATGAGGTACTCATAACTACAGGGGCACCTGTTTTGAAAAATTATCCTTTAAAAGTATTAAATGAAGCAGACAAAAAAAATCCTGTTATGCTTTTAAACGAAATCCATCCAGGTTTAGTGTACAACATGAAAGAAGAGAACTCGTCTGTTCCTAGCCAACGTTTTCGTATGACTGTAGAAGTCGATGGTAAGATGTACGAAGGTACTGGCCAAAATAAGAAGCAAGCAAAAGCCTCTGCTGCTCGTGCAGTCTTAAGCAGCCTTTATAATGTAAGCTACACCCTTTATCCTCAAGGTCTTCTCATCAATTCTTCTGATCATGCTGAGCTCTTTTCGTTTCCCCAGTCCGTTGCTGATAAAATTGCCAAACAGCTCTTGAGTACTTTTAGCGATGTCATGGCTGGGGTACCCGAATACTCCAAATGGAAGGTGATAGCAGGAATAGCCATGACTAAAGATGCTGAAATGGAAGACATCCAAATCATAAGTTTTGGTACTGGTACCAAATGTATCAATGGGGAACACATAAGCATGGTGGGGGCCAACGTGAATGATTGCCACGCTGAAATCATCTCTCGGAGATGCCTCAAGGACTTCTTTTACACTAATCTTGAACTATTAATTGAGGGAGAAGGAGACGAATCTATTTTTATGAAGTCGGAAAAGGGTGGATACTGTTTAAAGCCCTTCGTAAAGTTTCATTTGTATATAAGTACTGCACCTTGTGGTGATGCTCGTATATTTTCACCTCATGAAGAAAATGTTGAGGCCATTGATCGTCATCCCAATCGTAATTCTCGGGGTGTCCTACGAACAAAAATTGAATCGGGGGAAGGGACCATTCCTGTGAAGGGAGGACAGTGTATTCAAACTTGGGATGGTATATTGCCAGGACAAGAACGACTTTTGACCATGTCTTGTTCAGACAAAATTGCTTCTTGGAATGCCCTGGGTCTGCAGGGTGCGTTGTTAAGCTTTTTCATTGAGCCAGTCTACTTGGAAAGTGTTATTTTGGGAGGATTGTTTCACCCGAACCATCTTCGGCGGGCTCTGTTTGCTCGCATCGAAGGCCACCTCAAAGATCTGCCCCCATCCTATCGCTTGAACAAACCCAAAATGTGTGCAACCACGAGTCCAGAAATGCGCCACTTGTCAAAATCGCCCAACTACAGTGTTAACTGGACTGTTGGTTTGGGACGGGCCGAAGTGGTGAATGCTGTCACGGGCAAAACTGAGAGTAATCAAGTATCCCGGCTCTCTAAAAGAAGCTTCTTCCAGCGCTTCATCAACATCTATGACAGGTTATCACACATAGAACATTTTGAAATGCCCTATCCACCTCTGTATGGGGCTTTTAAAAACAAAGTGAAACAATACAAAGAGGCCCAGAAAGCACTCAATGGAGCTTTTGTGTCTGCCGGCTTGGGATTCTGGGTAAAAAAGCCAGTGGAGCAAAACGAATTTGAGCATGCTTAACTGTATTCTTGACCATAAAAAACTTAGTCACTTTTATTAAATTGTTCCTTTAATATGTAGACTTGGTGTAATAAGCAGCAAAAGGTACACAGTATTATTGCTAAAATTTAAGTATCATACAGGGTTCCCCTATTTGCATTACGATGAATCAAACATAAAATGGGTCTGTTTCCGAATCCAAAACTGGGAAAAAAAAATAATTGGCAATGTTTAGGGGGTGAATCAGAATTCCTAGGGTAGGTCTAGTCTACAAATGAAATGCTTCTTAGATGTTTATTATTGGTTCATCTGTCAACAAAAATTCATTGATGATAATTTGAAAATAAATATCACCCAATCCTGACCACAAGAAAATTTTTATCAACTATTAATTTTTTTAATTTTTCATTAATTACATACAATAAAATACTGTACATAAATTTAATTTCATTTTAGTTCATTTACCAATAAAAAGTATTTTAACATAAAAGCTTCAAAATTAAATTTTGATTATTTTTCTTTACACACTGTTGTTCCTAACCCGTTTTTGCAGGATTCAACTTGGCATCGTCTTTGTTAGGAGAAGTGACTCGCCAACCCAAGACAAGGCGGTCAAACCCACACGTGAATAAGTTGGAACTGTTTTCATCCAGCCAGGCTACAGAACAAACCATTCTCCGATGACCCTAAAAAAAAAAAAAAAAAAGAATTAAAAACATTTGCACAACATCCCCAGCTAAATCAGTATCGCAATACTAAATGATTTCTTTTACATATATATACACATACATACATCTTTAGTTATTTGTGTAATTTAGAATAAACCGATAAGGTTAATTTCATCCGTAACCTCATTTCATTGGTTACTGTAATTGTGGCATGTACATCAAAAAGAATTGTGTAAATTGTATATCTTGTCAGGTTATTTTCTTCTTTTTGAAAATAAACTTAAAAATGTCAATCACAAACTGTTAATGTGTTTTTGTTAATTCTTTGGAATAGATTAGCAAAATGACAATAACCTCTTCAGACCCAAAGTGGATTTGAGCTAAAACTAAGATCTTTTAATTCGACTTTGACCATATTTTTTATATAAATTTCCCTTTGATAAAATATAATTGCTTTATTTAAGTCATAAAACATGGTTAGTATACTCCTTAACATTTTTACAGCTGTCTAATTTGAAGAAATGAAATTTCAACAAGATTTCTTTGCCCTTTTAGGACTGTCGAAGAAGAGGGCTCTATCATTATTTCTTTATAAATGGTTTAGAAGAAATGCTTGCAACTTGTGGGCCATTCTCTACTCGACTGGTTAATGAAAGATTCTCCTGCTAAGTTTAAATACTGAGGGTGTATGAATAAGTCTCTTTAATTTTCATAGGAGAAGTTTTTCATTTAACAAACATTTTTTAGGGATTTAGAGCTCCAACTGTACTTTTTATTCAGACAAGATTTAAAAAAAATATATATACAAATGGATGATTATGGATCCTGATATGAGAAGAATAATGGATCTGCATTTATGAAAGTATACCAAATATTTAAGGATTCAGGTGAGGATGTTTTGGGTCAGAATTTAGAACTAATACTATTCAAGGAAAAATAAAAAAAGGTAGGAATTCTTCTAAAAAGGAAAGACTACATAAAGCTCTCTGGTAACTCATTAAAATGTCCTTCTAGGATGCTTTTACACTCATACTGGCATAATAAATCACAGAAAAAAAAAATATATTTCCAAAATTTATCATTTAGGGTCCATATCAGGGTTTTTAAATTAAAATTTCAGTTATATTTGTTTTTGTGTTATCTAATTCAAAAACTGATTCCATAAATAGTTTTATGTTTGTAAATAATAAAGAAAATTTTACACAGTTTGTCAAGGAGGGTTATAAAACTGTTGTTTCATACATTTAATAATGAATAATTTGCCATAAGTAAATATCACATGTATTTGAATTAAAAAATGGAAACAATCACTCACTGTAAAATTTTATAATAAATTAAAATTTCATTTGCAATGTTGAGCTAAACGAGATCGCTGCTCTTCGGTACCACAGTTCACAGGATTCGAATCTCACAATTGAGCCCTTACAGTCGATTGTGGCACCCCTAACCAAACCAATTACCTGCATTGTTTTAATTTGTAAAGACATTTAAAAAATAGAAAATAATCTAAATAAAAAGTTTCAATTCATTCACATTTTGGTTTGGCTTAGAGTGCTGCAGTCCTCTGCTGCTTAAAAACAGCTATGAACATCCTCGCCAACAGTGGGATTCAATCCCACAAACTCTGGTAGCAGATCCACTTAGATATTAGATAGATACTGGGGTGATTGGGCCTTGAAAAAGAAAACCCTGAAATTTATATCCTTAATCAAAAAACTAATTACAGTTGCTTGTTACCAATGTCAGAATATTTTAAGGATTTAATTTTAACATACAAACTTTAGAAGAATCTCACTCCCACTTAGATTCAGATTTTTAAATCTTATGGTACAATAAGCAGGGGAGCACTTAGTAGGTGTTCCCAGGGCCAAGCCAAATCGGAAATGGTTCATTCAATCAGGGATTACTTATCAAACGAATAGCACTGGATTCAAATTTATCAAAAATATTACCTAATGCTCTGCTTGTGCGAGAAAAAAAAAAGAATTAATTTGCTCGTCTGTAATAGTTTTTGTGATCCCATACTTAACTTTCGAGGATGCAGTAATTATAATAAAATTCAGGGCAGAACAATTTCTTGCTAAACATTTGGCTGACACGAGGTACTACAGAAAAAAGAAGCAAATACTCTGCTAAAAATGAAAGCCCCCGTGTTTCAGCCCTAGCCTCTCTAGTTGCTGTTTTTAAAGTTTGGCATTTATCGATACCTATTACGTCATGGATGGCTGTCAAAAGCATAGGTGTCAACTTCCAGAAAAGAAAAATCTGTAGTTATCTCTACTTTATTGCAGTAACGGCATTTTTTAGCATATACATTTTAAAAAGGGAAAAATGGCAAGAAATCTATGAAAGGTATAATAATATAGTATTCACAAATGCTTTAGAAGTAAAAAAAATTCTGTAGTTCATTGAAATAGCATTTTTTAGTGTATATATAAAACATGATTAAAAAGTGGAAAATGGCAAAACTATTTCTCCAAAATATAAAACGAACATATTAGTCTTTAGCATATACAAATGCTGTTGTACAAGAATTTGCTTTTTTTAAAAATTGTTTCTCAAACTCATTTTTAAAACATTTTGCAACTGATAACTGTTTTAATCTTTCATTAGACAGAAATTGTCTATCAATTCAATTTTTTTTTTGCTGAATACTCACTCATCATTTGCATTTTACTTCTTGCTGGAATACATAATTATTAATAGAGGGAAGAGCAAAACAAGAATGGGATTTGTACGGAAATTTTAGGGATTTTAAATAATATCACTGAAAATCTGAAGAGTTTTTCCAATCGGTAGATCGGAAACACTGAAAAGTCAGAAAACTTCCGAGTATATCAGAAGCACTGGCACCTATGAGAAAGGGAATTTAGTATACCCCTCGACTTCTTATAAACTACAGTTCCAAAATTATTCAAAAGCAACTTGAATCATTTCACTAAAGAGTTACACAAAGTGCAAAAACGTACTCCCAGTACATCTATTATTTGGTAATAAACTAGAAGTTTTTCATTTCATACATCTTTATCCAGTCATTGCCATCAGAACTTTTTTTGCATCCTTTATCAAGTTCAACAACATCATCTTACAGTTATTGATGAAAACTATTAGAAAGACAATTTTCAAAAAAGCATCCTGTTCAGACAGGTATAATCCATGGGTTTAAATTTCATGCTATTTTCAGAGAAAAATATTGTACAAACTGCACATTTAAATTTTCACTTTAATTTCAATGTGATCCACAAAAATGAAAGGCATATGGAAACAAGCATATCTTCTAGCATAAAAAAAAACTCACTTAAAACAATTTATTTAAATTTTTTTAAAAAAAGTAACTTAACAAAGTGAAAATTTGGATAGACTTGGAAGAATTTTATACTTCACGGCAATAACAATATATTCTAAAATTTGACATAAATCACTACAAAAACAAGGATACAAATAATTTATTTAAATAAAAAGATGTTAAAATTCAGAATCCTTAAAATGCATCTTTTTATTTTAATTTAATATGGCTATTTGCTATATGAGTTAAATTTTTAATCAGTCGAAAGAAGTGAAAAAAATGGGACAAAGGGCAACGATTTTAGGCTACAGGTGATATTTCTTGACAGAAATAAATGTAACAAATGGAAAATATTAATTTAATTATGAATTTTTACCCAAACTGCTAAATCATTGATTGAAAGAGTTTTGTCCTCATCAGCCAAAAAAATTTATTTTAATATGTGCAGGTGCTGCCATCTATTATTCTTTAGGAAAGATATTTATAAATTTTTAACAGCAGATAATATCCATTAAGAGAAATTTAAAGTTTTTAAACATATAATCTGCAGATTATAGAGAGGAAATTAGGGTAGCAACCCAGTTCAAACTAATGGTGGAATTTTAAAGATGCTCTCTCTTGCTACTTTTCCCCTCAAACAGAAATGAGCCAATCCCATCCAGAAAACTTCTAATGGTTGATCTCAGCTGACCACTCCAATATCCCTTCCCTAAGCACAGAAGTTTGCAAGAATGTGCTATTACAAATCAATTAACATAGGTTGAAACAGGGTCGGTAGTGAAACCAATGCACTGGCATCTAATAGTAGTGCAGTGAATAAATACGAGGCACATCCAGAAAGTAAGTTTCCCCATGTTTTCCCCTTTAATGTAAACATGTCAATTGCACGTGCGTAACAGATCTATGACGTATTAATCAGCTGGACAAGTCCCGATTCGTGCCAGTAGCAGTGGTCTGAAATGGAAACCTTCTCCCGGCGCCTGCAAGGTGTTTGGTCGGTGATCACAAAGCATTGTGGTAATTTAAACTCGTCATCAGCTCTATGAGCCGAAACTGACACACAAAATTCAACGCTTAGGAACAGCACTGACATTTCTGCTACGGCGACGACAGGATGGGCAATGACACTTGGATTTCGAACTTTATACCAAGCAGCAGTCAATGCATTGGATCTTTGGTTAGGACCCAATTCAAACAGACGCTGTCTGTACATAAAGGGATGTGCACAGTGGACAGGAGGGATGGTTCCATTCACAGACGACAGAGGTATACAAAAGTGGATCCATTCTGGTGGCTGCTATGTTGAAAAATAGCTGAAACATGGCTGTACTTCTTGCCAATAAATAGGTCTGTAAAAGTGTGAGTGCTTTTTTTCTTTTAAACAGGGAAACTTACTTTCTGGATGTGCCTTCCATGAAAAGATGGTTTGTTCAAAGCTTAAACCTTTTACTAAAATTTTATTTTAAAATTATAATATAAATAAATAGACACTTACTGCAGCATAAAATAGAGGCTACATGACAATGTTGGTTGTACAAACAGGACAGACAAGTGAAAAAGCTTAAACTAAAGAGCATAGATGCGATGCTTCTGTTCAATTTGCTTATAGCCTTTCATTAATAGCCATGGTGAAATATATTCTTGATTAAAGTTAACACACTATCGAATTGCACTGATGTCATAAAGATGTTTAAATTTTACAACAAAACTTATAGCTCAGCCAATGGCCTCTTATCTTTTTCCACTCCACCCCTCGTGCACACAATGACCAGAAATGCTTTATGTCACCAAAACACGAAAAAGCATTTGGAATTCATTTCAAAATATTTGGCTTTTTTAACTTGCAACTTCCATGATAGAAAGGATTATTTCACACCCCATGATCCCTATAGACAAGTTTGTAGAAATATTTAAAAGGAAATTTTTTTTTCATCACAATGTAGGTATCTGTGTGCATGGTACAAAGATTTTAAAGCATTTTTAAATTTTTCTTTCCATAATATTATAGAGTTCCAAGATTTTTTGGAAATTTTAATGGAGCTAAAGAGGAGAAATAGTTTATGTTTGGATATGTGCAACTGATGGACCTTAATTTCGCAGGTATAGCCTGTGGACTTTTTTTCTTTTAAATCCCATAAATTATCAGATAGTCTGCACTAGTAGATAATCCGCAGACTATAGATACAAAAATATGTATTTTAGTATGACAATATTAAATCATTTTAAGAATAAAAACCTAAGTACAGTACAGTGCAGAAAAGTCTGGATTAGACTATTAATTCCACCTTTAAAATTTGAAATCATTTCTTCTGCCCTACCCTTGGACACAAATTCTAACAGAAGAAACAGAGAGGCCTAAATTTTCCATTCTAGAACCCAGCCATCTTCTAATGCAGGCCATTGTATTTAATTCCGACAACTTTCATTTCGTATTTTTAATGTTTCCTTTTGCTTGTGCCAATTTCTTACTGCTTTCTTGTCGACCTTCTGAATTACTTTCAGCTTAAAATCAGCAGTAAAACTGCGACAATGTTTTAAAGATATAATGAATGACCAATATTACCACAAATCAAAACACTCTTACGAGTGACTGATCCTTGTGGTAAAATGACCTTTGATTTTGAACCCATCCACTTTGTGTTGTTAATCAGAGCCGTAAATAGTGACTATCGATATTTTCCAGCACTCCAGGACACATTTTAAGATTGCGCTACTTGCTACTGCTAATTTGTTCTGCTTTATGGCTTTTATTTATTTATTTTTTTTTTTCATGGTTTATTACTGATACAATATGGTACTTTCTTGACGTCGTGCTTTTGTTCATCATCGGTCATTCGTACAACATGCTTTTTTCCCCCTTCTTTGATGATTTGAGCAATGAACAACCAGCAGATAGTCCGCGGCTGAAGAAATTTGCTTTATAAACACAGATAGTCTACGAACTATACATGCAAAATTACGGCAGTATAAAGTCTTTGCCAATGCTTTTGTCATTGGTATCCAAAGAAACAAAAATAAACTAAATGTTAAAAAAGAAAATAGCAAAATGGGAAATTTAGAGTGGCACAAAAATAAATTATCTTTGGTAGAAAATTTGAACTTGAAAACACACAAAAATTAAAAAATATATGTAAAAGGAGTCTTCCTATTCTATAATCAAATTAAAAGAGGGGAAGAAACCCAAATTTTGAAAATGTGCTTAGTAATTTTGTAGAATATAAATTTCTTTGTTAGCCAAAAAACAAGTAATATATCACTAAAATATAGCAATTAAATTTTTTTTTTAAGTTTATGTTTAAATTTATATATATATAAAAAAGTGCTATCTTCCTATAGGGATACTATGGTTTAAACTATTGTCATTTTACTTGCTTGGTGATATTTTTGGCTTCTTGGTGGCCTATTTGAACATTAGGGATTTTTTTTTTTCATTTCAGCTTATATATTTGAATTTTAGGCATATTTTTCAGCAAAAAACATATTCTTAGTTTGTATTCAGAAATATACAGTACATTTTTTTACATCACTCTTGACGTTTCAAAGTATTTTGCTTGTTCTCACAAACACCCCAGTTACACTGTTCATAATTGTAAGTTTACTGACTTTAAATAAGCTAATCATTTAAAAATGCTACTGCGGAAAATGCCTTTTTTATGCCATTTTGCAAAAGTGAATAAAACAACCATTGATCAGTCTGGTGCCGTAAACTATTGCTATCTTTTTAAAGCCCATCTCAAAAAAACTGTTTCAATTTTATGAGATGAGGCCAATAAGAGAAATTGAATGTGACATACCTGACGATTACTCCGAGGCAATCTTGCTAGACGAACTCCATTCAGATCGTAAAGCCGCACGTGCCTGTTATCATGTGGAATGGCGATAATATGTTGGTTAGAGACAGCTAATCTGTAAGAAACAATCACTCCATTTTAATATAAATTGATAGATAGTTTTACAAACATTAACTTCAATCAAGAATACTTTTTATATCACACTTTGTGAATTTTTATGGCATGAATAGGACTACACTAGCAGGTACAGTAACTCGTATGTCATTTGCAGGAAAAAAACTCGGCAACTTAATTGAATGATCTAGAAATTATTTTTCAATCCAATTGCTCTGAAGTAAAATGGTGGACCAACCCTTTTCTGCCATGATATCCAATTTATGTACTACAGTGGTGAGGACATCTCATTGGAAAGTGGGAAGGAAAAAACACATTTTAAATTTCTATTAACTTCATGCTGCATCACCAGTTTCATAATCACGGCACTACGCAGACAATGGTATTTTTACGGAGATGCTAATGACAATAGTTTTAACTCTGATAATCCTCTATAAAGATAACTTTTTCATAAATTTAAGCAATATATGCTAAAAAAAGAGGGGAAAAAATGCTGTTTAACAATTTATCAATGGCTTCCGGCTTATGTAGAATTATTTTTATTAGATTAGGTGATCAGCTACTATAATAGTACTGTTGTTTTCAAATGATTATAACACAGATAAGAGTCATTTTAAGTTCATTTTTTGATTTTTGTGTTTTTTCTCCTTTTAAAATTTTTTCAAACTTTACTTTTTGCCATTATTTATTTTCTTTCTTGTTCTTTACTTTTCTTTTAAACCGTTTCATTCATTTTTGCCAATGAGACAACTTTTTTTTGTTGCCAACGGCAAAAACCATCATCACAATGCATAGGTATTCCATTTTTTCCATGGGTCCCTATAGAAGCAGACTTTAAGTCTTTAAAAACCCCTCAAAATCCTCAGCTTATACATGAAAATAAGCTCCTTTATGTACAGATCGTAAATCAATATACTATGTAAGCAAGCTCTATTTAAAAAAAAAAAAAAAGCCGAATGATGGCCGAATGGTTAGGGCTCTGACCTTCGGTTCAGTAGTTTGTGGGTTCGAATCCCACTCTGGCATGGATGTTTGTAGCCGTTCGGAATCGGCTTTAAACAGTAGGTCCCGGTCTCATTAGCCCTGGTGTTGCTAAAAAGTAGACCGTAGAGCTCCAAACCAAACCAAACCTATTTTAAAAAATAGTCCCCTTTTGTAACTATTACCTGTTGACTGGAGAAGCAAGTCTAATGGTAGTCAGTGGTGATCTCATATTCTTCAAGTCCCAGACTTTGACAGTTCTGTCATCACTACCAGATACCACTTTATCTCCACTCGCAAAAGTAGCTGAAGTAACAGGGCTGAAAGAATAAAAGGAGAAACATATTCACCTTTTTCTCTATCTGCATTAATTGGGGTTTTATAAGTGTACAATTATGGACCACACAGGTAGAATGTGTGATGTCCCCTCTTGTTATCGTAGGTGGACATGTTTACCTCTCCATGGAGATGTGAGATCACAGGACTCATAAAGTCTCAAATTTGACATTTACAGAGACAACTGAGCATCTAAAAAATCCTTTGCAGGTGGTTTTGGAAAATTCAAAGACATGGGAATGAGAAGTTTGGTTTTGGAAAACTCAAAGATGGAGTTTGTGGGCCTGGTGAAAGCGACAAACAGGAGAAGAGCGTCTTGGACAGACAAACATCTCTTCTGGTATATGAAACAGACTATATGCTACTTTGGGCATTCATTTTTATTTGACAGACAAAAAAAAATAATGCAATCATACGTTTATTACAAGGCTTTGAACTCGAACTGAACCCAAAACTGTAAGATTTTTTTTGTAAATAAATACTTGTGTTGTCCTGTTAATATTGAACTGACATTCTTCTGCATCTTAACAAGAAAAGAACCCCTTGTATTCATTCCTGTTAAGTGGGCGAGCAAGTTGCATACTTCAATGACAGTATATATGCCACCAAGTTATTAAAAAAGGATCTGCTGCAGCCACCATTCTTCTTGTATTATTTTCAAATTAAAATTTTTAAAAATTCACAATTTGAAAAGATATTCAGTGTTTTATATACATTACCAAATATTACTGGTGAATAAATGATGGCTCCAAATCAAACCATAGAACAATATAGGAAACATAATTCACAATTCAGCGCTAATCCTGGAGATGCAACGTTTTTCTCAATAAGCTCAATATTCAGGTAAAATGTCCTTCACTTGATGAATTTTCAAATTAACTGAAGAAATTGACATTTCAAATACATTTATTCAGGACATAAAAAGACTGAATCAATAAAAGAAAATGTTTAACAGCATTATCTACCATGATTCATAAAAACTTTTTAAAAAAATCAAATTTGCTTCATTTTTGGTAGGAAATGGGAAATGAAAAATCAATCAAAAATTAATTAAAAGAAACTAATTGAGTCCTAACATTCATTTTTGCAGTGTTGTCTCTGTGGGGTTATATTAATCAAGCGGAATTGGGTGAAACAGACTAACATTCTAAAACAGATAGACATGCTCTTTTTTATATATATTGATTATTTATGACAAACCTAAAAAAATAATATCAAACAAAAAATCCAGATACAAATAAATTTGTAAATATTTCTTAAGAAACCTCTGAGGAAATGCCAAATATCATTTGAAAGTATGAAAACCAACACATATAGTGCATATTATTTATTATAATGCTCGTAATGTGTCATAGTTTAGTAATTCTTTATAATAACTAAAAGAGATTTGGAGTTCATCATGCTCAAGAACATTCAAAGGTGTATTTTATTGGAGGGGTTCCAAATTTGCCAATTCGGGAAAGAAAAAAATAAGAAACTTACTTAACCCTTTAAAGGTCACCAAAATACATTCATGGGAATTTAATGTAATTTGTTTATAAATGTTACCTATAAGCCTTGTATATGTAAAATATATAATTTTCTTTTTTACATTTGTTAGAAGTGTTTGCCTTAGAGGATACCAAATTAGGGTTTGAGAAGTGGTTTAACTGACTAACCCCTACCCTTGTACAGCTTGAACATTATGCCTTTTTTTTTTAAAGTTTAAATATACTGGAAGAACAATAAATGATAATCCTTAAACTGGTATAATAAATAAATAGCTTAACAACTTAAAAATGTTGTTTGTACAGATACATTTATTTGAGGTCATAAGTAAGATAAATTGAATCTGACTTCTCAAGTACAGAAAGTTTAAATACATATATTTCAATAGAAAAAGAAATAAGTTAAACGTAGAACTATCAACTGTTATATATTTAACATATCAAAAATATAATATGTATAAAATGTATAATATGTATATATAAATATATATATATACATATACATATATATACATATACATACATATACATACATATACATATATATATATATATATATATAATCGAAAACTCATCCATGTCTCCAAAAAGTTCTTTTTAATTGCAAAAGCTCTTGATTCTACATCATTGGCTTCCATATATCACAGATGTATGAGATTGGAGCCGTAAACAATTATAAAAAGATAAAGTAATCTAAAAAGTAAAGTTTTAAAAAAAAGATGTTTAATAGGTGGTTTTGCTACGAATCCACTGTTTGTTAAAGGGGTAAACTTTTATTGCAGAGAAAAAACATGCCAATAAAGGAAGAAATATATTGATAATCCTATTAATTTTGAAAAGAAAATGATACTTTTCCACAAATTCTATTTAAGACCAATTTTCCACAGCTTCTTGAAAGTTGTTAACACTAGAACATGAATTCATGTGGTTATTCAAAAAGTACACTGCATTTATATGCAATGACATTAATTCATTTTTAGACGTTCAACTACTATAATAACTGCTAAAAAGTAATAAGATATGAAAATGTTAAAAAGTATAACAATGGAATTATTAAGCCAAAGTTTCTGACAAAGTTCAAATGTATTTTGGGCAACTATTTTTATATATATACTTTGTACATTTTCTACAGAGTTAGAACAAATACCTCCAGTTTAGTTTCCACACATGCTCTTTTTCACATAGGCACAGACTCTTCCATTTTCATAGATTTTTTATGGGTATAAAATTAGGAAAAGTTGAGAAATTTATTTCAGTTTTGTTAGTAACCTTTTGAGAAAATTGGACACAAAATAGTTTTGGGGACCTATGGTATGGTTCTAGTGTTAAGCAACTGGGCTATCTTGAAATATTTAAAGTTGGAAAAAAACAAATCTTAGATAACAGGCCCTTTTCACCCACCTTTGACTAATTTAAGGTTTTAAAAATTCTTACTCTGTATGGCCTTGAAAGACGCTAACCGAATGAATGGCTTCTCGGAAATCCCAAAGTCGGAATGTTGTGTCCTTTGAAGATGTGACGACGAGGCGCTGTGTTGGATGAGTGCATGTGTTGGTCAACTCCTGATCGTGACCTGTCCCAGACACATATATCACTCAAGAGGCTTAGACATGGAACACATGTAATAAGATGGCCACAAAGTTGACAAAAATAAACTTTTTTTAAACAAGTAGAAAATAACAAAAAGAAATATATAAAACAAATTAAAATGCAGTAATCATAAAAATGTTTTTTCATTTACTCTCATTCATTTATACATATTGATACTTGAAAAAAATCTTGTTTTTTCTCACCAAATTCTACAGCATACATGAAAACATTTGAATTCTTTTTTTTTGGGGGGGGAGGTGTTAAAAATTCCTTCTCTGCTTAAGTCATCCAAAATATTTGGTCCTTTGAGTGATGACTTAATGATACGAGTTATCAACTGTCATCTAAAAGTTAATAAAAATCGTTACATAACCTTGCATTTCTGTTTTAGTTCATAGTAATAACCAACATAATTATGCATTTGTACATGCAAGATAATTATCTGAAACATTACCTGCTATAAAATGGGGACAACAGGGATAATAAATAGTAATGGAGAAAGCTTTTTAAGCTAAAATTGAATTTTTTCTAAAATTATCTTTATATCAGAATTCACAAGTATATTGGAAAGGGTTCAGCCCTCTATTTCATCCAAATAGAGTATAATTCCATTAGTTTTGCCTTATATATTTTGTACTTGATAAACGGACCATTTACAAAAAAGGCAACAGGGTAATGAATATTTCTACTGATCTAACAAAGATAAAACATAACTATAAGTTAAAAATTTGAGATAGCAGGTCATAAAAAGATATGAGGCCTTTGAACTGGAAATGAACGGAAAACCACAAAAAAAAAAAAAAAACAACCTTATTTGGATCAAACCTAAAGAAAAAAAGAAGAATATCAGTTCAATGACACATTCCATTGTTTTGACAATACAACCCACTTCACACTTTACTTCTCATGTTCCTCCTATTTAACTTCACACAATATCCACACATTCATTTTTAAAATTAATCTTTTCTGTATATTAAGATCCCATTTTTCAAAGTTTATTTTTAAATTGTTTATGCTTCTGTTCAGAAAAAAAATAAAACAAACTTTTCTTAAGGTTTATTTTTACATAGTCTTGGGCTAAAATTTGTAAGAAAAATCCACCATTATTTTTGAGAAATTTGAACAGAAATCCAAACTTTAAAAGTGCCCAATGTCTTGGCACAATAATCCAGGAGTTAGATTTTATGAACTAGCCTTTTGGGTCAGGGGTGGTTGTACCTCCAAGTAAAAACCCTGAAATTTATATTATTCCTTATTAAAAACCTGGAGCCCAAAAAAGTTAATTACATATAACAAATATTAGACTTAATATATTGTTGTTCAATTTCAAATAGTGATTTTAATTGTTAGCCCATTAAAGCAGCAACGATCAAAATGAAAAAAAAAAAAGCATTTGGATTATTAAATGTTGAATATCAAATACATTTTATTTGCAATCAATCTGTTTTCAGGTACAATAAGTGCGATATTAGCCTCTTCCTCCCAATCACCCACCCAAGAATGCTATGCTTATACAAATCAATCAACACCCGTTCAAAGGCCCCCCATGATGACTGGAAATGCACAAGTGAAAACAAAAGTTTAAATGGAAGATTTTTGAATTAATTTTTTTGCTTCTTTGAATACCACGGTAAAAAAAAATTTTGCCTCAGAAGATGTTATTTCCAAACCCTTCCTGTAGAAGAGCGAACTCACCTACTAACTGGGTGATGAGTTCTCCCGTCTGTACATCATAGACATTGGCAGTCCGGTCCCAGGAGGCTGTGATCACTTGATCTCCTCCTGCCAGCCAATCAGCTGCAATCACCACACCACTATGACCCTGAAACTCTGTTTTGCCATTTTTCAGAATCGTCACGTACTGAGTTGTCTCCACTTCTGAAACACACACGACACGCCTTTAAACTAAAGTTCAACTCTTATATTAAAAGGGTGGTTTTCTAAGGGTCACATTTACTCACAGAAACATACACACATCTATACAAGCATGTATATAAAAAACATGCATTCTTTTTATAATTTTATGCTATAGTGGGGTTATTAGAGAATTATAATGTAATTATATATGTATTAGGCAAATATTTACTATATATTTGTCATTAAAGTATGTAATGATCAATATATATATGTATTATGTATATACATATGTAAGAATGTATCGAGAAATTCTAAAAGAGTTGATTCCATTTGATTATTTCCCCTGTGCTGGGCAAGGAGAAGCCAATGGAGCTAGACTCATGAATAATGTTGCAGTCGGGCCACGTTGAAGAGAAGAACCATTTTCAGAACTTAAATATTTATTGAGCAGCTGCAAAAAAGACGTCTTTGCAAATCAACGGCAGACAAGAGAAGGATACATAAAACACTTTGCTGGAACAAAGGTGTACCCCACAGCAACACAAATAGAATTTCCCTGATGGACAAGAAACTCAGTCAGTGAAATTAACTGTTAGATCAGAAGAAAAACTCAGCGATTTGCCGGCGACAGCTGGAAAATGTGTCAAATGGACGGAAAATGGACATTTATTGCACAGAAAGCCTTGGGAAATGGATTGGAAGAATTTTAAGTCAAGAACAATCCTTGGATGAAGACATTTTGTGGCTGGGAAAATAGATTTTAAGGAATCAGAATGGGAGAGAGGAAGTTTTTAAAGAAATATTAAGGTGAAATAATTTTGATATATTACATATATGTGTGTTTGTATGCAAGTATAGACAGAAGTCTATTGATCTTTGAAAAGCTATTATTTTTTACTGGATAAGGAAATATTATAAATGCCCATTTAAATACTTACTTATGTGTATTTATAATGTATAAAAATAATATGGAAATGTATATTTTATATCTTGTTTATATTGCATACATAAACACATTATTAGAAAATGTAGAATGTAATAAAATATTGACTTTTCTCTTCTCATTCCTCCTCATGTATTAAAAAAAAATTCTCTTGTATTTTCATCTATAAAAAATGGTTGTCAAAGGTCTAGGAACTTTATCCTTTTTTATTGCTTCAGATTTCACCTGTCAAATTGAACTTAGTGACAGCTGATAAGTGTATTTATCTTAACAATAGAGACAGTCCGACTGTTTTATGCATCCTAACATAAAGAAACCATCCTACCTGCTCAAGTTATGTAGGCAGGTCAGGTATATATCACCCACACAGATTATCTTCTACTAAAGAGACACTAAGATAACAGTTTTTTGTTGTGGCCAACACCACCATGAAAATAGCAAAGATATGTCCTCATAGAATGGATATCTGGTTTAGAACAAGAGAAAGAAAGGGCTATATATAGCAGTTATTTATTCAGGCTTTAGCTTTGAGAAACGCAGAAGACAGGAATCTCAATGATTCATGTCTTGGATTTAATTTAGATAGCTGGGAAAGTACAATGTGAATTTGAAATATTTTAACTTCAGGGATATGATATATTACATACATACATACATACATACATATATATATATATATATATATATAGTATTGTGCTGTTTACTCTTTAACAGACTGACATACAGAGAAATAATAGAAAATATTAATTTAATCACATATCTTCATTCACTTTGTTATATTTCTTTTAATTTACTACAAGGAATTTTTACCTTATCAGCAAAAAAATTAATTTTTGCTTTTGATGTTTTAATATGAGAAGGTGATACCATAAATTATTCTCTAGTCAAGATATTTGTAAATTTTTACTATAAAAATAATTTTTAACAGCAGATAATACACGGCTGCATATAATACATATTAGAAGAAAAGTTTTTTTTTAAATATAATCTTCAGAATATAGGTTACTAAAATGTAGCAAAAGGAAAATACTTACCCTCACAGTGATCTTCTTCTGAGCCTTCCACTTCCTCTTCCGACGAATGGTTTTTCTGGAAGTAGAAGTTTATTATTAACGGATCCACTATCACCGTAGTAAAAAATAATTCTTACTTCAAGTCGAAAAATGTAAACATATAAAACAAGCCCCTTTGTCTACGGTTTGGATCATTAAGGTTCCCAAAAAGGATTCAAAAATTGAAATTCATTTTTACATTATGCTACACTAACAATATAAGCCATTTTGAAAATAAAGGGACTCATTATCATCAAACACTTTCATTTTCATCATGAAATAGAACTTTAAGATATTATATTGGGCAATTTACTAATAGAAAAGTCTAAAATGTTTTTGCAAAATTATTCAAAAGGAACATCAACAAAAAAATATAACGCCCATGACAAAATATGGGAAATACTTTTTCAAACAATGATGATAGCAAATGGAATAAGATAAACATCTCAAAATTATATTTAAAAAAAGCATATCTGAAAGCCCAATGAGAGAAATATACCAAAAAATACATATCCAATATTGCCAAAATACAGTCGCCAAATGCAATCTAAAAAAACCTTTAATCTCTACACTTCTTTGGTCAGCCTAAAACTTTTCTTATGGTTGACATGAATCCCCCTGCCAGCCATATTGAAAGGCACGGCAAACAGCATATACCTTATATTTTTGTGTATAAGCCAAGAATTTTGGAGATGTTTTATAAACTAACAGTGTGGGGGGTCGGCTTATCCACGGAAAAAGAAGGAAATTAAAGAAAAGAGGAAAAAAATAAGAAAGTAAAGAACTATTAAAAAATATTATTTTGATTCATACAATGCAAATATGTACTTCAATATGAAATAGGCAAGAAACTAAATAATTAATATTAATATAAACAAGTAATAAAGTCTGCTAAGCAAAAATTGTTTAGAACAGATTCAAATCAAAAGCTTCTTTCATATTTTAATTTTTAAAAAAGTGCATTTCAGATAGCACACTTTTAAAAGGCATTTCTGAAAATAAATTTTTAATCTATGACTGCAGAATCTAATTTTTGAAGTTAATTCCTTTTAGATGACCACAATGGAAAATTTCAACCGACCCAGAAGTATAATTGAAAAACCTAGAATTCTGGTATAAATGTGTGAAACTTTATAGCAATGCCCCACTGCATCATTGGTGAGACCCTAATAAAAGAAGGTGTGTAAATGGCAATACCAGAGGTTCAGCGGAGTATCCTGTTGCAGCCCAGACGTGAGCCGTTTGATCCCCAGAGGCACTCAACACGAGGTCTTGAGTTGGATGAAATCGCACAGAGTTCACAGATCCAGTGTGACCCCAGTACTGGAGTAGACACGCTCCACTCTCGATGTCCCAGATGCGGGCAGTATGGTCTGCAGGGGACAAAATATAACATCACACAATATCTCAAGAGATTTTACTTTACATAGCTTGCTTGCCAAATTCCTATGCAAACTGCTTATAGTCATTGTCATTTGCTAGAAATACTTGTTGGCAGTTTCATTTAATTTAAACTACGTGTTATATATTGTGTCCAGAAACCACAAATCTTATTTTATGTTTGGATCCTGTTTCTGTCAGAAAAGACGGCTATGGAAGACTTTCATGAAAAGGATGGCAGAAAAAGAATTATCAGCATCCACATTTGGTCTTCAAGAAAATGCTCAAAAAATGGAAATTAAATATTTTGTAGGTCTAATGAACTTTTTTTTTATTTAGAAAATGGAGATGTCATTGAAAAATTTCAATAGAGATTTAACAATGAAGCCACTGTATCGAATGCTGAAATATGTGACATCGATGAAGCACTCATCCGATGGGTCCTCATGGCCACCCTAAACACCATCTGTAGCAGAAGAATCTATACTCCCATAAGGACATTCAACTCAGATGGGAGATTTATAACAAGGAAGCAACACTAAAGGCTGAAGTTGATCTCTACTGCACTAAACCTCATAAAGAAGACATCCATCAAGGGATGGGCACAAGGTTGAAAAATCATCTATCTCATCCCCAAGGTCAACCACACATCATACACAGAAGTCAAAATTTGGGGAAAAAGAAAGTGAAAGTTAAAACTATTAAAAATTAATGTTCTGATTTACTAAATGCAAAAACAAGTGCCTAAATATGAAATAGAGAAGAATCTAAATAAATTTTTATCAATATAAACAAGTTTCCCAGTAAAAAAAATATTTAAAACAGATGATTCAAATCAGATGCTTCTTCAATGTGCCTAGTTAAAAAAAAAAATAAATTCACCAATACAGTTGAACTTTATTATATTAAACCCTGAGGAACCATATTATTTGTTGTACCTGAACCTTTAAGAAAAATGCTGGATCTCACAAAATTATAACTTGAATAAGATTTACATTAGATTATACATTATCTTATGTAAGATTTATATATATAAGATTTATAAAAATATTATCTTTAATGAAACAACTGAACGATTGCTTATTAGAATGACCAAAAATAAAGACAAATGCAAAACTAATTTTGTCTTTAGTTGTTGCTTACTATTTTAATACTGAATTAATTTATAATCTTCTATAGACGTGATGTCAGTATCAAGATAGGTTAAGGAATTTCTTTGTCCAATACAACAAAAAACATTTTCTTTTCTTGATTGGGTGGACAAGATGTTACTAATTTCAAGCAATTTGAAATTTTAAATCTAGAAACATATTTAAATCTGTTTTCATAACTACGAAAAAGTTTTATAAAAAATGAAGAAAAAAATTAATGAACGAAAGAATGTATCCTTCTACATCATTCCTAAGATTCACTATAAATGTATGAAATGGGGATTCGCCATTTATGGATAAATTAGCATTGTAAACAAAACGAAAATCACGAGATCAAAATTTTCATTTGTTATCAGCTGGTTTGTTAAAATAAGGATTTCAACAGTACACCAATAATTTAAAAGCCATTTCAAATAGCAAAGCTTTTAAAAAATGCACTTCTAAACAGCCCTTGAAAACTTTGTGACAACAAAATTTGTTATTAACTAGTTTGTAAAATTCTATTAATTTTTCTTACACTGGTTTATAATTAATGTTTAAAAAATACAGTATAAGTCTAAATGGAGCATTTCAACATTTTTTTAAAGTAGCAGACAGTCAAATATTTAAGAGAAGGGAGGAAAATGAAGAAGAGGGAATTACAGACAGTAAAGGACAATTTATTTGATTTGCAAAAACAAATATCTAAGTATGAAATATACCAGAAACTAAATAATTATTACTGATATAAACTCGACTCTCCTAATCAAAAAATGTTCAAAACAGATTCAAATCCAAAGTTTCTCAAATATCCTAATTTTTAAAAAAAATCTAAATGCACATTTTAGATATCAAATTTTTAGAAGGCATTTCTATAAACAAACTTTTAATTTTTTGATTATAGAATTTCTTAAATAGCAGTAAAATCTATACCTTGATAGTTTGTAAAGTTTCAATAATTTTCATTATATTTAATTTTAATCAATATCTAAAAATTAAAGATTTTGATGATTTAAATAAAATATACACTGGCCCTCCCATATACGCTGAATAAGGCTATTTTTTTTAAGTGGACAATTATAAAAAAAAAATTAAATAGTAAAGTTTTAGGACAATGATCAAATAGGATTCTTTTGGTATCTGAGCCAGTGCGTTTGAATTCTACTTTAGACTAACAGATTTGTAACCATTTAGTTTGGTCACACAACTTTTTTATGGAAAAAATAGGGTGTATCTTGAACTTATACCTCAAACCAAAGCATTTTAACAATATTAAAACTTTTTTATTGAATATAATTCAGATTTTTTTTTAAATGTAATACTTTTTTAAAAGTATGTATAAATAGTAGTAATTTAAAAGTATGCAATTATTTTTAATTAAAAATGCTTCCCTTTAACTATGAAACAGTCCTTATACATTTAATCATGACTCGAGTTCTATTTGGAATTTCAAGAAAAGAATGGCAGCAAAATGCACAGAAAACATTGTAGTTTAATATATAAGAAAAATGCAAAGTTCTTGAAGTTTCAAGAATTCTTCAGGTGATGTCAAAAAATCAATACCTGCTGAGGCCGTTGCAATGATGGGTGTTCCATGCTTGGAGCAGCTCACTTCCCACACTCCATCTCTGTGCCCAACATATTCTTTGGCTAAACGACATGTTAGCGTCGGAGCTTTAAATGTCGACACAATGCGACTCGTTGACGCTTTTAACTTGTATGTACTTTTGATTTTCTGAGACAACTGGCTTGCTACAAAAAAGAAGAAAACATCAAATTCCACATGGCTTTCAACTCACCCATCTATTAAACAAACAAAAAAAACAGGCAGGTTTTATTAAAAAACAGAAATGTTTGGGGTTTTTTAAAAATGGAAAAAAATTAAACTAATTTAATTTTAAAAAAAATAAACTAATTTATAAAAAAATTAAACTAATTAATTTTTTAACTAAGTAAGAATATATAGGTGCATCTGCAGGTGTGAATTTCGTGATATTTTCATAGAAAAATATTATATAATCCACAGGTTAAGCTTCCACTTTCATTTCATGAGATCACAGAAAAAGTGCTATATTTTTTTTTAATTTAATTTAAACACTATACTTAATGACAGGTAACATTTTCTTTAAATTAACAGTGAAAGACAAATTTTATGTTGCACAACAGTAAGAATATATTCTAAAAATTTACAGAAGAGAAACAAACTGCACTACAGCCTAATCAATGGCATAGTCAGTAGATCGCAGCAAGCAACACAAAGATGCAATAAAATAATTTGTTGGTATCCTGCAAATAAATAAACAAAACCTTGCAGGGAAAGTCACAGCAGGCAGTCCACCGTGATTTCATAGCACCAAAACTTAGTCACTTTTTGTTAGGGATCTCATTGACAGTCGTTGTGATGTTCGCATGTTGCCTTACAAGCTATTTTCAGCAAACAGCTCAGATAACATATGCATAGTAGGCCTTGATCTCAATTTACACATTAGTTTACTTGGCCTGCCTTTCTTGCTAGCCTTAACAGATTTCCTTAATCATTATGGTTCACATTAAAAATCGTTACATGAGGGACCCAAAAACTTCCTTAACAACCCATGGGCAGTGCACAATCAACATACAGCCCCCAGCAGTTGTAAATAATAAGAGGTCATGCATAACTGTTAGAAACCGTCACTTATCTGTTTTCCTTTTAAAGTGTTTATTAAAATAAATTAATAAAGTTTATTTATTCATTTGCTGTCAGTTAAAAGAGGCTCTTTGCTAACTTAAGTTTAAAGTTGGCCTTTGTTTAACGTTTGGTTTGGTTTGGAGCGCTACGGTCTACTGTTTTGCACACGAGGGCTAATGAGACCGGGACCTACAGTTTAAAACCGATTCCGAACGGCTACAAACATCCATGCCAGCAGCGGGATTCGAACCCACGAACTCCGGTTCCGAAGAGCAGCACTCTACCATTCGACCATCGTTCGGACTGGCCTTTGTTTAAAGAAAAGATATAAATTAAAATTACTCGTATTTTTAACTTGTTGACTAAATAGTTTTTTTAAATTGGTTTTTACATACTTTTACTTGTTGTAACATCTTTATAATATAAAAATGAATTCAACCGCTAACAAAATTCTTTAACAAGCAACCATGTTCGGCCAGCCAGTGTTTGCTAGATATTGTTATTTTGCATCGACAAAAGGTTTCAACAGTATATATAATTCTGCATATGGTGGGGTTCTATGCAGCTTGCTCTCCTATACACAATTATGGATCTTAATGTTTATCCCTCTGCATGTTTGTTTCTCGTCAAGCTTGCATCTGTTTAAGTGTGGGTAAGTCCCACGTAACATACTTCCTGACTGCAATGGTAATGAAACTTTAATTGTTTTTTTGTTTTTTTTTCCAAGTCAGAACCAGGTTAGGTCAGAAAGTTTAAGTAATGAAATGTTTTTTTATCCAGAGCATCAAGCCGACACCTCAGTTATTTGTTTTTGCTACATTCATTTAAATAATTCAAATTTGCTTTATGAGAATTCTTAATTGGTATTTAGAAGATGTGTATGTTTTAAGGATTCATAACAGTGGATGTTACTCTAAACCTGTTTAGTTTCTAATATCATACTACATATTACACTTCGATCTGTTATGGACTTCCAGGTACTTTTTTTTGTTGTTGTTGTTGTTTTTTTTTTCACTCTGCTAATCTAATGCAGTTCAAATTAAATTTGCTTTGAAACAAATCCTTCAAATGCATTTTTTAAATTTTAATTTAATACGTTTATTTGTGGTTTGTGTTCAATTTTTAATCTGCCATCATGGCCAAATCTGCCGATCTGAAAGTGAAAAATAAACGAAGAATGCAGCAAAGAGATGCCATTTTAGATTATACAAATGTTATTTCTTGATAGAAATAAGCATTATACATAAACTCGTTAAATTATAGCAATGCCCATTTTGAAATGAAATATTCCTTTTCTCGTCTTGCACAGAACTGTTGAGAACTCTATAGTATTTTTAGGACACATCTAATTGTTTTTTATTTGTATGTCAAGGGACCCATAAATAAAAGGGGGAATTTATGCTAAGCAAATGACATTCATATCATATATAAAAATATTAAACAGTATATATTTGATATGACTCTTGAAAATATATATATACAGTGAAACTTCTCTGAGCAACCACCCCTCTAAACGGCCAATTTTTCATGGCATGGATTTTTTGACTCGTAGACCTTAAAATAACTGTATCGGCAGCCACCCGACCCCCTCTAAACGGCTGAGTGGGATTGCTCCTTTCATTTTTCGGAAAATTCTACTCACTCTGCTTTAATTTTGAACGAAAAAACTCAAGGTCGGACATAGGACAAAGGAATAACTTGAGATGTCCATTCCCCCTTTCTAAGAAAGATTAAATCTGTTATCTCTTTTGTATTCTCCCCACATCCTTCAGATAGAGAACCCCTATTGCACCATCCATAGAAACTGAGGGAGGAACTGGATAATGAAACGTTGAAGGTGTCCTAGGGCCTTCAACTTAGAATTCCAATCGGTAAAGTTAAGGAAGAATGGCACCTCTGTCAACAAAAATGTCATTCACGCCAGTTTCATTTCATGAGTCAATCTGAGTTGCAACAATGTCGAAATGCTTTTTTCTAAATCTCGAGCAGAGATTTGAAGTTCTGCATGAATATGAGAATGGAAAATCGGCAAGAAAGTGAGCTGAATTATTAAACTGCGGAAGAAAGGAAATCAACAAAGTCATTAAAGAAAAGAATTTGATTTTGAAGGAGTACAAAGACTACAGAACAAATTATAGCCTTTTTAAAAATGTAAAGAAGCATGAAATAAAGTACTTTTTACTCTTTATATAAGTTTTAAATTTCTTTTACATAAGGAATATATGTCAGACTTGTTCATATTACGCATAAAATAATTATCTTATAATAGTAAATAAAACCCAAATATTCTCGGTATGGAGGGGTGGCTGCTCAGAGAGGTTTCACTGTATATATTTAAATTGGACGTGTATTCCAATCTAGGCTATTTGAATAGTTTGGTTGTTACCTGTGATGGATTCTCTCTTGCCCTTTATTTTAGCTCCTGCATGCTCCGTACTTTCACTCAAGTCTGGTTTTTCGGCTGCCACGGGTTCCCTTTCCAGCTGCTCATTCAAAGAATCAATTTTCTCTTTCACTGAAACCACAACCATTGTTGGCTTTAAATCAACAAGAATTACGACCTTATTATTGTTTGTGCCAACTCTATAAAGAACAGGCTTATTTATTACACAACACAAATTTTAATATACATTAACCTAACTAATAAATGCAACTGACAACATTTTTATGCATTCATTTTCTATACAAAATAAAAATTCAAACAAATTATATTTCATGATATTGATTTTATGTTTTGTACTATATTATGAAAAAAAGGTCAATGTCAATGATAATATAAAATTACATGTGCACAAAATAATTTGTTAGTGTAATATGAATTTTAAAGTAATTCACTTGGGAATCTTAATGAAGTGATTAGTACAATATAGGATTCAATGATAACATATGTTTCAAGATGAAAATAATCTCTCACGTGTAATGTTTTCAGTGTAGAGTACTTCAAATTCTTTTTCAATCTGGTTGAAAAGTTCATAGAGGCGACATCTGAAAAGAAAATTGAGTTTTCTATAAGAATGTTACTTCAAAATTTATATTACTTCCTTCAGGATTATAATTGAAATACGTAAGCTGTCAACATCACTTAAACTGTTATTATAAATATGGCAAAAATGGGAGTCCGTTTGGATAACTTTTGTCCTTTCATTTAAGGTTGTTTTATTAAATACTTTGTTTATCTTAAAATGATATAATTGCATTTGTGGAAACAAAAACAAAAATTAAAATAATATTGGCATATATTATTAAAAAATAGGGATCCATTTTTAAAAATTTTCTTTTCATTTCATCTTTAATATTATTCCCAGCATTATGCTAAATAACTTTGAAATAAATCTTGAAGACAATAAAACATCTTTTTATTCAAATAACTTAACAAAATACAATGTTATGGTTTTTAGGGCCTTGGTTATGTTACAGAATATAGTACATAAACCAAGATATAAAAGTGGCTTCTTATGTAGGATAATCTATTATAGGTATAGCTTACTAATACTTTTTGCAGTTCCTTTTGTAGGCACCTTGATCTGCCCAATGGTGTTCATTTTCATTCTTAAGGCACTGTGGAGTTCCAGATGCATGTCTCAAACTACAATTGCCGGCAGGGAAAATCAGCTATTTCTACCTTTTCTTCTCGAGCAGGTGTGGCCAGTGTAACAATGATCTAGGTTTGTGACACTCATGCCTGTGATGGCTGGATGATACAAACTAATACTGAGGCATATCGATAACCAATGAAGGCTCAGTAAAAGCAATGAAGCTCATCCAATATCAAAGCAGGAGTTTTAAAAAAGAGAGCACAACTGCACTGGGGTCACTAAGATGTCCAGAGGAAGGTTTTCATTCACCAGGTGTGCACACTTTGCGCTGTGAGCCAAGTTCTGATTATTAGAGTCTAAGAAGAGAAGGTTCCTCTTTCTTTTGTAGCCAAGAGACTAGAAAAGTATTAAGGAATGATCCATGGAAGCAACGGAAGAACGGGTTCTATATCTGGCATTAGAGGTCCTGGGGATCATTATATATAGTACCAATTTATTCAAGATAACTTCAATAAAGGAAATTCAATTGTACTGGTTCTCTTGCGTGGTCTTTGGTGCACTTGAGGGGCTAAATATGTTATATATACAGGTTGAAGCGTATATGCGAATCAGTAAATTTTTGTAAAAGATGCATACGATAATACCATTCATTTTAAGTCAGCTGGGATCCATTTATATGTTAAAACGAATCAAAATACATGAATTTCTACTTATTTTCAATTTAAATTAAAATATTCTATCCATTTTATTGTAAAATTTTTACTCTAATTCAACTGGACAGATAATTTTAAATATGTATGAAAATATAAAACCATTTTACTCCTATTTGTTTAATTTTTATTAATATATTGAATTCTCTTTATCCTTTTCAGTTCATTTTTTAAATTCGTTGAGGCTAATGAAATAATAAAGACATTGTATACACATGATTTAGAGGGATGTTATCAGGACATTGTATTAAATTTTCTAAATGAATAAAAACTTTACAACCAATAAAAAATTTGGAAAAAATGGGAAAACTAAATAAAAGGAATATAAACAATGTAGTATTATTAATTACTGAAGTTCACTGCTAACAAATATTGCAACAAATAGGATTACAAAAATCATAAAAAAGAACTATATATAAAGCTAAAATTCAGACCTGAGTCAAAATTTGAAGACTACCAGTGATTTTTAAATACATATATTTGCTTAAATATAACTTCCATTACTGAGATTGTGACAATTCTTTCATTTGAAATTTTGCCATACATTTATTATAAGTTTTAAGAAGTTGAAAGAACCCATATTCAAACTTTTTCTACGGTAGAAATGACATAAGAGGAAACACTCTACTCTTTTAAAATTATGGTAAAAATAAAAATAAAAGCCAGGCTGCATACTTGAGACCATTTTTTACAAGACACACCCTGAACTTGGTCAAAAATTAATTTCACCCATGAAAACAGTGATATTTGAAGAAATGGCTCCTGCAAACGGTCCTAAAATTGACATTCTTTTTTCTTTTATGTTCTTACTCTGAGTGAAAAATGGATCCTCTGTATTCTACAATATTTTCTAACAATAAAATATTTTCAAATTAATTTTGTGGCTCTTTTTTAATTGTATTTAAGGTTAATAATGATCCCTCAAAAGACATTTTAAATTAGGTTTAAGAATATTAAAATTTTTCAAATATTTTTATCCGCCTTGAAGTTTTGACTCAGACTGAAGATGTTTCAAAGCAAAAAATTGAAAATTCAATATTTTGATCCACATTACCTGTATGCAACAGGCAAAACAACATCCCCATCGTCAATACGGCTGTACGGCAAATGAAATTCTGTGTCTGTGTTACTAAGGACTCTCCCAAAACTCTTGATTCTTTTGCCTTTGGAAGCTTTATTGCTAGGATTATCCAGAGGCATAATTTCTTATTAGTCTCCAATGCTGCAAAGGAGAACATGCAGATTACTTTCAAAGCCTGAAAATCTGTTTAAGCAAACTTTAAAAAGGAATTTTTAATAGCATCAAAAGAATCATTTTAATTAAAGATACATTACATCATTCTTTGTAAGAATCTATGCATTTTGAATTGGCTGAACCCATCTTGCAAGGTCAACACTAAAAAGGTGTGAAGGCACACGAAATGGTTGGAAGGTCACTGCTTCATACATTTCCTTTTAATTATGAGCTAAAATAATTAAAAATCTTTTAAGTAACTTACCCGAATTCAGTGCCTATAATCTGCAGGTGAGAATTTCATGATCATCTCAGAGAGATACACCTGCAGCGGTGCATAATCCGCAGATTATACTTTCGCTTTAATTTCGTGTAATTCCCAAAAATAAAAGGTTTGCGGGGAAAAAAAGTGCTATATCTTTTCAAATGTAAAAAACTAAATTTAAACTCTTTTATATAATGATACCATTTTTTTTAATTAAAAAAAAATAATTTAACAAAGTGAAAATAGGGATAAACTTGAAGAATTTTACATTACACAACAGTAAAAATCTATACTAAAAATTAAATTAGGACAGAAACAATAATAACATGAATAAATTATTTGAATGCATGACATGAATACAAAATATATTAAAATTCAGGATCCTTTAAATGTTTTTTTTTTTGTTTTGTTTTAATTTAAGATGATTATTTGCAATCTGTGTTACATTTGCTGTAGTAGAAGGCTTGTACTTGAAAAGGATTTAGGCCAAGTTACACAATGTTACAAGACAAAACAAAACAAATATCTTATAACGGTAACACAGTGCGGGTTGGAGAAATACTAAACAGTTTTTAAAGTTTAACAATTTATTATGCTTTAATAAATATAAATAAATTTACAATCATTTACAATAAGAACCAAAAATGACCCATCATTACACCAGGGCACTTTATTTATATTACGGCATTTTCTACTACGAATTAATAGGAACAAAACTAAATCTAATACAAATTTAATACTTAAAAAGGCAAGTAACACTATTGCTAGAAACGAATACAAGTTAAAATTAAAAGTAATACAAGCTGATTACCTGAACAGTGGCATTGAAAGAAATGAATACAACCCTGTTTGACTTGCCTGCAGTTTCTACCTCATATGAACGTTACTCTATTTGCTTTTGATACTATTTGCCTTTACCACGTGCCATAACTATTGAGATTGGCTAACGAGCTGTCGAAACCATGACGACCAAGTTTTGCATATGAGTCGTTAGAACCATGGTACCCTCTATTGGCTTTCCAGGAAACTAAAAGTACAGGGTTGAAGAAATAAAAACGAGGCAAGAAAAAATATTTTTACAGCTGTTTTTGCTAACAACCTTTTTAATCTGCAGTTATGGCAACAAATGCCAAAGCCGAAAATGAATAACATATTGACTAAACACGTGGGTGCTTCCTGCTTAACAGGCAATAAAGCACATATCATAACCCTAACTACCTGCACCTATCCTGTGTTTGTTTTTTTTTTTTAATTTTTGTCCATTTCAAACCCAGTTTTCTTTTTGTAACCTTTCTATTATTTATGAAATGCACCAATTTGTCATTGGGTTTTAAATTGGTTATGTTAAATTCATAGATCAATGGCAATGTTACTGAAAATTCAAAGTGGTTCAACTCGTTTTCTACCATTTTGCCTTTGTTTGATACACATCAATATTATTTCATTTCATATTGTTTTTGAGACTCATCCCCTCTGATGGTAAGATAAAGTCTGAGTTTTTCCACAACTTGAAGCTCTTGGGTTTGGTTTGGAGTGCTACTATTTTACAACACGGGGACTAATGAGACTGGGACCTAGAGCTTAAATCCAATTCCAAATGGCTCTGAACATCCATGCCACAATGGGATTCGAACCCATGAACTCCGGTACCGTTGAAGCTCTTGGGAATGAAAGCTTTGATTGAATGGTATACAAGTAAGGGGCTTGTTGCTAGTAAATATAAATTTAAAAATGCAAGAAATTTTTAAAAACATTTTTATTCCATTAATAATTTGCCACCATTTACAACACCATTCAAAACAAGTCTATGAATTCAATCATGAATTCCATTTTTTGATGGGATTGGTTCTTGTAAAAAATAAATAAAACACCAATATATATGCGTAAAATGGACCAAAAAAAATGAATTACTTTATAATTTAAAAAATTGCAATACAATTTACTGTAAAATTCATTCCCAACTCTCTTACACATTTTTAAAATTGTATACAAAAAAATTAGTCACTTTATAACTATTGAGGCTTTATGCTTTTTAAAAACACCTATGTATACAAAAAACAGATAAATCAATTTAAATATTTTAAACTGAAATAAAAAATTTAAAAGATAATCAAATACATTAAAAGTTTACATGCATTCAATATCTTGTTATATTTTTCTCGACATGCAACTTTTTTTTTATTACAAATGTAATTCATTATTTCAAGAAAAATTGACAAAACCTATTATAATATATATATATATATATATTTACATCATTATCATAATTAAGATCATTTCTTAAGCATTTCTAGTATTTATAAATGCATAAATAATAGAAATTATACACCATTGATATCATTCAAAAATATTTTTCATGTTCATAGCACCTTATCATAAAAGAGCAAATATACTTCCCTTTTTTATTCAAATGTTCTCATTTATATGTTATATTATCTTTATTTAGAGTTGTTCTTGAGGCACATGAAATAATGAAGGCCTTATAAGATTCTGACCCTTTTGGTCTGAATCGTCACAATTGTTTGAGATAAAAAGGCTATTTTTGTACATCTAATTATGGCATTGACATTAAATGTTGGCACAATATATTAGATGTGCCAAATATTATTCTAAGGAAAAAAAATTAATATTTTCATCAAAGAGTACAGGATCTCCTTAATGTCGTAAAATTTTATTTTAGAAAAAAGAACACAGGTGTTTTAACTTTTTACAATAGTAAGCCATGTGAAAAATACTTTCTTTTACATTCCAGTTTATATGGAATACCAATTATCATATCATACATAATTGTTTACTGACAAGTTATAAATAAAATTTTAAGTATTAAAAAGTATTTTGTTATTGACATAGTTTTACAATACTACCAACTATATATAATGAATTTGTTGCTTAAAACTAGAATAATTTACATCAAAAAAAATAATGTATTAAATCTCGAGTATTAAATTCAAGCATGGTTAATTCTAGATGAAAGTAAGTTTATTTTTAATCATAGACGCTATTACATTTTAAGAATAAAAACAATCAGAAGTTTTAGAGCCAAAAGTTTCCTGTGATACTTAACATCATAAAAATAAATTAAAAAGAGAATATTACACTTATATCAAAGGGTCCAAATTTCTAATCTTGTCTAAATAAAAACTGGAATTAAAACTTTCAGCTAAATCCGTAATGTCATTTTTAATCACAGGAACCGATTTTTTAGAATTAATTTTTAGCATAAAATCAACTAAAATATAAAACTTGTACATAAACAAAAGTAAACTTGTTTAAAATGCGATAAAATGGAAACATTTTATTAATAGTTTAATTTCTAGAAAAACATTTTTCACTACTTTTCTTCTGT
Organism: Pardosa pseudoannulata; assembly: GCA_032207245.1. Taxonomy (NCBI): domain Eukaryota; kingdom Metazoa; phylum Arthropoda; class Arachnida; order Araneae; family Lycosidae; genus Pardosa; species Pardosa pseudoannulata. The sequence continues at coordinate 187,055,191 of CM063504.1, read as the reverse complement.
AATGCACTTGAAAAAAAAATTACCTGTTTAATCAAAAGTATTGGGACTCAATTAATCAAAATTAAGCGGATTTTTCTTTAATTCTTTTCCATTTTTTAAGTTTTAAAAACGTGTTAAAACAATTCAAAGCAATGAAATTTAATAACCTTCGAACAATTAGATAATTATTACATTATTCCAAAAATAACAGTATTACGAATATTTATCAGTAAGAGGTATGTAATTAAAATAAATATTAAAGAGATATAAAAACCTTGTTTCACAAGTTGTTCGTATTTTATGTCGCAACATTAATGTTTTGGACAAATTCACAACAAATCAATACGAGGCAGTTTAAAATTGCGTTCAGACCATAAAAATGCTATTCCAATAATGAGTGCACTAACAGATAAATCGAATATGACAAACATCTTAACTCCGAGTACTACAAACAACACGAGCTTCTACAGGACGAATCGGTACCCCGCATTCTAACCGAGTTAGCTTTATTTTCGTGCAGTTTGGTTCAGGTTTATCCTTATAATAGTCGGCGCATTATTGCTATAGTTGGCGCATTTTTATTAATTTCACTTCTGTGACAGTTCAAGTCAAGGGGTACTATATTTTTTTGTTAATCACTCCAGTTAGCCAAAAATAAATCAAGGAAAAGCAAGGTTACAAATGTTATATTATAAGCAAGAAAAAGAGAGATATGGAGATCTTGGGAATTCTCCTGACCAAGATTGGCGTCTTTTTACCTTAGCGCCAAGTAAGCTTTACGACAATTTATTAGGGGCGTGGTGTACTTGAATCAGATGAATCGAAAGAATAAGAATTCGATTTTAAAAACAACTTATATTTTAGCAGAAATCGGTTGTAAGTGATGCAGAAACGTGTTTCAGGCATCTCGAGAGGAAAAGAAGTCTGGACTTCACAGATTAACGGGCACATTCGGGCGGCCCTTTTTATATCACTGATAGTTCAGCAATCGCTATTTCTCATTCAAACGCACATTTCCTAGACATGATTCCCTAGCACCTAATGACAATAGTTTATGGAATTATCTAAAAAATGTCAAAAAACTTTTCCAAAGCATACCTCATACTAAAATACGCACAGGCTCTATAATTAGACACTCAAGACAAAATTAACACCATCGCCGACTGCTACGAAAACCAGTTCTGTCCCAATAAGGATGTCTTCTGTTCTGAAACTATTGACAAGGTGCACGAAATAAATAATAAATTATTAAACAATAATCTTTCAATATTAATTATGATCCAAGTCCTCCAAAGAATTTAGATGAATTAGTTAGTATAATAAATAATCTCCCAAATAAAAAAGATCCCGGAGTTGATAATATTAGTAATGCTGCTATAAAAAAATCTACCCTCAAACTATGCCAGTATTTTGATCAATCTAATTAACAAAATATTAGAACTCAAATATTTTCCTAAGGATTGGAAAATTGCGACAGTAGTGGACCATCCCTACACCTGGTAGTTACCCTCATTTAGCAAAAAATTACAGACCTATTAGTCTCTTCTCCTCTCTGAGTAAAGTAACAGAACACGTTATATGCGCCAGAATCAACTCCTTCCTCAACACACACAACATCATTAACAACGCTCAATTTGGCTTCAGAGCACAACACTCAACTACATACCAGTTGCTTCGTGTTTCAGAATTCATCCATGATGGATTCGAGAACCTAATGCACACTGGAGCTATTGCTTTTGGCATCGAGAAGGCATTTAACAAAGTATGGCACAGTGGCCTCCTATATAAATTATTTAAACACAAATTGCCAGCTGCCATAATACGCTTAATACACTCATACCTTCTTGACCGGTCCTTCACAGTCCGAAACACACAATACTTTTCCACACACAGATCTATTAAAGCTGGAGCCCTCCAAGGCTCTAAGTTCGGTCCAATATTTAAGTGACATTCTACATCACCAAAACACTATACTAGCCATGTTCGCGGACAATACGGCAATACTAGCTAAAAATAGCAACGTCAAATACATGCACAAATACCTTCAACGACACATTAATCTTCTTAACAGTTGGTTTGAGAGGTGGAGAATAAAAACAAACCCCTCTAAATCTAAAGAAGCAGCATTCACCCCCCCCCCCAATCGGTCTCGGTGTTTTCACTTTGAGAGGGAAGCGTTTCTCTCGACAGTCGGTTGATTTGGAATAAAAATATTAGTTGCAACATCGGTAAAATTTTCAAAGCAAAAAAATCAATCGCTCATATCCTGTATCATGATCAAATGGGAATGGGTAATAAACTGCTCTTATATAAGACGGTTTCAAGGCCCTACGCAGCCCCAGTCTGGGGATCTGCATCCAACACACATCTAGAGATTACAAACCATACAAAACAAAACCCTTCGTTCAATAGTTTGTGCTAATCGCTATCTGCATAACGATATCATTCCCTCCGACTTAAATATAGAATCCATACGGGAATTCGTCAAAAAACTAGCTATTAAATTTTTTTATAAAATTAATCTTATACAAAATGAAGAAATATTTACTATTCCGGATTACGACCCTCAGGAGCATCATAGGCGCCCTAGGGCTACTACGGTACTTCACGAGGATATTTACCCTCATTAACTATTTTATTATTGTAAATATCTTCTGCCCTATTTGAAAAAAAATATTTAAAATAAATAAAAACCTCTGATGCTCTACTATTATTATGCATGTAATATGTCTTGATTTGTTTGTAAATTATTCTATCCCTTTTTTGTAAGCAGTCAATCAGAAGAAATAATAATAGTAGTAATGATAATAATGGGCTTTATGAAGGTATATCTTTAAGTATTGTAATTGTATTTTATTAGTGTTTTCTCTGTCCTCTTCCTACTTATACTATCTGTCAGCCATGTTAAAGGTAAAAATGCCACTTGTGAATATTATATGTTATCAGGGATAGGTGGCCCAAAATAGTCCCTCAACAACAGCAAGCACTTTCTACCAGTCACTGAGTGATCGCTAATACGACTTGGCTGTTTGGGTTGTGTTGTATAAAGTTTTATCATTGTTAACTATTTTCAAGTGAGTAGTCATGAATTTTTTAACTTTTATCGTAACTCCAAGTGTTTTTCCATTGAACATATCGTAAAAATGATATAAGTTAACAAATTTTAAGAACTTTTAATGTATTTTAGAGTAGATATATTTCGTACTTTTATTAAGTTTCTCCTGTTTGTAGACAATATTTAACTAATAGAGAATTCAGGAACTTTTGAAATTTGAGCATAATATTTTCTTAGTGACAACTGGTATATTTGATAAATACTTAAGATTTTTATTAAGTAAATATTTTGATATTTCATATTAAAATTATAATGTTTCATACCGTAAATACATTTAAATAATTTAATATACATTATAGAATACTACATACAGAACTTGTAATTAAGATTTTTAATATCAAGTCCACTGCATACATACTTATTTTTCAATCTGCCCCACACTAACTGTTAGGTTTTTTGAATTGGCAAAGGAATAATGGAGACAGTTATTTAATTATTTTTTATTTTTAAAATCTTATAAAAATTAGTTATCATATTGAAATATGTTTGCATAAGGAATATTGATACCAATATTCCTTATGCAAGTTCACACCAAGTAAATTTAAGTTGTTTAAACATATTATTTGATATTTTTATACCAATACTTTGATTTCAATTGTAAATTTAATTGTTTCTATTGATTTGGCTTAATACATTGCAATGTTTTTTTCTTTTCATATATGTTTTAAATAAAAGGTAGTCAATACTGTAGTTTTTTCCTGAAAGTACTTAGGACTCGTGTTCTGAACCCTGAAGTCAGGTAAATGTTAAAAAAAGAAATGCATTGCTGTATTTACAAGAAAATGACTGTTATATTATTTGAAATAATTTTCTGTACGAACTCTGGCACATTCAGTTTTTAACAGACTTCGCTGTTCTTGTTTTGAAAACATCCTGACAACATTTACTTTAGACCGCAAGCTAATACAAGGATCCGTTCTTCCCGTCATGACATAGGAAGGACGAGTCTTTTTTCTGAGAGGTATGCAGCTTACTTGTGGTATAAGCGATATTCTTTGATTTTGTAGTGCAGCGTTTTTACAGCAGTGTTGCCACCCCTCGTATTAACACCAAAAATGAACCCATGCACAAAATTTCAGATCTCTATCTAGTCAAAAAATGGATTACATAATACCCAGAAGTGAAGTCAAATAAAAGCAATGAAAAAAGGCTTTATTTGAAACATTGTAAATACATATATCATATATATAGTTTACAAGAACATACAGGAGTGACGATTGGCTGTACAAAATGCAAGTTCGGATGGAAAATAATTTTTAGAAAACTGAATCGAAGAGTGAAGCAACTATTTTGGTTGCAGCATGTAGATCTTTCAGAATAAAAGAATTCAAGGCGTGGATAGTGTCAAAAATCGTCTTCATCGGAGTCAAGGGCAGCACGTCTCCTGTCAAACTATGCCAAAAAGAGAAGAAAATTAAATTACAAGATTTTGTTTTTCACCAAATCATGAAAATATTCTTATAACAAAACATTTGACAAGTTAAAACTGTAAATACATATACAATGAAACATGTTAAACACAAAAACATTAAATAATACAATGGTCCCAACAAACTAGTACTTTCATGCATTTTTTCTTTTCTCTTAACACAAAACAAAAATCGCTTAACAAGAAAAGATTTCATTTCCGGGAATGAACAAAATATGGAAAACTGTTAGGAAATACTATCAAACTTAATTCTTCCCATTCCAAATGTTAGTGTAATAAATAAATAAAGCTTGTAAGTGCTGCCACTGACGATTTGTAAATATCACAATCACATGACAGAACTGGTAACAAGTAAAGAATCTGACAACCACCAGATGGGAGATATGCAAAACAGAAGGGCTGGAGGGTGCTTTAAAGGGTGCCTGTTGACGATCGTTAAATCGGTTCAGCATGTTGCTAGCTGAAGAATGATTGAAGCTGTCAGCAAATTTCAGGAGCTGTTCAATATTCCAAACGTGTGCTGATTCTTTATGTTTCTGACAAAAGTGCGAGAATTCTGATACAGCGAAATCCAGAAGACAGTTTACCAAGGATTGTATGTCATCATTTACTCAAGATCAGCAATTGAACTTACAGGATTAAGTGTTCCAGGTTAAGACTCAGTTTTAAGAAAGTCGTACTTTTTTGTACCTTTTATATTACTGAGTGCCAATTTGCACAATTGTATACACGACTTTTATATAAATAAATGTTCAAGTTTAGAACTGTTTCCTTGCTTATTTTATTCGTACTGCCTCACAATTTGCTATACTTTTAATATTTCCAAAGGGCATTTATGGTTCCTTTTTAAAGAATGCTGTATTTTTCCAATTAATTTTAGCAGCCACCCTCACAAAAACAACAGGAGTAAGAAGTCATCAGAAGAATTCTTTGTATTAGATGACAATAATGTGTGTTCAGCCCCAATTATAGCAGAGAGACATTTTGAAGCTCAAAAAATATCACTCATGCAGATTCCTATTTCAAAAAATGAAAATAATGCCACTTCTGTTTATCCGAAATGTAGATCATCATCGAAAGCAAGTAGAATTAATTCATTAAACATACAGTCCAAACATGAATTGAATAACAAAATGGACGACATCGAACCATTTGTTGCTGAAAAAAAGACAATGCAAAGAGAAACTCCTCATTATTTTCCAAAAATGTATTGTATTCAATTTCATTATGTTTTTGTGTCATTGAATACATGCATATATGCAGATCTATGTGAATAAAATGTACTCTAATAAGCTTAACTTTTATCTTGCCATATACTTTAACACAAAATTCTTTTAATAGAAAAAAATATTTCAGTATTAACAGTTTTGCACCAGTTATTAAAACTTAGTTTTAAGATTCCATTTTAAAATAGTATCAAACAAGACGAGAACTCACTTTTACAGTTGGCGTGCTTCGTTTAAACTGTTTATTCACTTCTTCTAAAAGACGAACAAATTCTTTATCTTCTAACTGAAAAAATGAAAGCCCATCCATTAGAATCCATTTATGTTTGAAAATACACTACTCAAAATGGCATCATAAGATTTACAATAAGAATAAAATATCGAACCAAAGTTAATGTGATAATTACTTTAGTTGCTCAGTGATACTAAATATTGCATTTACTTGCACATAACATCATACTTACAAACATCCTAAACATGAACAAAAAATCCATACATTCAAAAGTGCATATATATATATATATATATATATATATATGCCCACCCTATAGCCCCAATATTAGTACTTCAGACTTCTACCTTTTTTCACACTTGCAGCTACATTTTGCATAGGATGCTCAAAATGCGGTTCATCTGTTTTTCGACTCGTGCCCATCAAGTTTCTGGGCTGAAGGTAAAAACTACCAAAATGTTGGCAGAAAAATCATAGATTTGGGTGGCAATTATTACCCACACTAAAGGTAGGCTTTCGTGTTATTTTCTAACTTTATTAGGAACTTTTTTTGGCAGGAAATTTTCATTATAACCTGATACATATATATAGACATATAAATGTATACATACACAGGTATATACATATATATACACATACACACATGTATATATACGTTGAAGTATCATATATATATATGTAATATATCAAAATTATTTAACTTTAATATTTATTTAAAAACATTCTCTCTCCTGTACTAATTTGTTAAAATCTTTTTCCCAGCCTCTAATTGTCTTAAAATTCTTCCCAAAGCTTTCTGTCCTAAAGATGTCAATTTTTTTTGTCTATTCGACACGATTCCCAGCTCTCCCTGGCCGATAGTTCTGCATTTTTCCCGACCTTCAATTCATCGAGTAAGAGGGAAATTTTTTTTGTCTTGGGTGCACCTCTGTTCGAACAGAGGTATTTTTGTGTCTTTCCTTTGTCTGTCGTTGAGTAGTCAAGATGTCCGTTTGAGCAGCTCTGAAATAAAGTTTTAATGAGACTCTTCCCTGTCGGCAGACTGCATTTTTATTACTGCTAGCTGTTTAGCTTTCTCCTTGTCCAGTAGTTTTATAAAAAATCAAGAATACTGCTTAAGAATAAAAACATAAATATTAATTTTTAATTTTTATGTAGTAATATTATTACATACTAACCCCTTTTATTCTCTTAAGAAATTACACACATTCTTATTTTAAACACAATATATTGTTATCTCATATATAATTCTGTTTTCCTATGAGCCAATAAACACCTCTGTATCACACTCAAACTAAATCTTTAAATTAAATAAATAAAAAAAAAAATACTTGAGAAAAATCTTTATGTTTAAAATAAGATGCAGAAGAGTGCTGCTTAAAAATCATTCTACACACACACATATATATATATATATATATATATATATATATATATATATATATATATATATATATTTAAAGATGGATATCTTTTGTTTTAAACTATGCTCCTGTATCATCATTTCAGCTATAACTTCTAAAATTTTAATCAAGGATGGAACTTCTAAATTCAGTTTATATCATTTGATTCCTTTTTCATTTTGCATTGCTATGGGGTATTGTCACAATATACAGTACAAATTTTGAAATTCTGTTGTAGGTTAAAGCAAAACCTCAAGCTGTAAAATTTTTTCTAAAAATACATATGTATGTGCATATACATTCATTCAATATATATATATATATATATATATATATATATGCATACAAACATATACATATGTATGTATGTTTATATCTATATATATATATATATATATATATATAAATCATCTTAATTATAAACAGAGAATGTTTATGTATATTCAACTTGTCTTCATCACAGATTACATAATTTTTTTTTTCCAGATCTTTAGAAAAAAAAATCATAGAGATGTCAGTTTCACAATGAAAAATAATAACTTAAAAGGCACATGACTGTTTTTTGTAAGGGGCCATTATCTGTGCAAATGAAAGATTTTGTGGGTTTTGTTATTGAGTGCTATGATCTATTTTTTTGGAATAGAGACCAGAGCCAAGAGCTTAAAGCCAAATGGCTACAAATATCCATGCCACAGTGGGATTCAAAACCACCAACTCTGGTGCAAATGGAAGAGTCATCCGTTTTCCCAGGAAAGATCTTTAATTAAACTCACTGTAACATATATAAGGTATAGTTTCTGAATATAAGGGTACAATTTTCCTTCACAAACTTAACCAAAGTTCATATATACCAAAGTGAAAAAAAAACAATTGCTAGACCGTTCAAATAGGTCATTTAGAAGCCAAAAATATGGCCATACAGGTAAAGGGGTGGAAATATTTTCCATTCGACCTCGAGATAAATACAGGGACATATCTTAAAACTGGTGAAGAAAAACAACTTACATTTAAAATTTTAATAAACTTCATGTGTCTTAGTTCATTTCGTAATTTACACTAACTTATCTCAATTACTTCCGCTGAGCACGGTTTGATAATCCAAGAACCTGCAACCGATGATATTTTTACTTAGATGTAAACAACACATTTCAATTCTGGTAAATTTAAAAAAAGATAACTTTTTCTTAAATTTAAGCAGTATAAGCAGGAAGAAAGAAAAAGAAAAGAGAAGGGAAATGACTCAGGGAAGAAAAAAAAAAAAGATGCTATCTTTTGCAATTTATCGATGGCTTCCGGGTTACATAGAATTGTGTTTATTACAAGATTGGCCGATCGGCTACCACAATTCTGTTGTTTTGGAACGTTTATAACACAGATAAAAGTCATTTAAAATATATTTTTTCAATTTTTATGTTTTCTTATTTCAAACTTTTTACAAGCTTTATTTACTTTTTGCCATTATGCAATTTCTTTTTTGTTCTTTATCTTTTACTGTTTCATTCATTTTTGCCCATTAGGAGACTTTTTGTTGCCAAAAAGTATATGTATTACATCTGTAAAGTTGCACATTTAAAAAAAAATACATAGGAAGAAAAAGCATAGGAAAAAAATGGGCCTTTAGACATACCAAAACTCCTGCAGATCGAATGTTAAAAAAAAAAAAAAAAAAAAAAAAAAAAATTAACAGTGAAATTCTTTACCTGTGACCGTATCTGTCCTGTTCGTGCCATGTTGATGATCATATTTTCTAACATTTTTCCATTTTCAGGCTTGGCAATAGATATTGTACTTACTGAAAATGAAAAAAATATATATGAATAAAACACAGTTTTCATTCAAATAAGTCTAATTGTATCAAGATCCATAAATATTTAAAGAAAACAAAAATCTTCAAAAAATATGTGATATTTTGAACCTATTAGTATTTGTCACTTCTATGTGCCAATCAAGGTTGGGTTCAAAAGCTGGTTTTTGACATGAGAAACCATGAAAGAGCCACAATCTTAGGAATGCTATTTAAGATATAATTGAAATGATATTCTATGTGGTTAAAGCAATTCAAAGTAATCATCCATTATTATGACTAAATGTATTATCTTTCAGTGATAGGGCTGTGCAATAAAATATTAACAGCGTCCTCAGAATGCTTAGGAAGTACTGTGAGAATGGAATGCCATCTAATATACAGGTAGTACAAAAAAGTCAACGACTTCACAGACAAAAAAGAAAAAATTAAATCTTTACTTAAGAGTAATATATAAAGCTCATCCTATCCTGCCTGCTAGTACTAACATAAAAATGTTCATTATGTCAAACAGGGAAAAAAGTCAACAAAAAGAATCATTATGTGTGTATATATATATATATATATATATATATATATATATATATATATATATATATATATATATAGACACATGTGTATATAGATACATTTATATACTTACACAAACATATACATGTATACATACATAAATGAAAACTCTATACAGTAAATACAATCATTTATACATATATATGTATAGATATACATATATACTTATATACATACATGTATATATAGATACAATTATATACATATATATTCATACACCAAACTGAATATATACATGTATATGTATACATATGCAGATAAATTTATATACATATACACTAGTGAAAATTATTAATATTATTGCAAAAATCTGGAATTTGGGAGTACTCCCTGGAACACAATTGCTACTGCAATTTATTTGAGGGTATACATCACTGTTATACTTTCAAAAATTTGATTTTTAGATTTTTACGTTTTTTAAATTTCTGGTCCTTTTATAATCTAAATCTTTTAAATACAAACCTCACTAAAATATTCAAATTAAAACGTGTAAAACTTTACAAACTTTTCATTTATTAACATAGCTTTTAAAGGAACAAACGGTTCAAGGGTCAAAGCTTATAGTCCACCTGTTCCTGTTCTCTTTTACCTCTAGAACGATGGGAAATGCTGACTATTGTGGAATATTCACTCTGCTGCTAAAATACAAATTATAACAAAAGTTTGACAAGAATTTATTTTGAAAAATAGTTTTTGCTTTTTGAAATTTAAACTACCATGGTAGAAATTTTTAACCCAGAAGATATTATTTCTAAACTTGCAAGGGTAATTGAAAAATATCCAGAATTCCGAGGTATTCCCAGATTCCAATCAACCCAGTTTATGAGATAATGTTTCCATATGAGCTAATATAGAAGAGCCAAACCTAAATAGTATTTTTAGGATGTATTCGATTCTGTTTTACCTGTACGTGCCAACGAGTTAATGAAGCAATGCTTTATATTAACAAACAAATATATTCTAATAATTTCTCATCAGCCTAACTTAGCAATAAATGGGAACGCTTGTACTCAAGTAGCAATGAATAGTTCTTAGTTATATTCATAGCTTCCATTTGAATCATGTGTTTTATGTACTTATAGACAGAATTTTCACTGTACAGTCACTTTAATTTTTTTGTAATAAAAATCAATTGGTTTTGCTTTATAAATATGTAATATGAATTTTATTAAAAATCTTTTTTGGAGAATTTTCTAAGTTCTCTCATTCTACATAATAGTTTAAAGTCGTGGAATATAATTTCAAGCTTACCATATGTTTCCTTTTTTTTGGGGGGGGGCATCTTTTCAAACAAAGAGCAGGGTGTATGAATCTCTCTTTCTATATATATATATATATATATATCAGTGGCATGAGGTAGGTGTTCATGCAGGGTGTGCAGAGAGCAACAACAACAATAATAATAAAACCATAAAAATGTACATTAAACACTTCCTTAACATTTATTATTCATTTGTACACAAAATCCATACGTCTATCCGTATTACTAATAAAATAACAAAAAGCTTATATTTCCACAAAAAACTTAATTTTCAGAAAACGTAGCACTACACAGCCCCCGCCGCTGCGGTGCCTCATCCGGATGCTCCTTGACACCAACAAACCGAACGTCTATTCCATGTGCAGAGGATTTCGCTGCACGCTGGCACAATAGAACGAACTGTTTCTCTTTCAGTCAGTGGATTAAATTATATTTATTAATCGTTTTTAACATTTGGAAATCCTATATTCTGTGAAAACCATCTTCACAATTTTTAAAAATAAAACCAGGGGATATGGTATTACAGATATAACTTATATACTGCCTGTAAAACATAATGAATGGTAAAATTTGGACTGTTCTGTTACAATTTGTTTCTTTTTTGTCCAACAAAACAAAATTGTTTTTCAGCGAATTATTCCTATAAATATAATATATCACCGAAATTAATTTAGCACACTAAAACATTTCACTTTATATTGATGAAATACTTCTTTTATATTTTCATGAAAACAAAATCTTACAATATATAAATTTAAACATTAACCGTCTGCAAAATCGCATGGCCAGTTAATCATTTAAAAATCCAAAAGCGCTTCAGCACGTAAGTCCCCGCTCTAATACAACGCTTAATAAACCGTACCTTCAGATGATTCTGAATGCCAAGTGAAGGAAAAATAGCTGCACTTGCCTCAGTGCAACAGTATGCTGTGCTTCTAAAGTAGCCCATACATATAAAGCGTGATTTTCAATTTAGTGCGCAGTGAATACACATAAAAATTTCTTATGTTTGTTTGCTTTTGAACATGCTACGTGGTGCAGCACCTAGAACCGCACACACTGCGAGAATACAAGCAAGCAAATCAACATAATATTTGAATATATTATAAATGATATTTATTATATACCATATAAAGATAGGTAGACATAGGTGCAGAAATTTATTGTCTCTCATAATTTTGCTAGGGTGTGCAGTGCACACCCTGCACATATGGACCGCACGCCACTGATTTATATATATATATATACACCAGATTTCGCACCTGAAGTCTTGCATTGTGACGCCTGGCCCAATGGACAGGAACCTGAAAGTGATAGGCACGTGCCTCTTAAATCTCTTTTGTATTTTCAATCTATTGTTAATAAATATTTATTTATTCCATTTGTAACCTTTTTTTTTTTCTGATCACCCCTCATACATACAGGGTCAGAGATAGCAGGAGTGTATTGTGTGCATGCAAGCTGGTAATCTATTTTCTAGGACACCCTATGAAATATCTATTAGGTGTATGCACTGATAAGGGGGGGGGGACAAATACAACTTTACACACAGGAATAGGGGGCACCTAAATATAACCTTGTTTACAGGCAGCTAATAGCCCTGCATATATATTTAATATATACAAATAGATATGTATGTATATACACATATATATATATATATATATATTTATATATATACACATATATATCTATACATATGGATACATATGTGTGTGTATATATATATGATAATACATATGTATATATACACACATACATATGTATGTATATATATATGCACACATTCATATATTTATATGTATTTATTTATATCTAAACACAGTTTCTTCACGTGTTTACATATTAAAAAAAAGTAGTATTAAAATCATTTCAACCCTGATTTTTTAACCCACTGAAAAACTAGATGAAAAGCTAGGTAACCCAGCTAACTGCTTGGTTTGGTTTTAAGAGCACTATGGTCTAAAATTTTGCTCACAAAGCTAACTGCTTGATATACCTGTATGTTTTATATATATACATATATATATATATATATATATATATATATATATATACACACACATATATACAGTTATATACAAATAAATATGCATATATATACTGGTACATATATGTAATATATGTATATTGCGAGTTAACATAAAAATCTGCAAAAATAATTTACATGCATTTGAAATAGTTTTTGAAAAATTATCACAGCTTACATCGACTTCGAGCTTCTTTTGATAAGACTTGAGTTAGGATTTGATTTTTAAATTCTTCTTCTTTAGCTTTTTGTTCTTCGGCAGCTGCCTGATTTCCTGGACCTCCCTAGAAAGGAAATTCATATAAAGAATTTAATAAACACACGTTTCTGATTTTAACCGATTTTACCTTTTAAGCATACAAATTTACTTAAATGTTAAGCACGTCAAATGAACCAATGCATATCACAAATCTGTCTGGGGAATATGTAATAAAACATTTCAACTTGTATAATTCAAGGAATAGTGCTAGTTAAAGTGTAGCAAATGAGAGAGAAGCTGAATTCAAAATTTAAATAACTGCTTTTAACTTTTGGGTGGCATGTTCTGGCATTTATCGAATCAAATTGTGATTTCGGCATGACTTTCGCAGACGCGTAAAGCCATATCTTTCTTTCAATAACTTTTTGAAGTAGTAGCTATGCTTTATCGCAACATACAACATTTTATTTAAATAATTGTTAATTATTAGGTGTAAAATATATGATTAAAGGTAGATATAATCAGTTTTGTTTTATTGTAAAAGAGCAGATGGGTAAGAAGTATATCATAGATCTGCATAAACATTAATTTAATTAAATTTGAAGACCATTTACTCACCGGATTTCGTTGTCCTTGTAACTCAGCTAAACGTTTAGCTCTCAACATTTGTAACTCTTCGTCATCCATGATGAATTTATTTTTCTGTTTACAAACCCGAAGGAAAGAGAAATCTTGAAAGCATTCGGAGAACCAGACACGAGTTTTATTTAGTTGTCGATTGCTTGTTACCTAGTTTGGTTAAAGGATTGTGTTCAAAAGAAAATGCCGATACCGTTTATACGAATTTAACACTAATTTATTACTGAAATTTTAAGAGCCTTTTATCGATCTAATTTTTAACGATGAATAATAGTTAGTATCATTGTTTAAAATTTTAAAATTAAACAGTTAAACTCTTTGGAAATTTTCAGGTACCGAATAAACTATTATGAATGGTGAAAATATGTATGAATTACCCTTTTTTGTGAAAGTTTAATATCTTTAAAATTTTGTCCTTAAATATTCCATTAACTAATTTCTATTACTCTTGATGGTGCATTCCCAAATGAATGTGAATCATTCTTTGAATCGATTCGTCTAAATGAAATGGTTGCGTTTCCTGGTCGCATGCGTTTCCTGGTGTGTTATTTTAGAGACGGAGCTTTGAATCATTTTGGCATTTCGCGTTTAGATGGTGCTAGTTTCGATTTTTCTGTTTCCCTTTAGTATTTCAGTCGTATTTATGCTCCGTAACAAAGGTTTTATTATATTCTGAATAATACCAGGCAGCCCGTTTAAAAAAATAGTCAAAACTTTAGAGGTGTCAACAGCGGCTAAGCTAGGTCTAGTGGACTTCGATTCTTGTACATCTATATGAATACCTTCGTTGTGAGTGAGACAGCTATTTATTACTTGTGTGTCAAATTTGAAAAATATAATAGTGTAGGTATTCCGAAATGCTACCGCTGTCAGGAGTACGCCCATTCCTTCACTTCTAATCTAGTATCAGTTCCCCAAATAATCCCACAGCATATATTAGACATTGAAGCAAATAAAAACAAAATCCACACACTTCATTCCAACTATTAATCTTCTTAGGCTAAAAATAGTGTGTTAGTGTACCCTCAAAAGTTGCAACTCCCAAACGTCGACCCCAAAAAATCTTTTAATATAACTAAAAGTAATAGTCAATCGGCCAGAGAATCTAGTATAAATAAAAATCTAAAACACACAAAAATTACCGATGAAAATAAAAATAACAACCGTAACTCAGAAGGTATAGGTTGTAAATTTCATGAATAAAATGCAAAAGACGTTATTAATGTTGTGCTTCGACACTGGTGCAAGGTTGATTCAGCCTTTTATCCCTTCAGTGGGTGAGAACCAAGCTTGCTTGGGATCTCAACACTGGGGGTTGACCACCTAACCAGACCCTATACTTCGTACCCTAGGGCTCTTGGCCTCGGAAACGGAGACTGGCACTGTAGGCTCTGGACTCTTGCGCCAAGGAGTTTAGTTTATATTTCTATATAACTTATGTCTATAACTTTGAAAACGTCATGTCGCACAATACACACTATGCACAAACCAAATAATATTTCCATTCATGAATTATTCGTCCCCATTTATAGTTATACAAACCTATAATAAGTATGACATCATTCATTTGTTAATGAATCGTATTTCTCTCAAAATTGATCTCTGACATCATTTAAATCTACACATTCAGATATTTATATATCTCCCATGCAATAAAGATCTCTACAGTCGAAGAGAGAAAGGCACTGAGATCTCTTACTAAAGTTTCAACAATTAAATATAAAATTGTAAACTATATATTACGTTACGGTAAGGATCCGCAAATTCAAGGCGGACTTGTAATTTATATTGGAAATCATTTCGCTTATTCATTATCCATTATGAATAATTTAAGCACGATATTAAAAGGCATTTTAAACAACAGATGGACTGCATTATTGGATAATAAAAGGGTGTTTAACGCAAAACATTTGTTAACACGAAATAGAACATCGGTTCCGATAAAATATTATATATTTTTAATGCTTTTTTTTTCTCTTAAAGGGAAAATATTATTATTGTAAATGTTTTTGTTTCATTGATTTTGATTAAATACATGCATTTATACATATTTAGGTAAAAAAAAATGTACTCTAATAAACTTAGTTTCGTTACACATATGTCTTTTTTTTTTTGCCATATTCTTTAACACAGAAGAATATTCCAGTCGCTTATGGTTCATGTTAAACAATTTTCACTGTATATATTCATGTTTGTAATCTAGTATTACTGATAACGATTATAATAAATCCAGCCATTTTAGTCTAGGAAGTTTTAAAAAAGTAAAGTAAAAAAACAAAAAGCATCATGGTTTTTTTTCGAAAGACGTGGCAACTTGCACACAGTTGAAGACAATTTTTAAGCAAATATTCTACAATGAAAAGCTTATAAAATAAACATTTAGTTAGAACAAAAATATGAACTTCCCTTGTCGGTAACTAATGGAAAGAACACCTCCGTTACGAAGAAAATAAAGGTGTGTTCAGTGCTGCCATCTACCAATCTCTTAATAAACTAAAATCGCTGAATTTTTAAAAATTTTCTATGATATAAATAAATATATATATTGAACAATAAACATTTCTAATGGTAGGCATTTTTGTTTATCCTGTTATTTATTCAAAGTTCAAAGAAATTTCTTTAATAGTTACGAGCTGTTTAGAATAATTATTTTTCTAGATTTTTTTTTAAGTTCTCTTCCTCAACTACATCTGTTCTTTTTTTTTTTTATTCCTGCAATGATATTTTCAACTCAGTTCGTTATACTGAAAGTTAAAAATATAAACTGCTCTCTCCTCAAATCAATAACCATGGAGCAAGACATTGTTATCTCAGAATGATATTTCCGTAAAATTGCAGGTCATGTTATACCTTTAATAACAGAAATATTGTTTTGCAATAAAAGAGAATAACGGTCAGTTTAACAGCTTGGAACGTGTCAATGAATGTAACATTTTAATGACTTTCAAGTCAAGTCTTATCAATTTGTGTTAGGCAACACATTAAATTCAATATATTTTACTCTTGTAAGTTTTACTAAATTAACTATTCATCATGAAGGATCGAAATTCATCTGACATATATATGTATGTATACATATACATGTATGACACGGTCCGAGCTTAAGGCATGGAAGACACATGCTATCTATATTGTTATCCTTCTGTCCATTTAGAAATCTAATGTTAATTTTGACAATCAAATTATCTCCGAGTTCTCGTCAGAAACTCTCTTGGCTTTGCAATAGATTACTATGTCTATTCAGCTTTTTCACTCTGTAGAGTTCTGCTCGACGTGTCTTGCTTATTACGTGGTCGTCAATGAGTTCTAACTATTTTTAATCATAACTCATAATTTTAATTTTTAAATGCATTATATATATATATAAATATATATATATATGTTATATAATATATTCATATATTAATATATATTTATATATATATAATATACATATATATGTATATATATATATATATGTATATATATATATATATATATATATATATATATATATATATATATATATATATATTTATTTATAATTATATATTACACATATTAATACGTATATATATATATATATAATGTGTACACTTTACACACATATATACATATATACATATATACACATATATATATATATATATACATATATATATAATATATATATATAACATGTATATTTTATATTTATATATATATACATATATATATACGTATTTTATATATTTATAATATATATATATATATATATATATATATATATATATATATATATATACATATATATATATATATACATATATATATATATATATATATATATATATATTATATATATATATGTACACATATATAACACATATATACATATAAATATATATACACATATATACATATATATATATATATACATATAAATATATATATATATATATATACATATATATATATATATATACACATATATATATATATATATACATATATATACATATATATACATATATATACATATTTATACATATATATACATATATACATATATATACATATTTATACATATATATACATATATATACATATATATACATATATATACATATATATACATATATACATATATACATATATACATATATATATTTATATATATATATATCATACATGTATATATATATATATAATATATATATATATATATATATGTGTGTGTGTGTGTGTGTGCATGTATATATATATATATATATATATATATATATATATATATATACATATATGCTTATATATATGCATGTACATATGCATATCTATACATATATATATGCATGTATACATATACGCACACACTGATATATATATATATATATATATATATATATATATATATATATATAGACACACACAGATATACACATATGTGTATGCATACATACATACACATACAATATATATAATACATATATATATATATATATATATATGTATATACACATACATACTTATAGAGATATATATATGTGTGAGTGTATGTATAGATGTAGATGTTTGAAATGCATTGCACGAAAGTGATGTTCAAGAAAAACGAGAGAGTGATGGAAGAATAAAATTTTTATTACAGTTCAATATCTGCAAAATACTATGTTACAAAAAATACAAGCACCTACTCTACTCTACCGAAGGATTTCACAAGCGCTTCCACAAAAGTTCTACTTCCAAACTAAGGCGATTGCTCTTTTAGAAGTCATTTCTTTATGTTTATTCTTACATTCCAATTTCTACGAAATGTCTCCCGAAATCGGTTCCAATTTTCGAAGGAGTGGTTCATGCGACTCTTAATGGGAAAGTCGTCATTTTCGAATTGTTACGCCTTCATTTTTTTTTAAACATAGCTCGAACTAATTATTCTCTTGACACACATAGCTCTTTATTATAAAAATATTTTTGTTCGAAAGTTTTAAATGAGAGGCACTTTTTTGTTAAGAAAAATGGCACCGACTCGCAGCATTACTATAAAAAGTGTTCAGTTTCATACAAAGTCGTTGTTTTAAAACATATTACAATATCTGAAAATTACTTTCAACTTTAATTTGTACCGATGAAGATACACCTATATTTAAAAAAATATTTCCCAAAAGTGAAAAATTTTCATTAAAAAATTGATTGAATAAAAAAAAACGTTACGGGAAATAGACTTGAAAATGAAAGTTCGATCGGACGCAAAGGAAGCCTGTAAAAAATGGGACGGAAAAACCTCTTTGCGCGTCACAAATTGAGAAATATGAAGTTCCATTTTTTGAGAGCCGACATTCTTTCATTCCGCCCGATGTCGGAATTTTTCAATGCGGATTGGTTTAAAATGTCCAAATGTCAACTTCCACTTATATATATATATTCTGAAAAATCAAATGGGGGATCTATTGAAGAGTCGCATCACCTCACAATTAAAGTATTATAATATATACTATTGTAATACAGGATGCGGCGAAAAAAAAATTTGGATTTCCTTTTGTCTATCACTTTAGTTATAAAATATCGGCGTTTTAGAATTCATTTAGAATAAGGTAAAAATGTAAAATCGTTCGTTTGCTTCATAGGACAAATGCAATCAAAAAAGCGAGTGCGACGGAATCCGAGAAATTTCATGAGGAAGAGATTTTTAGAGCAGAGACAAACACGGGCGGCTCCAAACAGGTCGGAACGGACCGCAAGTTAACGACATTCCTTTTCACTGTCCCCTAGGTCAGGGTTCGACACCCAAACTCGCTCATGGTATGTGGAAGAATAATTAATATATATATATATATATATATATATATATATATATATATATATATATATATATATATATACATGTATGCATACATACACTAACACATATGTACATATATGTACACACACACACACACATATATATATATACATATATGTCATATCAAGAAATTGAGTATGTATACATAGAGTATGTATATATACATATATACATGTATGCATACATGTATGTACATGTGTCCAAAAAGAATATACATACATTTATGTATATTCTTTTTGGATATCTGCGGTCCGCCGTTTCGTTCACAAAGGCTAACGAGATAAAAGCCTACTGCTTAATTCCGAACGGCTGCTAACATCGATGTCGTAACGGGATTCGAACCCACCAACTCCGAGACCGAAGATCAGCACCCTAACCCTTCGGACTGGGTTTCTTTTTTTCTGTGATAAGGGCTTTAAAATAAACCAAAACATTGCTAAAAACGCACTCGTGTTCAATGAGACAGAAGCCATCTCTAGATAGGAACGACAACAAAATGGCGACCAAGCAGATCAGTAATGGGCCTCTGCGGAAATCAATTCAGTTCGCTGCCTACTCTTATTTATTCATTGCTTTGTTTCGAATGAACTTATGGAAAAACTTTCGCCGCACCCTGTACACTGACTGCAGTACAATCGTTCACGAATACACGTGCCATTAAATGAGTTCTAATTCAGAACAAATCACATTTGAGGGTATTTCATATGTTTCCATTTTGAGAATCCTAGTTTCATGGCAGGTCCGAGCTCTGAAGGTCTGGACACAACACTCCAGGACGAGGCCAGGAAGTGCCTGAAAAGAAAAAAAAGAAAATAGACATCAAATAATACTTTTGGTGAAGAGGAAATCAAATTTAG
>CM063504.1:186999654-187024654 GCA_032207245.1 Pardosa pseudoannulata | reverse complement strand
AACGTTTTATCAATAAAAACGTTTTAACCTGAAAGAAAAAAAAATCATTTTACAGAAAAAAAGGTAAGTCCTATGTATAGAAAAAAAACCTTTCAATAGATTGGTTTGGCTTTTGAGCGCTACGGTCTATTTTTTGCAACACGAGGGCTAATGAGACCGGGACCTACTGCTTAAAGCCGATCCCGAACGGCTACGAACATCCATGCCGTAGTGGGAATCGAACCCACGAACTCTGTTTCCGAAGGCCAGCACTCTAACCATTCGACCATCGTTCGGCCCTTTCAATAAAAGAATAATAGACACTCTGGAGAGAAAAAATTCTACAGAAAAATCATTATTCATTGTAAAGAAATCCGTTTTATTGAAAACACGTGACTCGCTCTCAAGAATGTTTTATAGGCATCATTACGACGCTGACGTTTTAAGGCATAAAAACACCTTCCTCACTCTTTTTAATATAATTTTTAATGTATATATACATGTATGAAGATATATATATATGTATATATATATATATATATATATATATATATATATATATATATATATATATATATATATATTATTCCCATTTTTCGTAAACAGATAAAAGTAATTCTTTAATAACTGTTTGTAGAATATTTAAATATATAAAAGCGTATACAAGTTAAAAAATTTAAGAAAGCTGTTTTCCCATGCTGGTTTTGATAGCTAACGCCGTGAGACAATTGTAAAATAATATCTTGGGTTTCCATCCACTCCAGATGACAAAGACCTCTATTAAAATTTATAACATATCTCGCTTAAGAGGGATTCTCCCACGCAGCTACCTGTATGTGCTGAAGTACTCCGTGCGACTGAGTGAACCTTCAGAGCCTGAAGTACTCCGTGCGACCGAGTGAACCTTCAGAGCCTGAAGTACTCCGTGCGACTGAGTGAACCTTCAGAGCCTGAAGTACTCCGTGCGACTGAGTGCACCTTCAGAGCCTGAAGTACTCCGTGCGGCTGAGTGAACCTTCAGAGCCTGAAGTACTCCGGGCGACTGAGTGAACCTTCAGAGCCTTAAGTACTCCGTGCGACTGAGTGAACCTTCAGAGCCTTAGGTACTCCGTGCGGTTGAGTGAACCTTCAGAGCCTGAAGTACTCCGTGCGGCTGAGTGAACCTTCAGAGCCTGAAGTACTCCGGGCGACTGAGTGAACCTTCAGAGCCTTAAGTACTCCGTGCGACTGAGTGAACCTTCAGAGCCTGAAGTACTCCGTGCGACTGAGTGAACCTTCAGAGCCTGAAGTACTCCGTGCGACTGAGTGAACCTTCAGAGCCTGAAGTACTCCGTGCGGCTGAGTGAACCTTCAGAGCCTGAAGTACTCCGGGCGACTGAGTGAACCTTCAGAGCCTTAAGTACTCCGTGCGACTGAGTGAACCTTCAGAGCCTTAGGTACTCCGTGCGGCTGAGTGAACCTTCAGAGCCTGAAGTACTCCGTGCGGCTGAGTGAACCTTCAGAGCCTGAAGTACTCCGGGCGACTGAGTGAACCTTCAGAGCCTTAAGTACTCCGTGCGACTGAGTGAACCTTCAGAGCCTGAAGTACTCCGTGCGACCGAGTGAACCTTCAGAGCCTGAAGTACTCCGTGCGACCGAGTGAACCTTCAGAGCCTGAAGTACTCCGTGCGACTGAGTGAACCTTCAGAGCCTGAAGTACTCCGTGCGACTGAGTGAACCTTCAGAGCCTGAAGTACTCCGTGCGGCTGAGTGAACCTTCAGAGCCTGAAGTACTCCGTGCGACTGAGTGAACCTTCAGAGCCTGAAGTACTCCGTGCGACTGAGTGAACCTTCAGAGCAGCTGCTGAAGGTGTTGCTCACCTTGCTGAGCCTCTTTCCGGGCCTCCCCGTGACCGGGATGTACTGCCTGAGTTTGGCGAATCCCATGTTGACGAGTCGGACGCGCTTCCTCTCTCGCTCGTTCCTGCGGGCCACGGGTCCCGAGTGTGAGCCCCGGTCGGGGCACCAGGAAGGGGGCGGCGAGACGGACTCCGGGCAGTACGACAGCGGCAGAGGGTACTCCTGCTGGGGATACATGGCCGAGCCGCACTCGCCTCGCGCTACACTGGCATCTGCGAAAAGAAAAAAATGGAAATGTACACACACATGCGTTCGAGGCCTCGTCTTGCTCACTGATACATTTAAGCACAACTCCTCTTATGGTAAAATGACGAGTGCAGCTCGTCATTCGTTTTTCAGGATATGAATATATATATACATATACATGACATATATAAACGTTTATTTATATATATATATATATATATATATTTATATATATATATATATATATATATATACAAAATTTCGCTCTTTAGTGAAAAACATATAGCAAGTATATATGCAACAAGTGGTTTTTTTTTTACTTGCACGGACTGTGCTCAGAAAACTATCGCGATATATATAAATACATACATACATATATATATATATATATATATATATATATATATATATATATATATATATATATATATATATATAATACACATATATGTGTATATATATGCACATATATATGTACATATATTTTTGAATATACACACTCTCATATACAAGCATATACTTTTATCATATATATATATATATATATATATATATATATATATGTCTTGTTGTAATAACTGGAGTAAAAAACGCCCCCTGTTAGTGAAATTTTGAACTAATTGCTTTTATAGGAATCTCTTTTCGTAACTTTGTGGAGAATAGTTGTGATGCAAAAGAATCCAACCGCATGGAATCGTGCAGACAATGACGTCATCGGCCGGTTCATTAATCAACGCTCTCGAAATCGTTGGGGAAATCAGGAAGTGTCAACGGAACATGTTTCTTTCTCTCCAATACGACGTTTATTACAAAAAAAAATGAAATTCGAGTTTTTTTTTTTTAGTTTAATGCCTTTTAAATAATCTAATTATGAGGTCGCAGTCGAAAGGAATTTTCATTTTCGGGTGGTCTTCGCTCACGAGGGTCCTTTGCCGATCTCCCTTTTGCATACGGTTTCGAATCAGGGAATATTCTGTATCATTCATTTAGAAGCGAGCAGATTCTATTCAGTGTGACACAAGAACGTGTTCGATACTCTGCCCCTTGAACACACTCACAACTTTCAAACTCGAACTCACGAAATATTTCTGATGTTAAGTTATATATCAAATATTTATTAACAACAATATAAAAATATTCTGCAGCAAAAACGTTCTATGGAAAAGCTATCCCTCGAAAGATAAAATAAGCATTTTATATATAAAAAAAACATTCCCTACAAGGGGAAAATATTCCATAAGTAAACATTATCTCATTTTCTCTGAAGTAAAGAGTGTTCTACAGAAAAAATATTAGACACTCTAAAGAGAAATACATTCTATATATAATACTAGATGACCCTCCGACAGAAGTTGTCCCGTTTTAACTCTCTGAGTCCGAAAACTGTAAAATGTTTTTAAATCAATTATAAGTTGGACCTTTTGGATGGAACAGTAAGACAAACAAAATTATTTTAAAAAACACTCGAGGCCCCAGTCCTCCCCGACATCGTTCGATTCCGACTTCTCCTACTGCTCCGTTGCTTTCCAGCGAAGTCCGAAGAACCTCGAAAAGCGAACCATTCTGAACTTTAAATAAAAAAAAAAACATCGGATCCAGTTGGAAATGTAAACGATTCTCGAACCCATTTCATTACATACACCAAATTTCACCAAATCGGTCCAGCCGTTTAGGAGGACCAACACACGAACACAGGAATTATATATATATATATATATATATATATATATATATATATATAAAGATATTATTAAAAGAAAAAACACTATAGAAAAATATTCATTTTAAAAAACATTCTATAGAATATAGGTGTTCACTGTAAACAAAAAACTTTTACCAATAATTATTCCTACTAAAGGAAAAACATTTATTCTAAAGAAAAAATACTCTACAGTAAAATGAGTCACTCTAAAAATCATTTCATAGAATTTAGAGTGTCAACTCAAAAGAAAAAAACATTCTACAAAAACTCTTATTTACTCAATGTATAGAAAAAAAATAGTTATTACTCTGAAGGAAAAGCATTTTAGAGTTAAAACACTATTCACTCTAAAAAAATTCTGTATAAAAATATTAACTTTGAAGGAAAATACATTCTACAGAAAAACATTCACTCTAAAATCATCCACACTAAAGAAAAATATTCTACATAAAAACATTCACTCTGTTGAAAAAGCATTTTGTCGTGAAACATTCTCTTTAAAGACAAAACATTCCATAGATACTTAATCTAAAGAAAAAAAAAATCATTCTTCTGAAAAAAAGTAGTCACTCTAAAGAAAAAAACCCTTTCAATAGAAAAATAAAATCTACCCAGGAGAAAAACATTCTATAGAAAAACGTTATTCATTCTAAAGATTTTTCGAATCCGGGGATATTCTGTATCACGAGTTTAGAAGTGAACCGATTCTATTATGTGTGAGACAAGAATACGTTCGATATTCTCATCGGTTCTTTATTTTCCAGTCTACAAGTTCAACACACTCTTGAATGGTTCAAAAAAGGCCGCAGGAGATCTTAAGTGCTCGAAGATATTTCGATTTTAATATTGGAATTCACTGAAGAGCCACTGAATTAGGGACACGCCAATTGGGTCCCCTCCTGTATGCTGTGGTCACTGCGTGTATAGCGCGACCTGGGGTTGTTCGGAATGAGTTGTTGGAATGGCCAATATGGGTAAACTGTCCTACTGAGACGCCTTCGATCGCGGACAAATCGTAGGTGCGCGACGTACGGGCCATTCCATTTCCGAAATCGTCAGACAGCCAGGATATTCGAGGTCGACAGGGTCAAGAAATGCATGGAAGGAGTACAAGAAGCGAGCGATCGGGCCAACTGCAAAGGACAGTGCGTGGCTCAGGTCAAACGTTGACCACCCAGTTGAACGAGGGACTGTGCAACGCTCGCTTCACTGGGGTGGAAACGACGAGTGGCATGGAGTCTCGATTCCGACTACTTCAGGCCGTGGATCCCGCATGCCAGGTTGGAACTGTATAAGAAAATGGTGACCCCATCGGGGTCTGGGATGTGCACTTTGGTTCGTGTACCAACCCCCCCTCAATGCCATTCGGTACCTTTTGGATCATCCCCTCCATCCGTTATATTGTTCTTTCTTCGTTTGGAGAGAGAGGGGGGGAGAATCGAACCCTCCAACCAACAGGACATCATTCTATGGCAGAAGGGGTCAAAAGGAGAAGTTTAGATAGGTATTTCAGGTGTAACAATTTTGATATACTACGTGTACACACGCTTATATACATACATACATATATATCAAGGCCGTAGACAAAGGGGATCGGAAGACCTCCCTTTGTCCAGAACTAACAACCGGAATCGGCTGATTGGAAGCATCCTATGAGAATTCAGCTAAAAATAAACTATCTGTAACCTTAGATGGAGTTCCTGGGTAATTGGAATCGTAACTGACCCCAAAAACGGTTGGCTGGACCGCAACTGACCCCCTGGTATAAAAAGCCTAGAATTTTTTGACTCGGAGCTTTTCGACATTTACGTAGGTTCTTCGACCTCGTGGAGGCTTTCGCGTCTTTTGACCGGAGCCAGCTTTCTAGTGATTAAGTTCGGGAGACTCGTCAAGTCCGCTCCTATAGGGAGCGGCAGAGTCTCTGATACCGAACGGGGGGTTTGCATGGCACCCTGGAAAAGCGTCCCCGCTTGTGCGATCGTCGTGATGATGTTATGCAGGCGACCCTATTTTCCATTTCGACTTGCTTTGGGGAGATTAGAATCCCCTTGTATAGAGCCGTACTGACTCGAGAAATAAAAGTGATTTCCAATTTTATCGTGACTCTGATCCTTCTTCACGCTACCTCTTCACCTTTAGAACATTGAAGTCGTCACAGGGGAGACCAGTCCTTCCTGAAGAGAATTTCGTCAATAGGAAGTGTGAGTAGGTGCCCTCTGCATACCTACATAAGACCAAGTTTTTTATATTCTGCCCCGAAGGTGACAATGTCATGCAATCTTTTTAATTATTCCAGTTATAATTGTCGTAGCTCTTTTTGTTTTAGTGAATTATCCCAAATCACAATGTCTGTCCTTTGCGGCCCTGACACCTACAGGGATGCCCCCGTTGTTTTTAATTGCCAACGAGAAGACAGGGTGTGCCACTGAAATGCCCAAGAACTGTATTTTAAACTACACAAAACAGACGCCTCTCCAAGAAATCAGAACTTTTCTCTTACAAAGTTCACTTCCGGGCTCAGTCCGAAAAAAACTTAGATCGACCCTTTTTCTTGGGGCGAGTTAGCACTCTATAGGGGTCGAAGCCGGAAACGAGGCAACGAGAATGACTGAATGTGCCGAACTCTCATAAAATTTCAGGCAGAGGGTTGGCAAAAAAGAGGTGGAGAGAGCGGTCTGCGATGAGCGGAGGGATATTTTTCGTTTTGGTGAAATGTATCTGTAAATGTGCTGTGTAAAATCAGTTGCTACGTTACCACTCGGATCGGAATCTTTACTCGCTCCTTTAAATAAGATGGGACGCGGGTAGGAAAATAGATAGGAAAGAAAATTAAGAGATGTTTCAAGTGGAATAACTTTGACATAAATTTAAAATGGACACTTAAGGTTCATCAAAAGTTTCCAATCATTTCCAACTTTATAATTTACGGGGGGGGAATAAAATTTAATTTTATACGAACTAAAACTTACTATTACTAAAGTATTTAAGTTTATACTCTTTAAACTAACCTTAAATACTTATAAAAATCATACAAAATATCTTTAAAAACCTTTACCTTTGAGAGATTGCTAAAAAGAATTTTAAGTCAGTGTTACACTCTTTTAAATAAGATATGACACGGCTGGGAAAATAGATAGAAAAGAATGAGAAGGGAAAAACTAATGAGATATTTTAAGAGTAATAACTTTGATTTGTTATATATATATATATATATATTATATATATATATATATATATATATATATATACACACACACACACATAAATTTCTAAAAATGTAAATGTCTTCATCGTATGACCCAAATTTTTGTGCGCAGTCAAAGGTAGGATCCAATTAACGTATGTCTAAATGGAGACGCAATTTATTCTGATTGGTCCTCCAGTGCAGATGGACCTTCACCCAGGACGTTGAGTTGTTTTCCGCCTCCACAAGTTCCGGAATCGAGTTATTTTCCGGGTCGGCCCCAACAGCGACCTTCGAGAAATCGGTGCGCCGGCCAACGAAGCGAGCGGACGCGGGACTCGCCGGGCAAGTTCGACTGTGCAAAGCCGCATGATCGAAAAGAACGCCAGCCCGTTATCCGTCAGGCGTCTTTCAATGTAGTAATTCATATCATTATGTGATGGTCACACTTTAAAGTATAGAATAAATAAAAACACTTGCCTTAACAAATTTCACGAAATTATACAACCAAGGGGTACAGGAACCCAAAAAAGGTTGGGAAACGCTGATCTAGGTTAAAAAAATAGTAAAAATATAGATGAAACCGTGGAAATTCATAGCCTCTTTCGAAAAGTTTTATACAGGATGTACAAGCTTTACGTAATAAAACGCACAAAGTAATACAGAATGTCAATCGCACTTTATGGAACCGATTTGGTTGTTTATTTTCTGGTTTTCATTTTCAGATAAAAATTTGGGAGCTGCAGAATAATCGTCTGCTTCTGGTGTCAACGATTTTGCAAATTAATTTTCATGTTTTCATTTTCAGATAAAAATTTGGGAAATTCAGAATAATCGTCTGCTTCTGGTGTCAAAGATTTTGCAATTAATTTTCTTGTTTGCATTTTAAGATAAAAATTCAGCAATTTCAGAATAATAGCTTCCCACTGTTCTATTTTGTTTAGAATGGAAAATAAAAGAATTATTTTGTACATGTTTCCTAAAATTGATAGATTTTCTGAAGAGAAATTATAAACCGGTGAAAAAATCGGGGTTATTGCATTTCAGAAACGGGTATTTATATTATATTGAATTTGAGAGGAAGGAAGAAACTATCTATCTGAAAACAAAAATAAAAATATGACATCCTCCTAAAACCGTTCGGATGCAAATAAATATTAAGTGAAAAAAATAAAATCCGGCGACACAAACATTTATTACATCGAAATTAGGAATGTGAGTGAAGTAATTCATAAAGATTCGAAGTTCTAAAATGTGTTTAAGCCTAAAGTTGAGCTGCTTTTGCCAAGGCATAGAACTGAAAGAAAAACAAATTATACAAGAAACACCTGATTGCTGAAAAGAGGTAACACTCGATGAGGTACGGGTATAATCTGTCTGCCCATCCCACTCTGCTTTTTCACCGTTTAAAAACTCTTAAACAGAAGGACCCTAAGGTTTTGTTGCTACTTTCCATAACTTTTGTTATTTCACCCTAAAATGTCTGAAAAAAATTTTTTTTTTTTTTTAGAAATCTGTTATATATCTTTAGTAAACTGACCTTAAATACTCATAAAATAATAAAAAATATTTTTTTAAAAATATATTTTTTTAACTTGATATTTTGGTTCGTTAAAACTATTCTCATTTGGATGCCCGTTTACGAGAAGTATTTTGCACAGAAATGCTCAATTTTAAGTGTTTAATAAAGAACATACTTCTAAAGTGCAATCGAACTAAAAACAAAAACCAAGAAAAAGTTAAAGCGTATTTTATATTTTTAAAACATATTTATAATTTTTTGATGGGGTGGTGCTCATTTACACACGTACTGATCTCTCTAAAACGAAAAAACAGGATGCCTCTGACTGCAATCATTTTAGTTCAGTTATAGGAAAACGCCCTTCTATTGAAATGGTGTGCACAATAGATTATGAAAAATCTTGTGCGCCCCATTAAAAATTTGCATTCTGAGAAAAATCAAGCGGGAAGCATACAACGTTCGATTATGAAACACAACAAGAAGTCCTTCTGAAAATAAAAAAGCGAACCCTTCAATAAAGAAAATATTTCAGCATCACCAGAGGTGCATACACCATCCGTACTTTAAAACAACTGCCAAGAGTGTCTTTTACCTTTTTAATCATAACTAAAAGTTATGATTAAAAAGGTAAGCAGAATTTTAAAAAATTGCAGGTAAAAGCTAAGCAGAATTTTTTTATTCCGCTCACTTAGAGGAAATAAATTATATACATACAGTATTAGACGTTTTATTTAGGCTCGTACCAACACAGAAAGCTTTTGGAACATCATTTGCAAAGGGTTGAAGCCGTTGAAATGAACCGCTCCACGTTGTGCAACCCACATAAAAAGAAAGCCCGTTCGAACAAATGAGTGTTCAAGAAAAGATAAAACACGGTGCCATGACGGGGTCCCTTAAACTTTCAAAAGTTTCAATTTAATTTTCGATTTAATTTTTATGTGTGTAAGACATTAGTACTAAAAGACATCAACGGACAAACGATATATTTTCCCTCAAAGAAATGGTAAATGTCACGGGCCAGCACGGCTATATTTCATTTATAATACCTTCTCCAGATTAATTCACGGTCAATTTTAAGCCTGTTACATTTTCATGGAGTGTAGAATGACTGTATACTTATTATATTTACTTTATTTTATTCTTTTAATCTAACTGAAATACATTCTAAATAGGAAAAGGCGTATTATAGATCGACCCTTTTGCCATCAAAATGTTTGCAGCAAAACAAGGGGGGAAAGATCCCAAATATAACAGAAATATATACAACTGGAAAATTAATTTTAAAAAATTCTTAAATTTAGGAAAATGCCGAAACTTGCAAATGTAAACCCACACTTCATATACAGCGTTAAAATAAATAGATATTATCTGTCTTTTAAAAAAAGTTTTTACATGTTTCACTTCATTTAAGCCTTCAGAATAGATATAATATATTAAATTCTTTAAAGAGATTTAAAAAAATATTACATGAATCAAATTTGAGCATCCAGTACATCGTAAAAGAACTTCTGTACGCTGTAAAAAAAGAAACCTAAAATCGGGAACATATTAAATTAAATTTCTTTGGAATTAAAAGATGTTTTAAAAACGCTTATACAAATTTATTAAACAGAATTTGGGAAATGAATTGTGACATTCAGGACAGCACATATACATTAATATCCACAGTATGTTGAGTTCTACAATAAAAAAGTCGTGGAATTGGGAATGATGATGAAACGACTCACAGGGCACATTGCACTTTTTAATTCAATTGCTTCGTTCAAAAGAATAGCTAAGAGCGAGAAGTAAAAAGGTTACTTCACCCTATTTGAATATAATTATTAAAAAATACGAAGTAAAATTACTACAATCAATAAATTAAACATTGAAACGCAAGCTAAAGAGGTGTCATGCCCTTAGTGTAAGAATGAAACTCGATCACAACTAGATCTGATTCCATAGAACCCTTTGCTGTTTATCATTGAAAAATATTTGCAAAGAATAAACGAAGTAAACAATCTACCCAAGTACAAAATAAAATGAATGAGAAGAAACGAAAGTAATTTCTGTTAAGGTGGCATTGTACTTTCAGCTAGTATCTAAAAATTTGAAACTTCTGTGTCATTGGTTTGAAAATAATAAGAATGATAAGTTATTAATAAACTGTCATAATCGGCAACAAACGAGATTTATTCAACTTTTCTATTCATACGTCTTATTATCTTTAATAGACCTTTCATAGAAATATTTTAAAACCCAGACTGGGTGCGAAGCAGCTAGTAAGGTAAATGTAAAAGGTGACCTCTGTTCTGGTCAAGGGAGATTTCACCAAACCTGTGGAATATTTTGGCACCACATTGGAAGCATTTCAATACAACTCAACTAAACGATGGCCCTCCCAAAAATGAGTAAAAGTATAAAATGCGCTTAAACGTACGGTTCTGCTTTAGTTCGATTAAAATAGAGCATGGGCGTGCCAACATGCGAGAACACTTTTAACGATCCAAAAAATCAAGTCATAAATAGATATTTTTTACTTTTTTTACAATCATTTAAGGTCGGACAATCATTACAATCATTTAAGATACATTTTTTACATTCATTTAAGATATACAAACAGACGTTTTAGTATGAAAGGACAGAAGTTCTGGAAAATCGAGAAGTAGTTACAAAACCGCAGAACCCTTATGTTGAAGTCGGCCAAAGCGAATCTCTCGTCACTGGAGCTCGTATACCTCTGGGGTGGGGGGTGGCCAGGGGCCGATTAAGAAACTTTTGTGCTCCCACCCCCCATGCACATTTACAGCGACAAGTTATCATCATTGCAGTCACATAAAAATTATAACATGGAATTAGCAAACGGATTTAAGAAACGAGCATTAAAGTGATATTCAAAATCAAAAACACCCAATTTTCATTTTAAGTAGTTATTATTATCTCTCTTTAGCCATGCTAAAAATGAAGGACCACATTTTTTTTTATTTTTATCTTGTCATACTCACAAGCTCTGTGGTGCATTAATAATAGAATTAGAAATAATTTAAATGGATGAGGTGATGGAATGGTTTATGGTGGTACGTTGCTCATAATCTGCCTTATAAATATGCAATAAAAAGAACACGTCGAGGGAATTCATTATCAGGTAAATAACAGGAAAATTAAAGTAACAATAGACAAACACAATTACCTCGTACAATAATTTATTAAAACTTAACGAAAGGTCTACTGTTTTGCACACGAGGGCTACTGTTTAAAGCCGATTCCGAACGGCTACAAACGTCCATGCCATAGTGGGATTCGAACCCAGGAACTCCAGTACCGACGATCAGCGCCCTAACCAATCGGCCAGCGTTCGACAAAACTTAACGAAAGGGAGGAATCGTGGATTAAACACGATACTGAAGAAGTTCGAGGGAAATGAAATTGACTGTTATAGCACAAAATAATGTCGAAGATACGGATTGAAATGGATCCATATTTAGCAGGTGAGCACAGAAATGGATATCCACTACTGCACATTATAAAACGATAAACAAGGGTAAAAAAAATTATAAATTTCACCAGGAGATGAATAACAGAAGATAGGCATGCACAAAAAGCATTCACTAAAGCAGTAGTGATAGACAGCTGCCATAAGAAAAAAAAAAGTCATCAAGTGAGTAGCAATATATGCAGCAATATTAGTGCATTAGTAAATGGGTACAATTAGTAAATTTTCGTGCCCCCAGTGCCCATGCGATAATCAGGCCCTGGGGGGTGGCAGGCCAAAAGAAGAGGACCCACTTGAGCCCATTATTCACCCCCCCCCCGTGCTCGTTTGGACTGAGTGTCACAAGACAGCAACCAATGTCGGACATTATCTTGAACTCTGTGTTGACGTAAGTATTAGAGATTTTACTTTTTTATTTATATTATGTCATAAATAGAAATCGACTGGAATTCAAATAAAATTGATTTAAAACATTTTTTGCGATATTTCGAATTGGTTTTTCTGACAGCTTAGTTTCTCGTGTTTGGTTTGGTGACAGCTACCGGGAGCTTCTTCTGCTTAACGCTCGAAGAGCCGACGGCGGTCCAATGGTCTGCCGAATGGATAAAATGTATTTTTTTAAACCTAAACAATTTACATTCTTTTCGAACGTTTTTAAATCATTTTCATTCAATTTGAATAATTTAGGAGAAAAAAGAAACTTGTCTCTATAAAACTTTTATGTTTTTTAATAAATTTTTATTTACTTTTTTTTTTAACGTACTTTATTCTTGTTCGTCATTTTTACAGAAAAAAAAAATATTTTTAATCCTAGATGTGCATTCTCCGCATGCGTCATTCGAACGTCTTTGACATCCATCACGTGTTTTGTTTCCTTGACATCCATGACAGTGTCCCATCTGCCATGGATGTCTTTTCTTTGATGATCTATTATTGGATGTCCAACTCTAGTTTGAGCCATTTTGAGAATTTTTTTGTCATACGAATCTCTTTTCCGCGAATTCAGTTGAGAATCGATATCGTTTTTCAACCCAATTCCTTGTAGCATTTATGCCTGCCATATCAGGGATTTCTTTTTTTATTATGACTTCGAAAATTGTTCTTTTTAGCGGAAGATAATGAACTAGGGCGCGGCCACGGACACATTATTCTTAGGGCCGCCGCACCGTCAGGAAAACGGGGTCCGAAAGAGGACGATTAGAGCCCCCAATTAGAGATAAGAAAAAATATTTTTTCTAATTATAAAATCCAAAGTGTTTGAAAATTACTTTTATATGAATTTTCTCATTTTTTAAATTGTTTCTAGAGACTCCGCTTTTTCTTACAAAATGTTTACCAAACACCCCTCATAGGCTTTCATGTTCATCTGGGTATTCAATATAAATTTTGAATTGATTAAACTTATTAAAAGTAAATTTAAATTAAAAAATTTTTTATGAAAATTCAACGTCGAAATGAAAAATATTCCCCTCAAATGATCAGCAAAATAATATCCCCCAAAATGTTCAAAAATATCTGTAAGATAAAAATAGAAGAAAAATTAAAAATGAATATACTAAGAATCAACAAAATATATTAAGTTCATTCTTAATATAGAAAAAAAAAAAAAAAAAAAAAGAACGTCCCGCTTCTTGCCTCGGGCGCTAAAAGACCCGCTAAGAATATTCTTTTAGATAAAGGTGGGCAAGACCCATTTCAGGGAGGGAAGTACTTCCTGTTGCATAAAAGAAGGAATGGAAGGAACGTGTACGGTGTAACATTCCGAGAAAATCGAATCTGCTTCCATCAGTTCGAATTAAACTTCGTTGATTTCGATCCCTACCAATAAACATCAAAGGTTTCGAGGAAAACTTAAAAGTGGACGGCTTTCTACTCTAGCAGATCCAACCCGAAATAGAGAAAACGGTCAAAATGACAGATCTAGTGTTAATAAATATTCGAATCGTTTCTTCCATACCTATAGAATTTTAAGGATAAAGGTTCTTAACGAATGCCAAATTTTCCCACTCTCATTCTGGAAACGTTTCCACATCCTACCGAGGCTTAACACAGATCTAATAGAACGGCAGTATCGAGAGAGTCCAATAGGATTGTAATAGAAACTAGAATTGTGTATGTATATCTTTTTATATAAAATTCTTCGTGTTTGTCCTCCTAAACGGCTGAACTGATTGGGATGAAATTTTGTGGAAGTGGATGAGATTTCCAACTAGATCCGATGTTTTTTTTTAATTAAAAATCCAGACTTGTTCACAATTATCGAGGTTATTCTGCCGGCGCCGGAAAGCAACGCATCTGTGGCGCAGTACGAGAATGGAATCGAACGACGTCGGGGAAGACTGGGGCCTCGAGTATTTTTAAAATAATTCGGTTCGTCCAAAAGGTCCCACTTATAATTTATTGAAAAACATTTTACAATTTTTGGATTTACAGCGTTACAACGGAACGGTCGTCTAGCATGTACATATTTTCTTTCTTTCTTTCTTTTTCTTTTTTTTTTTTTTTCAAAAACCTTTTAAGATCCAATTTATCGCATTGTAACTAGAGTAACAACATATGAAAGCTTTTACCTTCTTAGTGAAGCCCGACTCCATAATTCTGGAACAGTCGACACCAACGAAAAATGTTTAGAACAGCGGTGGGACGTTCAGCAAAAGCAATGAACAGGATTACATAAGAGGCAAACAATATTTCACAAAACAATTACAAATTTTAAAAACTGAATATTATAACACTTTTCCCAAGTAAAATGAGTTTGAGAAGTCCTGTTAATTTTTCGCTCTCCATTCTCAGAGCGTCGCAGTTTCTATTTACAAGACATTAATTCATCCAAATAGTTCGAACCGATTGAACATTCACCGTTTAAAAGATTTCTTTCAAGATGTTTTGAATTTCAAGTACTGCCTCGATGATTCATCTTCGCTTTTCTTAATAAGGAAATGTCCAATAGTCCTTTGCATAATGTAATGGACACAGCAACGGACGGAAAAGAATCACGGCCCCGTACGAAATTGGTCAAGACTACGTTTTTATTCTGCAATTCGAAATTATTTTCGATTTGAAAGGTATGTTTTCCTTTCATACTGTTGAGTCCCTATAGTACATTATCTTTTTTTTTCCGATTTTTGATTACCATTTCAGGGTAAGGAATTTCAATGTTTTCTTCATTCTGTAATGCCAATAAGTCGACACTGACTTATGTTGATTTGCAAAATTCTTGATAACAGTAGCAGACGATTTTTCTAAAGTCGCCCAGTTTTTAGCTCAAGCGAGAAAATAAATTGTAAAATCGTTGACAACAGCAGCAAACGATTATTCTGAAGTTGCCGAATTTTTATGGAGCTTTGGACAATGACAATGGGTTAGGTTTGGAACGCTATAGTCTTCTGTTTAGCTACACGAGAGCTAATGAGGCCGGGGCTTACTGCTTAAAGCCTAGTGCGAATAACCGTGCCATCAGCGGAATTCGAACCTACGAACTCGGCTCTACTATTCTACCAGCGTTAGGCCAGGGACTTTTCAGTACTAAAAAAAAAAAGTTTACCTTCATGAGAAATTCGAGCAACCACTACAGTCGACAACCCCGGCTATCAGACAGAAGCCAATAGCAGCCAAACATACGGCATTGTGTACATAAAACTCAACTATGAAAATCTGTAACAGTGAAATAAAGCAAAGGCACTCTATAACAACGAAAAAAGAACAAGACAGAATATCGTTTAAAAAAGAAAAAGGCAAATTAGGAAAAAAAATCAATAGAGCAAAACTCCAGAGTTGGAAAAACTTTGTGAAAATACAAAAGGCAAATTGGGTAGATCGCTTTAGTTTGGAGAGCTACGGTCTATTGTTTTGCTACACAACGGCTAATGAGACCGGAAACCTACTGTTTAAAGCTGATTCCGAAAGACTACAAAAATCCATGCCATCAGCGGGATTCGAATCCGCGAACTCTGGTCCGAAGTTCAGCGCTCTACGCAAACTCACTCAAAATGCAAGAGAGAAAATAAATTGTAAATTTATTGATAATAGTAGCAGACGGTTATTCTGAATTTACATAATTTTGGACTAACTATTAACCTAATTTTTATAGAATTTTTAAAGAAAGAACTCGCAGAATTGAGAAAAACCAGACAATATTGTTTTGAATTAGATGGGATATTGAAATGAAAATATAATTGTAAAGTTAATAAAACATCATTTTAACACTAGAACCTCGAGATGGGCCATTTTGTGTCCCATTTTCTCAAAGCGTTACTGAAGAAGTTAAAATAAATTTCTTTTCTTTTTCAAAGTTTATACCCATAAAAATCTATGGAGTTATAATTGAAGAATCTGTGCCCATATGAAAAAGAGCTCGGGACTAACGGTACTACTAACTGTAAAATAGAAATTTGTAGAGAGTGTACAACATATGTACTATATATATATATATATATATATATATATATATATATATATATATATATATATATATATATATATATCACGCGCGGAATTTCTCTCGCCATTACAAAATGAAACTAGCCCCTATTATTTTTAATTGCTTGCTTGTTAATGAGAAGACTTCCGTAGAGGGCAGTTGCTCAATTCTATAAAAAGAATGAAGTCGAGAGTGGAACTTTAAATTTATTTTAGACTACGAGAAATACACGTCTTCTCAAGAAGAGAGATGGAGAGGAAAAATACACTTCTAGTACAAATTTCGCCCCTCAGCAAGCAGAGACAATTCCCACTTACCTACTTCAAAGTAATAGATGATGGGTCGGTACAAATGGCTATTTAAGCAAATGTCTAGAGCTCCATCCCAGTTTCGACGGAGGATTTTAGGGGAGTTTATGTATAGGTTTAGTTTCGTATCAGGTTTCACGATGATGTTTTGAATAAACGATTGAATTTTCGAGAGGCTTGATCGCGTTCTCATCGCGAGGTTCCACGACTGCAGGGCAGGAAACCCACTTTGTAAGAAGGCCTTATTACACACACACATATGTGTAATATATCAAAATTACTACCCTCTATTATCTCATAAAATTTCTCCTCTCTCCCATCCTAATTCTTTCGAATCCATTTTCCCTGCCACAAAATGTCTGTCCGCGACTTCCAATTCTTCCAACCCATTTCCCGAAGCCAATTTGCTGCCCCCTCTCTCTATTTTCCCCGATTCATCTTTCAGTGATCTAAGCTTCCTTTTCCTGTGCCGACTGGCCTCCTTTGAAAATTCGTCTCCGCATCTCGCTCTGGGGTCCAGCATGTGTCGTTCTCCTGAATGTGGCAGCTTCCATTAGCCGAGGCTTCTCCTTGCCCAGTAAGTAAATACAACAGGGGCTTGATTATTTGTCGGATTCATTTCCACCATGTTATTATATATATATATATATATATATATATATATATATATATATATATATATATATATATATATATAAAGTTATATATTTATTTTATATATATAAATAAAATTAACCAAATTGCGCCGGAACTGTGTAAGAATCCATAACTGGTAGACATGAATCGAACACGGGTCCAGGTAGACCGAAATTCCAGCAGTTCGAATGTTAAAGAAACTCAAAGAACAAGAATATGAGTTAGTGGATATTGCAAAACAAACTAAAGGAGATCTTCACCGCTGCAGACACTTTTCAATAAACTGTTAACATGAATTGGCGCTGTTATTACATACTTTATTTATGCCCGATGACAGTGATTCATGTTTAGACATTCCATTCTATTAACCCTTTCTGGAGGGGCGGTCGATATTTCAACCAGAACCTGAAATCTTCCAAAAGACGGCGAGGAATTCTTCCCCACGGTCCACTATTCAGCTGTCAACTTCGGGGTTGCTGATTTTACAGCCGCTCTCAAGTCGTCAGCTGGGGGACATTCGATTCGTGAAATTCCAGATGCAGCATTTCGTCGGTCATGATGGCCTCGACAAACACCTTTCCCCTCAACCCCTTGTACCACCCCCAAATTTTGAAATGGACCTTCCCATCTTTGAAAGAGGAAAACCTCTCCAATCGATATTTACGGTTCCAAACTTTTTGCAGCTGTTGCCCATTTAGCACGTAAGGCCTCGGACCCATGATGAACTTCTGCAATAATAAAAACCAAAAATTCAGTAGTCATAGGTAACATCCCATGTTGGTGAAAAGAGGGAACTCGACAAAATTCAGCCACGAAACAGTAAAGAACACAACTCTAATGCCAGCTCTCTGAGACGGCTTTATTGGCACAGTTCAGCCGTCAAGTTTTTTTTTTTTTTTTTTTTATATTTTTCTATTTTGTACATATCGGTATTGTACAGTTAGAACAAATATCTACACTTTCGTATCCACACTTAGAACATTTTCTCGCAAAGGACAGAATCTTTAATATTCTTTCTTTCTTTATGGGCATAAATTTAAGAAAAGTCGAGAAATTTATTTGAATTTTGTGAGAAGATTGAAAGCGAAATAGTTTTTTGGGTCCCAATGACCGACTGCTGAAGATGGCTTGTTTCCCCAGACATCTGAATGCACAGCCGTCATCCTACACACTCATTTCATCGTTTAGTACCAATAAAAAACGAATGGTATAAAAATTTGAGGACATTTACCAACTTCAAATTTTAAGTTTTTTTTTCTTTATTTTTCGAATAATATCTTTTCCAGATACATGTCTATCTACATTAACACAGACACGTAGGTGCATATATAATATCAAACTTATTACACTAAAAATATCTCAACAATTTATAACAATTCTCCTTCTTATTCTTTGATATCTATTTTCCCAGACACGAAATCTCAAAATGAAAAGGAGGGCATTCTTTGAACTTTTCTGTCCAGTCGCCCCCATTCCCTCCACCTCACTTTTGCAACACTGATCTAAGTTCCTTTGGACTGCTAAGAACGCTGATTGAGTTGCGGTTCCTTGGGAATCATTCTCTGAATTCTCGAACTCATGCATCATTCCCTTATCTGTTCAAGCGAGAGTAACATGTCGTTTTCTTAGATCCTAAAATAAAAGTTAAGTTCCACTACGAACGCGCTGTGTCTTTTTATGGAATGGCTCCTTTTTGCGGTTAGATTTCGCCGTGTTATATATATATATATATATATATATATATATATATATATATATATATATATATATATATACACATATATATATATCCCCTATATAATAATAGCCTAAGGTGTCTGTCGGCAAATTTTTGAAGCGGTTGTACCTGGAATGGATTCCTCGGCTAAGGGCAGGCGATTAAATTTATCAATTTATTCACGTAATAAATAGTAAAAATAACATTTTTTTTCTAGCATTATGACGTCATTCCTTTAACCATCTCATATAATCATTTCTTGTTTTAAATTATTTAAATATCGCGTGCATTATTTTCATACGTTTTATCGCTGATCCCCTATATAATAATAGCCTAAGGTGTCTGTCGGCAAATTTTTGAAGCGGTTGTACCTGGAATGGATTCCTCGGCTAAGGGCAGGCGATTAAATTTATCAATTTATTCACGTAATAAATAGGTAAAAATAACATTTTTTTTCTAGCATTATGACGTCATTCCTTTAACCATCTCATATAATCATTTCTTGTTTTAAATTATTTAAATATCGCGTGCATTATTTTCACACGTTTTATCGCTGAACTTACATATAAGGCAAATAATTTTCTTTTATATTTGACTTAAATAATAGATTAAGTATATAAGTGATAATTTTAAATTCAATCATCGATTATTTTTTGTTGTAATGGAAATTTTATCATCGGTATTAACAATAAATTCTTTTCATATAAGTCGAGGACTACTAAATATCTAACTTTTAATTTATATATATTTGGAAATTAAGAAGTTTGTTTGTTTGTTATTCATAACCACATGGTTTGACTAAATGAATTCCATGTGATTCTAAACTGCATTACAAGATCGGGAGACTCTAGACGAGTATGACGATAAATAAACTATTGAGAGTGAACCAGATAATTCTCAGCCAAAAAACAAACCATTTTATTTCCTGCCTCATTGGGTACTTAACAGTTCTGGAATATTAAAAATTTTACTGATCCCGTCATATGATGGGCTATATGCTAGTACATATATATATATACATATATATATACATATATATACATATATATACATATATATATACATATATATATACATATATATACATATATATATACATATATATATACATATATATATACATATATATACATATATATATACATATATATATACATATATATATACATATATATATATATACATATATATATATATGTGTGTGTGTGTGTGTGTCCTTTTATACATACAAACGTCCATTTAGTGTCACCTGTCACTCCGAACTTTTTCAATAAAAATATTATTTTAAAACTCTCGCTCCACTGGTTACTTCCGAACATAAAATGCTAAAATATAAATGAATCGAAACTCGACTGCTCCGTATTGCTTTCAGTTTTCACCGACTCCATGAAATTAAACAAATCGGAATGTCTACAAACATTCTGAGCTTTTTTTTTTTTTAATAGATGTTTTTGGATAGTTTGCACCCTGATGACTACTTCAGTAATAATATATATACATATATAGATCTATTTATGTCTATTTCCATAAATTGAATTTTATTTTTCAAATCCCAGTATCCATTATTTACAGCTAAAAGTGCTATTATCCATTAAAACGGACAGAATGCAAATGTTCCGCCATAACTCCATTACCTTAGGAAGATCGAATAGATAGGGGTTTGGAGATCCTCTGAAACAGACCCGTGGCACGGGAAAAATGAATCAATAATGACGGTCATAAAAAAATTAAATCAAAAAATACCACACAAACGTTTTTTTTTCCCTATAATCCCTAAAAATTATTTTAATTAATCCTATTATACAGTCAAGTTAAATTAACTGGTTTTTTTTTAATAATTTTGTGTTTATATTAAAACCATTTGTAAGTAATGAAATATGTATTGCAGTGAGTTTATAATTTTAGTTTCTAACTCAGTATAACGTTTAGGCGTCATGGGTCTGCAAATTGTGAAGCAAATAAAAACACACTTGCAGTAACAAATTTCAAGAAATACTAATCCTTTTTACAAAGTGGTACAATTGAGCAGGATGTGGTAAGACAGCCGAAAGAAGGTCGGGAAACACGGATCTGAAACATCGAAATCGAGACATTTCTCGACGTCGAGTAGAGATTTCTAACTTGATCAGACAAATTAATTGAGATTTCTAACTTGATCAGACAAATTAATTGAGATTTCTAACTTGATCTAACAGATTAATTGAGATTTCTAACTTGATCAGACAGATTAATTGAGATTTCTTATTCGATCTAATAGATTGATATAGATTTCTTATTTGATCTAATATAGATAAAAAACAAGATAGAAACAAACGCAAAAAATGGACATGTAAATAACCAAAAAGAGTGAGTACATCTATTATTCAATGATACGTTTTTAGAGAGAGTCCCAAAGATCTCTGCTTAAATCCAATTCGAAAATCTGATTTGAAATTAAAAATTTGCAGGTGGTTGTGATGAGAAAAATAAGGAAGTTTGCGAAATGTAAACAATTTTAAATGAAAGAATTTTTCTTATCTTTTGCCTTTTTTAAATATTATCCGAAATACAAGAAAATTTTCAGCATTTCTTCTCTAATTTTATCTAATTAATCTTCAAGAATTTACTTAGCTACTAAATAAAAAAAAGCTTGTTTCAAAAATATTTCCCCCGAGCTGTTCGCAGACTTATAAAAACGCAAAAAGAATTTTTTTTTTAATAATTTTTGATTATTTTTGAGTGATACGGTCTACTTTTTTTGTAACGCGAAGCCGAGACCTGATGCTACGAACATCCATGCCACTGGGGGAATCGAACCTACGGCACCGAGGAGCAGAGTCCTAGCCGTTCAGTCTTTCATAATTTTTTGCAAACATTAACTAAGGTCTAACTCTCTACTTGTTTTTAGATTTTTAAAACGTATCAGGAATATCACACCAAAGGATTCAATTTTCAAAAAAGCTAAATTAGTGTTTGAAAATATTCCATTTCCAAAATGGCTATCCATACTAAACGAAAAAAGGTCGCGGGTGAGAGTATTCGAAATCAGTAAGTGCAATAATTATTTATTTAGAAATTTATAGAGAGATTTTATGGAATCGAGATATTTTTAGTTCAATATGAAGATTTTTTTTTCCATCTCAGTCATAAATTTGTCACAGAACCCTTTAACTTTCAAAATGTTCGATTTTTCAAAAATTGTATATATATATATTAGACGAACCGACAGAGGTTGTCCCGTTGTAACGCTGTCCATCCAAAAATTGTAAAATGTTTTTCA
The DNA here is from genome assembly GCA_032207245.1 of Pardosa pseudoannulata. Taxonomy (NCBI): domain Eukaryota; kingdom Metazoa; phylum Arthropoda; class Arachnida; order Araneae; family Lycosidae; genus Pardosa; species Pardosa pseudoannulata. Next base: position 187,002,370 of record CM063504.1, on the reverse strand, counting down.
ATCAGTTATAAGTTGGACATGTTTGGACGAAGGCCCCAGTCCTCCCCGACGTCGTTCGATTCCGTTCCGGGACTGCGCCACGGATGCGTTGCTTTCCGGGGCCGGCAGAATAACCCTCGAGAAGCGAGAAATTCTCGATTTTTTAATAAAGAAAAAACATCGGATCCAGTTGGAAATCTAAACCATTATCGCAGATCCGACTTTTGTGCCCAGGGCACAATCCCATTTTTGTGCCCTCCACCCCCATTGCAAATTTATAGCTACAAGTTATTATCATCATTATAGTCACATAAAAATTATAATATTGAATTAGCGAACACATTTAAGAAATAAGCATTCAAAATCAAAAACACCCAATTTTCATTTTACGTCATCATTATCTCTGTTGAGCCACGCTAAAAATGAAGGACTTTTAAGGACCTAGAGTCACTCATTTTTTTTTTTCTACCTTGTCACGCTCACAAGCTCTGTGGTACAGAAAATAAATATTAATTATAGAATTAAAAATAATTTAAATGTATGAGATGATTCAAAGGTTGGTCTGTCTTATAAATATGTAATAATCCGCAGGATAGATAAAAAGAGCACCCGGTTCGTCGAGGGAATTCATTATCACGTAAATAACAGTAAAATTAAAGTCACCATACAGTTCACGACAAACACAATAATTTATTAAAACTTAACGACGGTAGCGTAACTTTGCAATTTTTCCCCACTTAATATGTATTTCAAGCACTCGACTCCATTTTCGTGCCCGTGAGATAATCAGGCCCTGCATTCTCGAATAAACTGACACAAAATTTCATCCAAATCAGTACAACTGTTTAAGAAGAATTGTATTACAAACATACGGACTGAAGAATTTTATGTATAAAGATTTCTATATATGTTACAGATTGGGCTATTCTATTCAATTAAAAAAAGGGATTTCGTTGAAAAGTTGCGATTCTAAACATAAAAGAGGCTCTATCGATTTTTGTCAGAATGCAGATTTTTGTAAACCTATTGAACATTTTTGCATACCATTTCAACAGAATGGCTCCTGATTTACAGGGGTATAAATGAGGCTACTCAACTAAAATGATAGCTTTCAAGAGTCCTACTTGTTGTTGGAATGCGCTGTAAAATGATCATTAAAAGGGGGTAGAATGATAAAAATATAAAATACGTTTAAACTTATGGTTCTTTCTCAGCGATATTCCATTTTAGAAGCATGTTGTGGATTGAAAACTTAAAATGGAGCATTGGCGTTCCAACTGTTTTCTGACAGGCGAGAAAAATTTTAACCAGCGAGGAGGTGCGTCATAAAAACATTCCAAGCCGAATACACTTCAGTAGCTGGCTTATAGACGTGCCTTTCCGCCTTTTCTCGAGACTATTTTTCTCAGAAAGAGATAGTTTCAACTCCCAGGGCATGCGCACACACTTTAGGCATTTTTATGGGGTGTTTGGGACGGGATTCTGTCCAAAATGCGCGGATAAAGACGGGATTTAAGTTTTTAACTGATGCGTGATTTCGGAATGCTAATAAAAAACGATCCAAAACACATTTAAAATTGAATATTGCAAATAATTCGACATATATTTTAAACTCTTAATAAAGTATTTTTGATAATGCATATCTTCTGTTCTTTTCTCGTGTCACTGCGGGTTAACGAATGAAAAAAAAAAATATTTTTTTCTTTCGTTTCGATACTAAACAAAGTTTCGAAGAATTTTTTTTCTGAATGCATTCTATTTTCTTAACATTTTGCTTTACGATGTTCTGTAATAAATAGAAATCGACTGGAATTCAGCTGAAATTTCTTTAAAAGTTGTTTGCGATCAAGTCTGTCAGAAATCGATTTTTCTGACAGCTCTCGCGTAGGGTTTGGATGGCTAGGACCCACAGTTTTGCTACACGAGGACCAAAATCTGTCCTTCGAGATGAGGCGAAAGGATAAATATCTTTCTCTCTCACACACACAGGTATATAGGCGTGCGTATGATGTATGTAACCAGGGAGAAAATGATTCCACGTGTGACAAATAGTGAAGCCCCAACTGCCGAGCAAAGAGAAACATCGAAGAAATCTGCAGTCGGGTCCCATTCAAGCGAAAACGGCAAACAAGACCGCATTTTGTTTTAACGAGGAGAGCGACTGACACCTGCTGGAAGACGGTTGCACCCCAAAGCGAGATTTTCCCCAGAGAACAAGAAAAGGAGAACGGCAGAAAATGGGCATCGGTAGCACAGAAAGCTTTCGAGAAGGGGGTTGGAAAAATTGGAAATCGAGGACACTCCTTTCATGAGGACATTTTGTGGTTGGGAAAATAGAATAACAATGGAAAGGAGAAAATTTTTAAGAGATATTAAAGGGAAATAATTTGGATATATTACATGTGTATGTATGTATATATATCAAAATTCTTTCACTTTGATATTTCCTTAAAAACCTCCTCTCTCTCACATTCTAATTCCCTAAAATGTTCTTCCCAACCACAAACTGTCTTCATCAAAGGAGCGTCTTCAAATTCTTCCATCTTACAGATGTCCCTTCGACTGAGGCGTCGCCGGCCAATGGCTCCGCGTTTTCCCCGATCTTCCATTCGCCGAGTCAGTGAGAAAATTCTTTCTGTCTTCGCTGTAGGGTGCTCCTCCGTTCGAACAGAGGGATTTTTGTGTTTATGTCCCTTAGTCTGTCGTTGAGTGGTCAAGATATCCGTTTTAGCAGCTG
>CM063504.1:186982154-186994654 GCA_032207245.1 Pardosa pseudoannulata | reverse complement strand
ATGAGAGACTCGGTATGGACCCTTTTTTGTGTCTGAATTGAAAGGTGCAGGTCTCGTTGGGCAATTTTTCCTTATTGTGCCGAGATTGAATTCAGATGCAAGACTTGTTTTCATCTTTTAAGTTTCTTCTAAATTTAAAATGTTTGGAAATTCATAATTTTCACCTTTAAATGTTTTTATCGCTCCTTTTGTTATTATTAACCTTCCTTTGTATTTATGCCATTTTGATGACGAACGAGGACCTATCATTGCACCCCTTTCTTTTTAACCTAGACTTGAGTTATATTAAAGGATCAGCAAAAAGTAAACAGAATAATCCTATATTCACTGAATAATCAATAGCCAGCGTGGATGAAAGGAATGAAATAACGACAGATGAAAAATAGCCGTGTTCTCTTAATTTTGCTTACGTTTCATACTTACCAACTCTTAATTAAAATTGTTTTTTTCCTTATTGGCCTATTAACGATTGCGTTTGGTATTAACGTTTTAAATACCAAAAAAAAAAAAATATGAGTTTTAAATATCCAAACCTATTTAAAATGAGGACTTTTCATTTACAAAATGTCATCTATGAAGTACGAACAAAAAGGATAGAATATTTTTAGCTTATAATTGTTGAAAATGGGCTTATTTATTTTCTACCGTATTGAAATTTGAAATAAAAATCTCGTTCTCAATAACAAAACCTGTTACAAAAGTTTTACTTCAAGAAATGGCAACTGTGAAATAAAAACAAAAGGACCGTAGAGAGTTTATAATTATTGAAAAACAAATTTCGCCAAGATGAGATAGAAAAAAAAATAATAATTTTCTGAAAAGAAGCAGAAAAAAGATCTACATCTATCGATGTATACAATAACTAATATATTAAAAAGCGGTTAATGCCAAATAAGCCTCATATATTTGTTTTAATAGCTATCCAGGACACCACATATTTGGCTATAATGACGCCAACAATCTCGTGGTTATTGTTTTTCAAGCAAATTCAAAAATGGAAATGAAAATAATTCAAAATATTAAAATTTATGAATTAAAACGGTGTCATTAATATCTGTCGAACTTACTGGAATATCAGAGCGCGAATGACCGGAGCAATGCCAAGCCTGATTCAACAGGTGAAATAAAGATGGGCGTCTCAAAACTGAATAAATAAAAACTTCGCAATTGAATCGAAAATGAAAGAAACATACGAAATTAATATTGATAAAACGTAATAAGTAAATAATGCCGAGAAATATTATATTACCTAAAAACGAAGTTTTCAGATGAAGCAAAAACTTAAAAGTATTCAATTTTTATAACACGCAATTAAAATAAATATATGCTGAATACTGCCACGCCTAATTAAGAATAGTTGAAATACAGATTGGCACGGAAAACTTAGATAAATAAAAATGATGCAATGGAGCTAAAAATGAAAGAAATATACCAAATTAGGAACAGATGTGATATTCCGGCCGCCATGTTTATTTCTTGGCGATCTTGGCAAAAAAAACCCTATTTTTGAAAGTCGCCCAACAAAAATGGCGGCAGAAAATGGCGTTTTCTAAAAGTTCACCAAAAGAAAAACATAGACGGCATCACATGGCTTTTAAGAAACCAAAGATATTACAAAATTCTACAAAAATTGACACAGCCACTATTTTACACATTTTTACTATTTAAGAACTATATGATCACGCCAAAAATGAGATTTATAATGCGTTTGTATAGAAAACAAATCTTTGAAAATTCTTTAAAACAAATTTAAAATTTTTAAAAGGCGGTTTCCCCCTCCACCACCCCCCTCCTTAAAGATTATTACATACAACAATCAATACATATTCCAAACACTTTGCAGAACTAGAAAGAAACAAACTAAAAAGAAAAAAAATAAAATTCTACAATCTGACCACGCTGGACTCCAGGAATCCCGTAAGACCAAAGGCTATGGAAAGAACTAGAAAGAATTCATTCGAAAGAGGCGGGTGGTGACGTCAAAAATCAGGTGATCCCATGGGGCTGAAAGAACGAACCAGGGTTGCCACTACCAATCGCCAATGTACGGCTAACCAGTCATCGTCCGGCCGCCCAGTTTGGCGACAAGGGCCGGAGTGTCACTATCGCATCTGTGCCTCCAATGGATGAAACGAAATTAATGAACAGTGCTCAAACATCGAGGACCATTACTTTATTGGATATCGCGTTCATCCAAAGTGGAAATAATATCTCAGCTTTGTTTACGTTTCGTAGTTGTCCTATCTAAAAGGAAGACTTATTTGTTTCCTGTACGTTCCTTTCTCAGGTCCAGTTTTAGATAACAAAACCGATAACCCTACGTTAGTTTTTGTTTAAGAAATGGCCGCTGTGAAATACAAACAAAAAGGGGATAGAACGTGGACAGTTTATAATGACTGGAAACAAACATGTCGCCAAGATAATAAAATAGAGAGAAATGAATGCTTTTCTAAAAAAGACGAGTTCAACAGACACAATGATAGTCTCACATACACTGGTGTGAACAAACGGAAGCAACTGGTGGCTCCATCGGAGAGAAACGGAATTCGGAAATGAAGGAGAGTACTGTGCTCGTAAAGGAGGACGACGCCGGAAAAGGAATACAGGTAGGGAATCGAACAGTATCGGGACTCTCGACTGTCTACCCCCACGGCGAGCAGTCATAGGGGACGGGCCCTCCCCTCACTGCAACGGTCGCTTCGCACCGTCTCACAACCGGCCGGTACCCCATTTCTGGCGGTAGGTGTTCCCAAATCACCATCTGTTTCAGTTGTGGTCGGGTGTTCTCCGGAGGATGTGAGCCTGGTGCCCCAAAGCATCCCACACGTGTTCGACGGGATTGAAATCGGGAGAGCACGCTCGTCAATCCATTTCGAGCGACATCTTCCCTTTCCAATAGCTCCTCAGCATCAAGAGTCTGATGTGGCCGTGCCTATCGCTTTATATTTTATACATTTATAAAAAAAAAAATAAAAAAAAATCCAAAAGATTCTCCCCACACAGAGAATTTAAACTCCCTCCGTAAACGGTGTGCCCCAGACTTGTAGTACGACGTTATCCCAAAATGTCAAGCCAATCGGGGCAATACTTTCGGAGATGGGGGATGACGAACAAACATTTACATTTCTATTTCTATAGATATATACGTGTACGCACACACACACACACATATATGTATTATATATATATATATATATATATATTTACATCTATAACAAAACTATATGAAAAAATAGATATCCAAGCAATTGTAGAAAAGAGTGAAAAGAGGGCGACTGTTTATAGACATCTCCTCCTACAGTAATAACATATTGTTCTACACTACATTTGTAAAAACGTTTTTTCGCCTAATCTGTCATCCTATTGCAGTAAAACACTGAAAGCATTCTACTTTTATTCCACTCGATTTCGTTCGTAACACAATCTCGTGTAATGCACCAAGGGGGTGTTATTCTGCAATATAGAAACGGAACTCGGAGTGGGTGCCCCAGACAGACCAAAAACGAGCGGAAGGGCCTCTTTCAAAGACACACGGGGCACAAACAGTTCCTCAATCCCACTTTATATATATATATATATATATATATATATATATATATATATATATATATATATATATATATATATATATATATATATATATATATATATATATATATATATATATATATATATATATATATATATATATATATATATATATATATATATATATATATATATATATATATATATATATATATATATATATTATATATATATATATATATATATAAATATATATATATATATATATATATATATATATATATATATATATATATATATATATATATATATATATATAAATATATATATATATATATATATATATAAATATATATATATATATATATATATTTATATATATATATATATATATATATATTGTGTGTGTGTGCATATATATTTATATACCCAGGTATACATATATATATGCCTATAAATGTATGTATCTATGTATATATATATATACTAGTATATATGTATATATATGTAAATATATGTATATGTATATATACGTGCATGCATATATATGTATATATTTATTTACACCTATAAATGTATGTACACACACATACATATAATGTGTATATATATATGTATGTATGTATGTATGTACGTATATATATTCTTCTTCAATGAGCAGACAGCCCAGGATAGGCCCTTGCCTTCCCCAGATTCGAATTCCAAGCTCCTCTGGCCCTGGCCATGGACATCCAGTTGGTAATTAATAATGGGAGTGACATATACACGCATATAAATGGATGTCTGTATATATGCATGTATATATTTGCATGTATGTATGCATGCACGTATATATGCGTGCATGTATGTATATACATATATGCGTGTATGAATATATATATATATATATATATATATATGTGTGTGTGTGTGTGTGTATACAGTTATTTATATACCCATACATATGTATGTATGCATATATATATATATATATATACGTACACAATATACATGTATATATACTCTTCGGAACGAGTTTGTGGGTTCGAATCCCGCTGCTGGCATGGATGTTTGTAGCCGTTCGGAATCGGCTTTAAACTGTAGGTCCCAGTCTCATTAGCCCTTGTGGGCAAAACAGTAGACCATATCGCTCCAAACCAAACATATATATATATATGTGTATGTGTGTGTGTATACATATAAATATATGCATCTATGTGTATATGTGAGGCTAATGACAAGTCAAAGAGCCCATGATGTCCCGATAATGAGCAGCTCTATTGCACATTTTATTAGTCAACCATCGAATAGGGCGTCGACTGGCCAGCGTCCACACTCTGACGAATCAGCAAGGGTCCCTCTCAATGAGGAATTTTCACGTTTTCTAATTTTAATTTTAAACGATAGAAGGCAAAAAAAGTAAGCAGGACAGTAGCTATTTTTCTTTCATTTGGGGGCCTAATGAGTGATTTCGAATGGATTTTGTAGCGGACTCTTTAACGTCTCTCACAAACGATAATTTTCCTCCACCGAGTTGGTGACGTCATCGTTCACGAAAGCACCGACCGCCTATGCTGTTAACATGTTAAAAGGCGAATTTTAAATTTATTTCTCTGTAAAGTATCGCATATAATAGAATTTTTTTTATTATGTCTGACATTAAAAAATCATTCTAAATATTGTATTGTGCCAATCTGTAAAAATACAACTAATTGCAATGAGAAGATATTTTTCAGCAAGATCCCCCTACACGTAAAATCTGGACAAATGCGATGAAAAGGGATGAGATATGAAACCCCAAATTATCATATAAATCATATCTGTGAGGACCATTTTTCGGTAAGTAAATGCTTGCTTTTGTTTAAATATTACTAATTTAGAACAAGTAAAGTATTTAAAAATACATCTATACTTTTAAAAGGACTGTTAAATGGGTGACTCATTTGAAAAAAATATAATATTTTAAAAATATTTAATTATGATATTACTTTAAATTTCAGAAATTTTATACATTTTTTAATTTAACATTAATATTAAAGGCAATAAAATTGTATTGCTATTTTAAAAAAAGTATAAATAATTAAGTAAAGCCTTTTAAAGATTTTAAATTTCTTTCCATCAATTGAAAATACTTTAGAATTAAATTAAATTTTTAGATTTAAAATGGTTAATAGTGATTTAAAAAATGTAAATTTAATTCACTGTATACATTTTTATTTAAGATTAATATTAAAAGATAATAAAATTGTATTACTTTGAATGTAAATATAAAATAATTGGTATTTTACACACAAAAAAGTAAGGATATTACATCCATCTCCATTTATAAAAAGCGATGCTACTACAAGTGTGTGTGTCTATGATATACGTATATTTATTTGACTTGTCTATATCTACAAACAGAAGAGCTGTGATTAGCATGAATAAAATATTAATATATGTTAAGTAAAATTGGATAAATATATAAATGATTTTACATACCTATGGGTTTTAATTCGAACGGATTTCTGCTCCCATAAAATCCGGGTTTTTTCTCAAGAACGAAAACATTGATATCAAGTCAATTTTGGGAGGTTGTCTGACTGTCCTTTGGTAAATCCAGATAGAAGAGACATTTATAACAAATTGAGATCATTAAACTATCGAGATCGATAAAATAAACCTTCAGGTTTAAATAAAAATAAATTATGATAGCTAGACGATTCCAAGAACTTGCAAAAACAAAATCGAAAAATAGCGCGAGCTTACAAGCAATAAGAAAATATGGGATATCATGAACTATGATGTCACAACCCATCACGGAACGTTTTGATGTCACATGATTTTCGCTTCACTTTAAAATTAATTTTTTAAATGATGGACCCAGTTTTTTACAATTTTGAGAACATTTTTTGAATCTACGAGTCTGGAATTATCAGAAAAATACTAAGTTGTTCGAATCCCCCACATGTGCCAATTCCTCATTCTTACGAGGTAAGTGCTTTTGTAATGAGTTATTCATCCGCCTGCATTAAAAGAGTGCGACCCTCTCAAACTTATAAATTACTAATTTTGCGGTCTTCAAGCCCGACATATATGTCTAGCCCTCCGAAATATTTTAGGGAGCTCTATTTAAAGAGGGTTCTTCCTCTCTTTTGTGTGTGTGCGTGCGTGTATCTCGAGTGGATATGGATGATACCGTTACAAGAATCTTCGGAAGGGTCGTTCGAAACTCCCTCCGGTAGTCTGGTCCCACGGCGCAGCGCAAGGTGTCTGCCCCATTAGCCACTAATTGATTTCTGAGGAGAAGGGGTTATCGCGCGCACCCATCTGCGCACATGACGGATGGAGAGTCGTGCATCTCTTGTTGGCTTCAAAGAGAAATGCCTGCCGCAACAAGAATTCAGTTTCCAAAACAATTTCCGAACCAGAAGCGTAAAAGACTGCACTCGATTGTATACTCACTTCGTACGAGTGAAACAGGCTTAAAAACGAAGCATCGAATACTCGAGTTTTGCCAGAGAACGCGAACTAATACGTGTAACTCATTGCGTCGTATAAGTGAGTTCCCGCTGTATGCTTATTTCTGGAAACCTGCGTGCGAAAGAAGCATTAAGTACTCGAGGGAGTTCTGCCATAGAACGTGAACGAATGCGTGTAACTCAGTGTTTCGTATAAGTGAGTTCCCGCTGTATGCTTATTTTTGAGTATTCACACACTTCGTACGAAGAAAACCCAAGTACAAAAGAAGCATCGAGTACTCGTGAGTCACGCTGGAGTTTTGCTGAAGAACGTGAAATAATGCGTGTAACTCATACGTGTAAATAAACGAAGGAACAAGTACTCGTGAGTCACGCAAGAGTTCTATAGAATTTTTTTTTTTTTTTTAGTAGATCGGGAGAACGTGTATGAATGCGTGTAAGGCAATGTATCGTGTAAGTGAGTTTCCGGTTTATACCTGTGTCTGTGTTTCGTAGAAGTGAAACATTCGTATAAACGAAGCCTGTACTGGGATCACGTGTTTCCGCCGCTCCGTACAAGTGAAGCATTCGTATAAACGAATCCTGCATCCCGAAGATTCGTGTAAGCGATTTTCGAGCTCTTTTGGTGCGGGGTCTTATGGGAGGCGAATTGAGGTGTCGGCTCGTTTCTTGCCTTCCCCCGGTTCACGACTCTTCCATCCGTCAACGTGTAATGGAGATGAAGCGATAACCCTCTTCTCCATTCAATCAATTAGTGCCTAATGCACGATTCATGGCGGCATGCGGATCAACAGCGCCAAAAGCGGAGTTGTTTTTTTCCCCCACCAGCCAGATTCATAATTGAATCAACTATACTGCACAATTCATTTCAAAGTTTAGGAGCATAGTTAAACTTTGGATTCTTAGGTGACCTCTTACGATTATACCACCCGGTTCGAAAATAAAGGCTGCACTTGTATTTCGAAATGGAATGAGATATTCCATGTAATAACATTGGTACGTCTATAAATAAAAATGGCGACTCACTGAAATCAAAATGAAAGAAATAGTCCGAATGAAAAATAAACAACAGCAAGAGTAAGTATATCAATTGAAATTACATTTAATACGCTAGCAGAGGAATTAAAATACCTAAGAATTTTTACTATTTTACAAAGGAATCAAAAAAGAAAATGGCCCCAAAATGTCTAATTCGGGAGTAATGGAATAAAATGGCAGTCACGAAATAAAAATGGCGAAACTCATTTCAAAATGAAAAATATTTTAAATCAAACTCATACTTGATATAAGTAACGGGAATAGGAAAATTGTAGTACCGGTAAAAAAAAAAAGTCTTAAATTCAGAACTCTTCTGTGTAAATTCAGTTAATTAAAAAGATATGAATTATTTAAGTACGTCATTAAAAGGAAAATAAATGAAATGTCACCACAAGCAATTCGGATTGGAATGGTGTGATTGGCGTCTTTTAAAATGAGATAAATGAGAATGATGACACAACTGAATTCGAAACATAAGAACTTTTCCAAATTAAAGTTGACAAAATGAGAGAATTGAAGTAAATAGGGTCAAAGATTTAAAAAAAAAAAAAAGTTGTATTATTAGGAAATATATTTTAAACACAGGGGCTTTGGACATGACGAGTCGGTTCGCACGTTCGTTGTGACGTCAGCTTACGTCACAACGAACTTACGTACCGACTCGCCACGTCCATAGTAAGTCCCGCTATTAAATGAACTAATTAAAAGATATTAAATATTTTAGCTCGTAATTAAAAGGAAAATAGATGAAATCATGCCAAAGTAGAGCCACCAAACTGAATTTAGGATTAATGGGATAAGAATGGCGTCTTGAAATGAAATAAATGATAATGGCACAGCTGAATTCAAAACGAAAGAGCTTTTTCAAATTAATACTAATGAGAGGAGTCAAGTAAACAGGGTCAAAAAAGTAAGAAGAATTGTTTATCAAGAAACAAATTTTAAATGATATGAGATGAACTAATTAAAAGATGCTAAATTATAATTTATTATATTTATTAGTAAGCTTAAATAAACATAATTAAAATATAATTTCTGTTTGAATGGCCTAATAATTTCTGCATAATCATTTCTGTATATCTTGACTAGCATAATTTCTGCAACTATCAGCAGTAGCAGATCATTTTTTTTTATATTTTATGACGTGCACCTACCTCCCCTTTTTAATACAATCTGCATACAACGAAAAATAGTAAATGTCTCTATATAACGAAAAATTTCGGTATAATTCCAAACCGATAAAGCCATAAATCTTGCAGTTGTTTGCAATCTTCAGAATAATCGTCTGCTACTGTTATCAGCGATTTCGCAATTTAATTTTCATGTTTGCATTTTGAGATAAAAATTTCGGTAACTTCAGAATAATCGTCTGCTACTGTTATCAACGATTTCGCAATTTAATTTTCATGTTTGCATTTTGAGATAAAAATTTCGGTAACTTCAGAATAATCGTCTGCTACTGTTATCAACGATTTCGCAATTTAATTTTCATGTTTGCATTTTGAGATAAAAATTTCGGTAACTTCAGAATAATCATCTGCTACTGTTATCAAGTCTGCTACTGTTATCAACGATTTCGCAATTTAATTTTCATGTTTGCATTTCGTAACTCAGAATAATCATCTGCTACTGTTATCAACCATTTCGCAATTTTATTTTCATGTTTGCATTTTGAGATAAAAATTTCGGTAACTTCAGAATAATCGTCTGCTACTGTTATCAACGATTTCGCAATTTTATTTTCATGTTTGCATTTTGAGATAAAAATTTCGGTAACTTCAGAATAATCATCTGCTACTGTTATCAACGATTTCGCAATTTTATTTTCATGTTTGCATTTTAAGATAAAAATTTTGGTAACTTCAGAATAATCGTCTGCTACTGTTATCAACGATTTCGCAATTTAATTTTCATGTTTGCATTTTGAGATAAAAATTTTGGTAACTTCAGAATAATCGTCTGCTACTGTTATCAACGATTTCGCAATTTAATTTTCATGTTTGCATTTTGAGATAAAAATTTCGGTAACTTCAGAATAATCGTCTGCTACTGTTATCAACGATTTCGCAATTTAATTTTCATGTTTGCATTTTGAGATAAAAATTTCGGTAACTTCAGAATAATCATCTGCTACTGTTATCAACGATTTCGCAATTTTATTTTCATGTTTGCATTTTAAGATAAAAATTTTGGTAACTTCAGAATAATCGTCTGCTACTGTTATCAACGATTTCGCAATTTAATTTTCATGTTTGCATTTTGAGATAAAAATTTCGGTAACTTCAGAATAATCATCTGCTACTGTTATCAACGATTTCGCAATTTTCATGTTTGCATTTTGAGATAAAAATTTTGGTAACTTCAGAATAATCGTCTGCTACTGTTATCAACGATTTCGCAATTTAATTTTCATGTTTGCATTTTGAGATAAAAATTTCGGTAACTTCAGAATAATCGTCTGCTACTGTTATCAACGATTTCGCAATTTTATTTTCATGTTTGCATTTTGAGATAAAAATTTCGGTAACTTCAGAATAATCGTCTGCTACTGTTATCAACGATTTCGCAATTTTATTTTCATGTTTGCATTTTGAGATAAAAATTTCGGTAACTTCAGAATAATCGTCTGCTACTGTTATCAACGATTTCGCAACTTTATTTTCATGTTTGCATTTTGAGATAAAAATTTCGGTAACTTCAGAATAATCGTCTGCTACTGTTATCAACGATTTCGCAATTTAATTTTCATGTTTGCATTTTGAGATAAAAATTTTGGTAACTTCAGAATAATCGTCTGCTACTGTTATCAACGATTTCGCAATTTAGTTTTCATGTTTGCATTTTGAGATAAAAATTTCGGTAACTTCAGAATAATCATCTGCTACTGTTATCAACGATTTCGCAGTTTTATTTTCATGTTTGCATTTTGAGATATAAATTTTGGTAACTTCAGAATAATCGTCTGCTACTGTTATCAACGATTTCGCAATTTAATTTTCATGTTTGCATTTTGAGATAAAAATTTCGGTAACTTCAGAATAATCATCTGCTACTGTTATCAACGATTTCGCAATTTTATTTTCATGTTTGCATTTTGAGATAAAAATTTTGGTAACTTCAGAATAATCGTCTGCTACTGTTATCAACGATTTCGCAATTTAATTTTCATGTTTGCATTTTGAGATAAAAATTTCGGTAACTTCAGAATAATCTGTTGTCGAGAACCTATCAGCCTCTAGAAAATGGTTTCCATAAAGTGCGAACGCCGCTTCCCATTTGGTGTGACGGGTATTTAGCGTTGCGTCCATTCATCATGTCGTAGGTGCAGAGAGGCGATGCATCAAAAGCGGGAATTAAAGTCGGCGGAATTAAATAAGAGTGGCTTGGAATCCGGTATTGGCGAAAGGAAAGGTGGCGATTAGCCAATCGGGAATGCGGCCTCTTATCATCGCCTGCTCGACCCCGGAACGAACGGCCAATTTTCACCTCGCGAACGCAGTCATTATCCCCTGCAACACCTATCATTATCGCTTTATAGCTTTATTTGTCGTGTGCTCATAGGAAGAGATGTCCGCACGATTCGCAAACATTCACTTCTTGCTTTTGATTACTGCCTTCGAATTCCGAACGTACACTGCTCTAAAATAGGGAGAGCTTATTAGCGGTTTGACGAACAACCCCTTAGAGACGTTGGTGGTTCAACAAAAAGTCCTTTGCTTTATCGACCCTCAAGTGCTTATCTTCCATTACATTATAATATACATTAATACATAAAGAAATATATTAATATATGTATCTATACACACATATCTATATATATAAACAATTAGATTACATCTATATGCATATATATTTCACATACATTCCTATATATATTTATATATGCATATACATCTATGTATACATACATATTCACATATGTATGAATATATATTAACGTGCCTGTAATATATCAAAATAATTATACTTAAAGTATCTCTTAAAAATTCTCCGCTTTCCCTTTCTTATTTCTTCCAATCTATTTTCCCTGTGGGGAGTGCCCGCTCCATTCTTTCAACCCGTTCAGATGTGAATTTTCTGTCCAGTGACAGCCTTTTGTCGTTGGCCCCATCTATGTTACTTTTTGTTGTTAAATTCACTAAGTTGCCTGCGCCATGAGACACTTCTATGCGTTCAACTCTTTAATCCACCCGTGTTTTGTCTGCCTTTGTTATTTTAGCAGTACGCACATGCATTCGTGTATATTTATATGCATATATATTAGAACTCATATCAGTGGAAAAGTCGCCTGGGACAGCACGAATTCCAGACACCGGTCAAGTCATCGAACCCCCCTTTTAAACCAGAGAAGGGGAAAAGAAAAAAAGGAGAGGTCGAATATTACTGATATACTATACATATACGTACACACATACAAAGGTAGATACATATATCAATACACATACATATGGATATACATATACACGTATATATACACACACACACATATATATA
>CM063504.1:186974654-186979654 GCA_032207245.1 Pardosa pseudoannulata | reverse complement strand
GGTTTTCGTTCCGATCCAAATAACGGTTATTTCCGGTTTTGGGCTCCGTTCCCAGGAAATCACTTCCGATACCGTCGGCTGCAGATCCTTTAGACAAAGCGAATTTTTTCTTCGTCGCATTTTGATTTGGTTTGGAGTGCTACGGTCTACTCTTTTTCAACACGAGGGCTAATGAGACCGAGACCTACAGCTTCAAGCCGATTCCGAACGGCTACGAACATCCATGCCACTGCGGGATTCGACCCACGAACTCCAGTACCGAAGGCCAGCACCCTAACCCGTCGCATTTGGAAGTCTCGACTTCTGCGTTTTCTTCTTGAGATGCCGAAGAAAGCACACGCCACGGAACAAACATCGAATGAGGCTCATGAGAATGTGGAGCGCGTTCGAGCAATGAGGAATTTTACTTTTAAACAATAGAAGACAAAAAAAAAGTGAGCAGGGAGAGTTCCTTTTTTCATTTCATTTCATTTGGGGCCCTAATGAGTTTCATACAGGACTCTTTAAAGCTACTTTTCCTCCGCCGAGTTTGTGACGTCCCACGCCAACTGTCCATGTTGTTGAAGAAGGCGACTTCTTAATTGGTTTCTGTAGAATTTTTTCTTACTATGTCTGACATTAAAAAGACAATTTCTAAATAATATTTTGTGCCACTCTGTGCGAATTCAACAACTAATTGCAACGAAAAGATATTTTTCAGCTTTCCAAAGATCGCAGTATACGTCAAACTTGGACGAATGCCATGAAAAGGCACGAGAAATGAAACCCAAAATTATTATAAAAATCATCTCTTTGGATTTGAGATGACCATTTTGTCTTTCTCTAATATTACGTTTAAAAGTGCTGTTGGTTAACCAGTACTGTTTTTACTTTTAAAAAAAATCCCTCATTTTGGAGTATTTTCACGAAGCTTAGTTACGTCATAATGAGTTTATGAAGAAGGATATAAGTTGCAATAAATATTTAATACATAACTTAAAAAAATTATGTTTTGTCAAGGTATTTAAATATTTTCTTGAATAGAGGGGTTCACGCTGTGACATCTTTCAATTCAATTGGAGTGTAATTCGAAAAAAATATATTTTTCTAAATACTCAACTGATATTACTTGAAAAATGTCAGTTTAATTCCAGAAACTGTATACATTTTTTATTGAACATTTATATTAGGCTATAAAAATGTATTAATGTTTAATATATATATCAAAAGTAATACAATCTTTAAATATAAAAAAGTACTTTGAAGAATCTGAATAATGCATACATATTTCAAAAAGTCATTTGTGATTTTTTTTTAAATAAATAGTAGAGTGAATATTTTTTTATAATTTAAGTATAACTACGTATGTAAGTTTGTTATGGGTTCCTAAATGACTGGACAGATCGGGATGAAATGGTGCGTTCATGACACGAAAATAGGGTTTAATCATTCCAGTTACCTCTAACTAGAAAGTCCTGTCTACGAAACTGAAGTCATTTGATTGTACTCTAAAATGTACCATTATCTGGTTTGTTTTGGAGCACTACGGTCTACTTTTTTTGGAACGGCTACGAACATCCATAAAAGCAGCGGCATTCAACTCTCCCCCAGTACCTAAGAGCGTTCGGTTACCACCCATTGGATTCTATGTTTAAAATCCAACTGAAACTTACTGGTACAGTTAAGAGGGATGGACGACGACTTCGAATTGCATAGAATTTAATTACTTTATTAATCGTTATTAATTAAAGTAATCGACCCCTTTCCCTTCTATTAACTAAATTACCTCAGATTTTAGGTTTAAACACCTGTTGCGTCCCAAACTGCACAGAATGGCTTAGTACTAAAAAAAGAAAAGAATAAGTTCGAAAAGTAATTCATTCCTTTCAGTTGTATTGTCAATTTCATATTCCATTCGGTCAAAGAGAGCCCTTTCTCTTTAAAACTTCAAAAAATTCGATTTTCTGATTTTTCTTCTAAATCTTTGGACATTCCTGAGTCATTTAAAAGAAACACCGTTAGAACATTCGAAAGAGAACCTTTAAATGGATTGAATATCATAGCTTTTGAGAAAACATCGAACGCATATGACTGAAAATAGTGTTTTTTCGACTTGCGCGCACTTTAAGAAGTCCTTTTTCGGGAGGGGAGGGCACAGAATGCTCCATTTCAGATGTTACCAATTATTTTTTTACTCCTCACCTACTCGTCCAATTAGAATGACATTTATGCTTCCATTGTTCCAAGCAGATAATAGTTCTTTTCAGATCATAGAAAATAAATTTTGATACTAAAAAAATATCGATCAGTCGGATTTTCTATTTTAAAATCCAACTTTTACTGATACTTTTGGAGCTCACGATTCTAACAAAGATACGGGGGACAGAAACAACATTCCACTCGCTACCAAAAAGAATAGGGTGGACCTGGAACCGAAGCATTTTAACGAGATTAATACTTTATGCAATACAATTCAGATATTTTTTAAAAAATAAAAATTTTTTAAAGTATATGTAAATATTAAATGCAATTATTGAACGTAGATATGAACTGGAGATGTAAGTCATTCTACGCAACAAATCGAATACATCGGCTCCTTTTCCCCGAAATGTTTCCTATACTATTCGAAATCCAATACAAACGAGAGGAAAATTTTAGAAAATGCAAATCAAGATCCTATTGATTCCATTTGACTGTCATTATACGTTTCATCAAGACTCGTTCTATTTGGAATTTCAAAACAAGAACGGGGTCAAAAGGCACAGAAGAGATTGCAGTTAAATTTATAAAGAAATTGAAAAATCAAAATTCTTGAAGTTTCACGATAAAGAACTGTCGCCCACATTCATTCCGTATTTTCACAGCGAATACATTATAAGAATGACGAACAGACATACAATTTAAAAGAAAAAGAATATAGTAATTCGAGTAGAAAAAAAACAGTGACTGGTAGGGGGATCACCTTCTAACCGTCAAACATTCGATTTTGGAGAAAATCTCTAGCCACTTAGGATTTCTTTAAAACAAACCTCACTGAAATGTTCGAATAACTCCCTGTAAAATCATATAACATATCTCTGAACTTGTTAGGTTTGAAAACGTCAATTTAATAATTTAAAGGAAGCAAACGCAGCGCACTCATTAATGCAGGCGCATGAATCACTCATAACGCCATAGATCCCAAAAGCGCTGTTAGTAGAGAGAGAGAGAGTGTCTTCAGAAAAAGTTGCTGCATGAAACTTGGCCCAATGTAGCTTCTTTGTTAGAGTGGACCACCCGCCGCCAGGTTGAATGGTAGACTTTGAAACTGTGCAAGAGTCAAGGATAAAGACATTATCAACACATCATTGGCTCTTTGACTTGTCATATATATATGTATATATGTATATATACGTATGTATATACACACATATGTAGATGCATGTTATATATATATATATATATATATATATATATATATATACATGCATGCATATATATATGTGTACAAATATATATACATACATATATAACATACACAGATATACATATGTATGTGTGTATATACATATATATACATACATACGTATCTATATGTATGATATACATACATACATATATGCATGTGTGTATATATGCACATATATATCCACATATATATGTACACATACATATACATTACATATATATACATACATACATATGTGTATATATATATGTATGCATGTATGTACGTATGTATATATATATATACATATGTATATGTATGTTATATATATATATGCATACATGTATGCATGCATATTTATGTGTGTGTATATATAAATACACACACACATATATATATACATACATACATATACATATGTATGTACGTACGTATGTATATATCTATATTATGTCTATACCTTTATTTCTCTCTCTCTCTCTCTCTCTCTCTCTCTCTCTCTCTCTATATATATATATATATATATATATATATATATATATATATATATATATATACGTATGTATATGTATGTTATATATATACATGCATGCATGCATATATATATATATATATATGTGTGTGTGTGTATAGATATATACATACATACATATATATACATACACTTATGTATGTGTCTATAGACATGCATATATATACCTTATACACATGTATATGTATGTATGTGTATGTATACATACATATACATTCAGTATCATAGGCTTTAAGGAAATTAGAAAAAAGTTTCAATGCTTTTTGGTGACAGCAGAGTTACATAAAAACACTGTACACTACACATTGATTTCCTATTTTCGAATTAACGAAACGCTTTCGCTTTTTACTTTATTCCAAAAAAAGTTCTTAACCGAGGCGAACATTTTGACATATGTCTGGAGAACGATCCCGTGGCGAAAAATATCCAAAGTAAGGGATCTATAGGAACATTGTTCGAAGTAGCTGAATGCAGATTTGTATCCCTTTGGAAGGGCGCAATTCGGAAAATAGTAGAGGACCCAACTTGCACAACTCGTCAAGAACTACTTTTTAAAAATAGTCTAAACCGTACGGAAATGGACGAGAAAGCAGGGAACGAAAACCATAATACATACATACATACATACATACATACAAACATATATATATATATATATATATATATATATATATATATATATATGTATATATATATACATATACTCATTTGTATATATCATATACATATGTGTGTATATATATATATACACACATATATATGCATATGTATGTATACATGTGTAAATATACATCTTATACGTATGCATTTATATATATATATATATATATATATATATATATATATATACATGCCTATGTATATAACATATATATATGTATATATCTGCATGAGTTAGTTACAAAAATTGTATATACAATTGTCTCCGGAAAACATGGGGCTGCGATAGGTGAGATAACTTGCTTGTTCGGAGATGATAAAAGGAGAGAAATAATCCAAATGAAGGGGGCAGTGAAAACACGGAAAGAATGCAAAGTTCGTAATTTTGAAAAGAAAAAAAAG
>CM063504.1:186942054-186967054 GCA_032207245.1 Pardosa pseudoannulata | reverse complement strand
TTACTGTTTTGTAAATAAAAGTTCATTTGACATATGAATAATAATAAAATTTTAACAAATAGTAAATAAAATGTCTCTTAAGATATAATTTTTTTTTTTTAAATACAGCATATTAAAAGTTAGAATTTTGAAAATTTAACATCATACAGTTTAACAAAAATAGTATTAATTTGATTGCAGGCCATAAATTATCTTTCTTACTAAACTTTTTATTGTCTTTCTTTAAATAATTTAAAGTAATTTAAAATAAAAATTTTAAATTTTTTGTCTTTCTCTAAATAGAAATCCTATTATTTATTTGAGTACCATGAAAATAAGAGAATTTTGTGTCATGCCATTAGGGGAGTTAACTTAATAACTCTATTTTTACTTAATGCACTCTGTTTTTAAGTAAATAAATTGTATTTAATAATTAATTATTACAGAAGTAGTGTACACATCTAAATAATGCTTCATTTTCTCAAGCAATTTACTTTTATAGTTTTGAATTCACATTGTAATTCAAAATTTACAGTCAAAATAATTTAGGTCTGCATTATGTCATTGTTCTTGATATATTTTGTTTACATTTTCTTTTCAAATATAAAGTATTAAATTTTTACACTTTCTTAACCCACACTTAGTTTCTAGAATAACATACATACATATATATATATATATATATATATATATATATATATATATATATATATATATATATATATATATATATATATATATATATATATATATATATATATATATATATATATATATATATATATATATATATATATATATATATATATATTATATATATATATATATATATATATATATATATATATATATATATACAAGCAGTATAAACTAATTCATTTGGTTTAGACATAGGCATGAAGTATGACATAAAAAATTTATTTAAGCATAATAGAAAATGGTTGTTATTTGTTTAAATATGTTTTAAAATATAATTCAAAATTGAGAATGAAGCCTTAATGTCAGTGATACTGTATGGCATTTAGTTAATAAAAAATGTAAAACTAATATAGCTCTTGAACTTTTAAAAAATTCTCTGGGATCATAGTCCAGCAAACTTCTATTAATTTGTTTTCTTATAATATACATTTATATATATATATATATATATGTATACGTATATTTATATACATATATGTATGTATATAGAGAGGTGTATATGTATGTGTGTATATATATATATAAATGTTTGTGATAAAGGGAGAGATTTTGGTGAGTAAGATTTGATTTCTTTCTCTTAAGTATGCAGGAACCTTCTCCTGGGAGTGGTGAAACAGTAAGAGGTTATCCATCTGCAAATATTTCGATGATTGGCCAGTGCATCGACGTTTCAGAGGCAGCTTTAGCAAGTGGCGGCCAAGGCATGGTAGTACCTCCTCAAAATGTTCCTGCAGATCCCCAGACGCAAGCACAGTTTGAAGCAGATAAAAGAGCCGTCTACAAGTAAATAGCCACGCTCGTCCCAACAAGTTTTTTCTATTGTATATGCTGATACGTATATATATATATATATATATATATATAAAATATATTTTATGTATATATATGCATAGGCATAATATGTATATTTCTATGTTAATGTGCATATATGCATGTGTATATATGTATATGTATATAAATGTATTGTATGTATAATGTATATATACATGCAATAACATGTATGTATATGTGTATGCATTTATATATATTATGTATATTGTTAATTCTACAGGATTATGAAGGAATTTAGCTTCCATTTTTAAAAAGTTTTAGGTGTCATTGCAGAAATAGTTTGTTATGACAATAAGTAACAACCAAAGTCTTCATTTATCTCTGAAAAATGAATTGAATGAAATACTTTTATTAGTAATTTTTCATACTGTCAATATACAGAACAGAGAATTTTAATAATTTTATTTTCATCTGTTTAATTTCGTTGAATGTTGAGGGAAATGTATTTTCAATTTATTATCAGTATGCCATATAAAAAATTAGGCTTTTTGTCAAACTTTTATTATCACTTATGTTTCGTATTTTAGCTGCAGAGGGAGTGTTCTTCCTACAGGTAGAAGAGAAGAGGTGCTTTGCATTGACCTACAAACTGGTGCATCTGGTTATAGTTTAATCTAGCAGAAAACAGATTTATCTATATATATAAAAATGAATTTGTGTCTGTCTGTATAGACTCAAAAACCATGCATTCAATCGCCGTGAAAATTTGGGAAATTATTAGGTATATCCCCGGGAAGGTTTTTAAAAATTTTTAACATTCTAAATCCATTCCTTCCCCCTTTTTCAAGCATTATTTTCGTTGGTTTTCACTTTTTAATTTATCGCATCATAACTAAGTGAAGGAAGGAATATTTCTAGCATCCCATTGATCCAATGCAATTGTTTTAAGCACAGGTTATAAAAAGGAGATTAAAAGTTTCAATTTATCACAATAATAAATAGGTGAAAATGATATTTTTTTTATCGTTATGACGTCATTCCTTTAAATATCTCATTTATTTGTTACTTATTTTATATTATTTAAATTTCATCTGCATAGTATCAGTTCGATTTAACCTGGAAATTGAGATATAAAGGGATTAAATTCAACAAATTACTAAGTAATTTTAGGTATAAATTATGCAATACACGAAAATGTGATAGCTCAGTTGCAGAGGCAGTGATCTCGGAACTGAAAGTTTGCAGGTTCAGGCCTCAAGTAAGTGTGTGTCTTCCTCGTTGTAAATAAAATGTATTTGATATTCAAGATTTAAAAATCCAATTTTAAGAAAGTCAAGTTGTTATTCATTAATTTTGCACAATTTCACATCCAATAAAGGGATTTCTGCTTATAAACCATTCAATTATTTATTTTACGCTTCCAAACCTGACATATATATATATGTATGCATAATGTATGTATTTCTCTCTCTATATGTGTGTATGTTTATATATACTATATATAAGCAGATTCTGATGGTGTTTGTGTTTGTTAGGCACCCCCTTTTTCCTCTACTGGCATTACTATTTGAGAAATGCGAATTAGCCACCCAAAGTGCTGAAGTGTCCTCCTCCGAGAGTTTCAATATGGATATTCAAGCATTTGTGCAGCACCAAGAGAGAGACAGGAAACCTTTCTTCAGCGATGACCCTGATGTCGATAGCTTGGTACGTAACTCCTCTTTTTTTTTTTTTTTTCTATAACCAGAGTGTATATGTGTTTTATGTAACAAAAGGGTGGTCATTGCAAATATTTAGGGAAGACTCCTGAAATAGAATGAAAGAAAAATAAAATGGATACGGAAGAAGTTTAAAAGTGTACATTTAGATAGGTATGCTTTGTATGTATAAGTGTTAACAGTCAATGCTTGGAATAAGTGTCAATCTTTAGCCATAGATTCATGGCTGTAAACATCTGCCTAGTTAACAATGTTACATTGGGCCAACACTTACGTGGCATGTTGGCTAATGATTGTTTCTGACATAATGCTGCAATAGCCTAATGGAAGGCAAACATAATATTATGATAGCCCAGCTGAATGCCAACGTAATACTAAGATGGCCCTACTGTTTGGATGAGTTTTGTTCTTGGGTTTGTAGTAAAAACTGAAATTGCATTATACTTTTCTCAGAGTTTAGAAAAAAAGGCAGATTCTTCTCAGATGTACAGTTAGCTACAAGCATACATAAAAACTCTATTTGCTAGAAGCAGACTGTAGAACTACATTACACCTTTCAGAGTTACTTTAGTAAGAAACTAAATTTTTTTTAAACTCTGAGAAAAGTGTGATGCATTTGTACAGTTGACTCTAACATTACTCCATTACATTTCAACATAAACATTAATAAGCATGAATTAAAAATCGTAATATAAATTTGCTTATAGGCATCTATAACTCATTCAGCGTCAAAGTTTAAAATTATTAATTGCGGAACATTTTGAGAATACTATTGACTTCCTAACAATCTTTTCATAAAACCATGATTACTGTTTATTACTTTGCTATAGCATTTAATAGAATGTGCATGTGCTAATGTTTTGAAATAAACGGATGTGAAAGTTATTTTTCAATTCTGCATGATTTGAAATGATGATGAGAATAGATAAAAATATCATTTGAGACTGTTGATTTGAGTCCCCATTTCATGTTTAATCTGTATTCAATATTTCCAATGGTACAGACTGCTTTTTAAATAACAAAAATGTATATTTTAACCCAATCCCAGATTTGACTTCTCAAAAGTTCTGTACTCAATTTTCATCTCCAATAGGATGCTGATAGGCACCAATTGATTTTTAAATGACATCTCGTGTATTTTCAGCATTGGTTCTCTATATTTATGTAATGGGTTTTGCTGAATTTATTTTGTTTCTAAAAAACAAAAACTTTTTGTATAAAGTGAAAAATGAGAGCTCATTTTAAAAATTCTTAAATTTTTCAACCTGTGATACATGTACCACCATTGGTACCCCTCCAATGGTGAAAACATAGAACATTCAAGCGACACAATCTAATTTATTTTTTTTTCTCAGAAAAATCATAATCAACATTTGCTAGACAAAAGGTTTTTCTTCATATATCTTGAAAAATAAGTATCGAAACAAACTGAATGCAATATACCTTGCCTCTTTTGAACCCGATTTCTAAAAATTCTGATCTCTGAAACATGTACAAGGATCTCATTAGTTTTACATTGAATTTTGATAAGAAAATAAATGAATTTTTATAATTTTGTGTTTTTATTAAAACCACTTATTAGTAAATGAAATAGGACAAAGTGGTAGATAAATAGAAAACATTGAACAAACACATACATATATATTTGTTATAGGGAGGTTATAATCTGCATATCTCAACATAGTTTTCTCATAATGTGATGTGTCACCGTATAATGCAAAATATATATATATACTTACAATAATAAATTTTGTGAAATACAATCGTTTTTACAAAGGGGTACAATTTAGCATGACATGGTATGGGACCCAAAAAAAGTTGAGAAATGCTGGTGTAGAGAACATATTATTTCATGAATTCTAATGATAGCTGAAAATGATTATCATCCTATTGGATAGGTCTTAGTCTCATAATAATTTTTTTAACTAAAGTAAATATGAGCTAAATGTAAAATTCATAAAAACTCCCTCTGGTGGTGGACTTTTGAATTCAATTTTCTTTTTATTCATTCATTCAATTTTCCATTGCTGTATTATACAACATTTCATATCTTTCTGAATGATAGTTTTAGACAACTTTAATGATATTATTTTATGGATGATATTTAGATGGTGAAAGCTATTCAAGTCCTCCGCATTCATCTGCTAGAGCTTGAAAAAGTGCAGGAACTTTGCAAAGACTTCTGTAACAGGTACATAGCGTGTCTGAAGAACAAAATGCAGAGTGAGAACTTGCTTCGACCCGATTATCCAGGTCTGGGAAACAGTTTACCGAGTTCAGGTTCTAGTACGCCATCTAGTGGAGGGAGTAGTTCACAGCCGCTGCCAGTAAGTATGAAACAGAGGCATTCAAAGAGCAGGGGGGGATACAGGGGTACAGGTTTTTTATCAATTACCCTTGAAATGTTCCACTACCGTAGTTGTTTTGATATTAAAACCATGGGATGGGTCATTTTGAGACAAGTTATTTTATAAATAAAAACTGTAACAAAACAAATTACTTAATCTTGTAAAATGAAATAAAACAGTAATATTCATAAATATTAGTACTCTTAAGTAAAATCATAATGTTTGCAAGCATGCCATTTTTTTTATCACTATTTATCATCTTAATGCATAGTGTTTTGTACATACCTCATTTGCAATGATGTTCCATTTTTTCCTGTGCATTTTCTTCACACCGTTTTCATGCTAGACACACATTTTTTTTTTTTTTTTTCATTTCCATCAAACTTCTATTTTGCAATTATTATTATTATTTTTTTTTTTTTTGTGTGTGTGTGTGTTTTAGTGAATTTGTAATTCCTTGCTCTGCTCAACTGAGTGAAATATTTTTATGAGCAGATAAAGCAATTCTATGAAATGGAATACTTACACACAACAATTTTACTGCAATTGATTCATTTCCTCTGCAAACCCAATAACGCTGCATGCAAGGTCAGAGAAATGGACGATAGTTCTTTGTTTTATTAATGGTATCTACTGAGTGAACTATCTTTGGTTCGACGACAGCTATTTATAAAATGCCAAAATGACGCCAGCGTACGTTCTAGATATATTAAGTTGTAAAATCTCTACTCATTATGCTAAAATCACAAAACTTTTTCTGTGTTATCAATATGGAAAATAATTAAAAGTTACAAAAAATTTGCTGCAAAATGTGGTAGTTGAACAGGCATTGGTGTTGGATCTACACCAATGGATGTTCTAGCGTTAAGAATAAACATTCCAAAATGGGGTTTCATAAAAACTGTCCAATTTATTCCATATCATTGTTTAGAATAATATAATATTTCTTTTCTAAGCAATCCATACAGATGCTTTCTTTTAAATTTCAAATTTTAACACTAGAATCACGTGAGTTTCATAGGAATCCGTGTTGTTATTGAAAAAGGACACTGCATTTCTACACAATGACATTGATTCATTTTTCGACAATATAGAAAAACAACTTTAATGGAATTGTTTAGTTTCTTACAGAGTTTGGGTGCCATTTGTGCAACTTTCTCTATATGTTTTGTACATTTTCAACATATCATTATTTTTCAATTGCAGCAAAAATATAACTAATTTGGTTTCAGAAGCTTAGTCATGAAAATCTAAAAAAAATTGGATGCGAAATATTTATTAGATCAAAATGATTCATCTCTCAGTTGTAGTGTTAATTTAACCTTACGATGTTGAATATGAGCACACATGATTCATAATATTGTAAAAACAAATGTTTCTCCATTTTCAGCATGTTCCTGGCAGCAATGGCACCGTTAATAATTATGTCCTTCAGCCTGGAGTGTCACCCAATCCCCTTCCTGTGAATAACATTAACCAAAACCAGATCGTGTCCAGTGGGAATTTGTATCAAATGGTTCAAACTCCACAAGGAATCATGGCTCAACCCATTCAGGTAACACCTGCATATCAGTCATTGATTATCCATCCGGGTTTGGAAATGATTATTTCTTCCAGGTTGAAATTTTCTACTATAGTAGTTAGAAGACAAAAAATAAATTATAAAGGCTTTTTGCCAAACTTTCATTATCGCTTGTGATTCGTGCTTCAGCTGCAGTAAACATTTTTTGATGAGAGAGTTGAGTACTTGTTTATATTAATAAAAATTATTCAGTGTTTCACGTATTTCATATTTATGTTTGCATTATATGAGTCCAAATATTATACATTTTAGTAGTTCTTTACTTTCTTTTCTTCATTTTCCTCCCTTTTTTTTTCTTATTTCTTCTCAAATATTTTACTTCTGTTTAGTAATAGTTTGTTCTATACTGTACCAGAAAACAGATTTATCGTCAATAAAATGTGTTTGATATTTGAGATTTAAAAATTCAATTTCTAGAATGCTAATTTATGAAACATCTAAGAGTGATTCATCAAAAGAAGTTAAGTAAGTTTTTCATTTTAATTGTTAAATTAAAGCAGTCACTGCTTTAATTGACTAACAATAGATTCAATCTAATATTAGTAACACACAGTTATTTGTTACATGTTATTAACTTTTTTTTTTTTTTTTTTTTTTTTTTTTTGAGTTCTGGCTTATCATTCATATTCAATATCAAAGATAGGAATTTCAAGGTTTTCTACTTTGAGATAGAATCACCCCTGATTCTGTTTGCTAATTTTTTTTAATACTTTGATTATTTTTTATTTATTAATTAGTTATTTCATCATTTGATGTTTTCAAATCAGAATTTCAAACTCTTTTTTTCTCCACCAAAAATAACAGTTTTCAGCTCAGTTCTGAATGAATAATTATGTTTTAGGTATATTCTGATTTCCACTAAAAATATACTTCTGCACTAAAAAAATGTAATTTTATCAAGATTAACAAGATTTTATTAATTTTTTAATTGGTACACTATGTGAATTGGTACAATTAACCAACGTGTACCAACAGTGAGCATTGGTATTGTTATCCATAATCAAAATTGCATTTGAGAACTAAGCATTCAACTAACTGCCTTTTAGATGTAGTTTCATGCGAAACTGAAACAGAAAAGTATTGGGGAACATCAAAACAGGAAATCGAGAAACCACGTACCTGTAGTTTGGTTTGGTTTAGAGCGATACAGTCTACTTTTTTTTTTTTTTTTTTTTTGTAACACAAGGGCTAATAAGAGTGGGATTACTGAACAAAGCTGATTCAGAATATACAATGCCACAATGAGATTCGTACCAACAAACTCTGCCACCGTTCCCTATTTAAAAATCCAATTCTAAGATGGCTAATTTCGAAGAGTGACATTCTCTAAAAGAAGTTTGGTAATTATTAAAATGAAAGTAGTCACTGCTTTAATGGACTAATAATTAAAATCATTGTTTGAAATTGACTTACAATACTTTAATAATAGCAATGTGTAATTATTTGTTATATTTCAATTAACTTTTTTACTGACAAGTGATATAAATTTTAGGGTTTTTTAACTAGAGGAACCATCAAGCCTGGTTATCTATTTGCAATTGGCATTACAAAAATTCATACTAAGTTTTTACTTTTTAATGCATCTCTTCTCTTGGCAACTCTATTTAAAAAATATTTTTTTTATATTTATAACTTATTTTTTACGAGTATAGTATTGAAGGCGGTATGTGAGTTTTTGAAGCAGGGTTAATTTCGAATCCCTTTTTCAGGTGACTCCTGGTTCGAGTGCCCACATTGTCCATGGGAGTACGCCTTTATCTCAGATAGGAGCTGTTCCTTCAGTACCTCATGTGGATTCAAACAGAATACAAAATATTGGTAATATAGCTTAGATTGAAATAGTTTGACATTAGGATATCTGGGACGTCCAACACCACACAATAAAATATATAAAACAATTGTAATTGTTCACTAGGGTTGAGTTTAAAAACTGTTTAATAGGATTTCAGGTAATTATCATATATTATGACCCTTTATCTCATCAAAAGCTGTAACAAAACAAATGACTTAATCGTATAAAATGGAATTAAATAATATTCATAAATGTTAGAAATGTAAGCAAAATCATCATTTTTAAATCATTATTTATCTTTTTATAGATAATGTTTAGTATAATGCACCATTTTT
The DNA here is from genome assembly GCA_032207245.1 of Pardosa pseudoannulata. Lineage (NCBI taxonomy): Eukaryota > Metazoa > Arthropoda > Arachnida > Araneae > Lycosidae > Pardosa > Pardosa pseudoannulata. Next base: position 186,957,830 of record CM063504.1, on the reverse strand, counting down.
CCTTACATTTTCTACCAGTTGCATTTCCACAAACTCTTAAACATTGACTAGCCATTGTTTGAGGGTGTCTGCTCTGCACAAGGTTCAAAATTGAAATAAAAATTTTTTTTTTATGACCAGAGAAGTAAAGCTATGTGCGCTTAGATACAGCAATTTTAATATTATTGATTCAGTGTGACTGTGAACCACTGCATTCAAGGTCAAACAAATGTGTGGTAGTTCTTTGTTTTACTAATGGTATTTACTTGATAAACTATCTTTGGTTGAACGACAGCTATTTATAATGATAAAATGCTGAAATGACATCATCGGACATTCTGGGTATATTTAGTTGTAAAATCTGCCCTAATTAACGGAGAATCCCAAAACTTTTTCTATGGTGTTAATAATTTTTCACCATTTTGCCTTTTTTCCTAAATCAATTTCTTTTCTATTTCCATAGCCCCAAGACCGTCTGTACTAAATAGTGGAGATGATGATGATGATGACATTATGAGTAAAAAGAAACAAAAACGGGGTGTTTTACCCAAACATGCTACGAGTATCATGAGATCGTGGCTTTTTCAACACATAGTGGTAATTATTTGAGCTCTCATTTTTTTTTATTTCTGTGTAGAAGCATAGGCCTCAAGATAGGTTGTAAAGTTTAAACATTTTACACAAAGTCCATTTTAGGATTGAAAAACATTTATTGAATTCTTGACACTTTGAAAAAATAATGATTAAACAAAGATTAAAAATTCATCCAAAAAAAAAAGTCTTTCTTTATTCTACCTCAGAGGCCTGTCATAAAATCAACTTCCAGTACCTTATGGCTAAGGCTTAAAAACTCGTTAAGAAATACAGTATTTATAGTTAACCTTTGAAGTAATTAAACAAACAGTTAACATCTGTTAAATATATGGGAAAAGAAACAAAACCAGGGTTTTACAGATCTCAGTTGGTTCCAACAGTTGTACCTTCTTCACATTCATACCTCAACAGAAGGTAGACTTAAGTACTTTTCATGTATATTTGTATCTTAAGTTGCTTTAAAGTGCTGTATTTAATTTTTATGATTTTTCATTTTTCTTTTAAATTAAAATTATATTTTTTTTCTTTTCCCTAAAATACCTTTTTTTAACCCATTCAGGATTGTGAAAGAAAAAAAAAATTCTTCAGAGTTCATTTTTTGACATGATATGTTTTAACCGAATTAAACCACCATAAACCCAAAATCTTAGACATAGAAAAGCAATTCTTGTAATAGAATTAACAGACTACTTAGATGACATGAAAGTGCTTGATTATGTGGATGAACAATTAAAATGAAATGAATGTGAAGTAATGGAATTCCTGGATTTAATTTGTTAAATTTGTGATATTTATCTGGAGGCCTTTACTTTTGATAGTAATTTGTTCATATTTTAAAATGTTCTCCTTTTTTTTTACTGACAGTCAATATAAATTTTATATTAATTATGGCACCCTATTTCTTGAAACAAAACCATTTTCCCTAAAAATCTTAGTTTATTTAATATGATGTCTATTTTTATTGTTCCTCTATTATGAGGGCTGTGTGTGAACCGAACACATGAAGATATTATCCATTCTTGGATCTTTACCCTCTCTCAATCTTTAGGAATTGGATGAGAGTTCTTATATTCCCTAACAATTGTTACTTAATTGTATTGAGCCACTCAATAATGAGACCATCTCTTTGTGTCAGAAGGATGGATATGACAATTTTTGGTTTGATGGATTTTCAATACATGTCAATAGTATTGGTTTCCTACCAGGATTCTCTAGACCCGTGGTATGCAAAAAATATTAATGGCAGACATAAAATTTATATAAAAAAATATCGTAGAAACGTTTTTTTGTATCTCAAAAAATTACTTTAACATATAATATTATACAATAAAGTTGTTAATATGTACAGTCAATGATTTATTTAGAAAATACTACTTCATTATCGATAAAAAAATGAATAGAATTATCATGTGACAGAAGTTTACAATTAGAATTCATGCAATCTAATTAATTTATTGATAATGAATAGGAAAGCTCTTAAATTATTATTGCCATTTACTGGTACAGAATTAGTAGTTTTCTTTCACATATTTTTTTAAAAACTAATTTTCGAAGCAGACTGAATGGGAGCAGTCAACTTAAGGGCATCTCCTTTGAACCCAATTTCATGAAATGATGTTCTCTGAAACAAGGATCTCATTCATTTTAGGATAAATGAATGGGTCTTTTATAATTTTGTGTTTTTATTAAAACCGTCTAAATAGGAAACTTTAACCAAAAAAAGGTTTGGAAACACTGCATCAAAGCAATTCTCCCATAAATTGTATTTCAAGTGTTTATAATGAAAACTAAACAAAGCGATCGAAAGTTTCAAATTTTAAGTTCTACTATCAGTGGTTTCAAGTTTTTATGAATATGGAATGGGGATGAGAAAGCACTATCAATCCTGAATGGGTAATCCAATGATTCTTAGTGATGCCATGTAATTTTTATTTTTTTTTCCTTTAGCACCCCTATCCCACAGAAGATGAAAAGAAGCAAATTGCTCATCAAACGAACCTTACCCTCCTTCAGGTCAATAACTGGTAGGTGGACAAATTGTTCAATTGTTTGCCATGTTTGGGTAGTTGATTATGGGCAACAGGCTGTTTAAAATAATAGGGCTGCACAATGTTACAAATTTAATGCTGTCAAATTCTCTAACTTGCCATTTTGCTACCAAATGAGAATAATTAAATAATTTCTCAATAAGTTTTTTAAATTATACAATCTTCAGGTATAATTAGATATATCCCATTGAATTTTTGTATATTTGTATGTTGTACATACCAATAACTTTAATTTTTAATATGACATGTTTCATTCGAGCAGAACTGCTGTTTTCGAGTGGTGTTTCTTGCATTAAATATTCTTCTAAAAAATGAAAGGAAATAAATTTGTTGTTTTTACAAAACCCACTTTTAAGAATTTTTGTAACGTTGTTTACCATGTCACATAAATGTTTTTAATTTAATAATATTCAGCAATATCTATCAACATTTGTATAATTTTCTGACATGAACCTTAACGTGTGAATGAATTGTGCCATTACAATTCTAGACAAGAATTGATTTTTGTTCTGATGGAGTAAAGCTTCAAAACCTTTACTTGGAGAAGTAGTAACACTGGGATGAACATGGCTAAATATTAAAAAATTATATCGAGGGAAACCATTCGAGAGGATATGTTGGAACCCATTTTTGTGTTATTTCTTGTTTTTCAAATTGGCATGTTAAAGACGGTAGTGATGCTTATTTTTAGGTTCATCAATGCAAGGCGAAGGATTTTGCAGCCTATGTTAGATGCCAGTAATCCAGAAACGAATCCCAAATCTAAAAAGTCCAAAACCCAGTGCAATAGGCCCGTGCAGAGGTTTTGGCCCGACAACATTGCCTCCATTCAACCCCAAGTTCAAAATTCGAATGAATCGGATGACAATCCAAATGGAGAAAATCAGATTTCGAGTTCAAGTGATGCTCAAGCAAGTACGTCAGGTACACAAGTACTTAGTTCCTATTGACTTTTGTCGTGAGATGTCTATGGGCTCAGATGCAAAATTACTTGAGAGGGTTTAAAACTGCTATATTCTTATTTCGATGATCAATATACTGTATATTTCTGAATAGGGTACGATTTTCCTTTAAAAAACTACCAGAAGTTCAAAACCTGTATATGGCCTGAAGTGAAAGAACATTCAAATATGTTGCCAAGCAGATGAGACGGGGGAAATATTTTCCAGTCATATTCCTTTAAATTAAAATGCTAGACCAACTTTGCTCTAACCTATTTGGCCACAAATACCATTGAGGTAAAGGATCGGTTGCACCTCGAGTTAAATTCCATTTCAAAAGTGGCAAGGAAAAACAACTTACCTTTTAACTTCATACATTAGTTCATTTCATAATTGACACTAACTTATCTAGATGACTGCCACAGCACTAGACTACACGGCCAATGGTATTTTTACTTCGATGCTAACGTCCTATATAAAGATAACTTTTTCTTAAATTTTAGCAGCATAAGCTTAGAAAAAAAAAATAAATAAAGATACTATGTTTGGCAATTCATCGATCACTTCTGAAGAAGTGTTTATTAAAAGAGGAGTCAAACCTCAACTGTTATAGTACTGTTGTTTTCGAACGATTATAACACAGAGGAGTCATTTTAAATTTATGTTTTCTCATTTCAAAATTTTTATGAGCTTTATTTACTTTTTGCTGTTATTCACTTTCTTTTTTGTTCTTTACTTCTCCTTTTTTTTCCCCCAATTTGGCAATTTTTTTTTTGCCAACGACAAAAACAATTTTGCCAAAAAACACATGATGCATGTGTTCTATAGACCCCTATAAAAAGGGGCCCTTTAGGTCTTTAAAAAGCCCAAAAAATGCTCAGCTTATATACGGTATATAGTAATATTATTACAATACAAAAATTGTTACTAGCTTTTAGTAATATTATCTATTAATAATTTTATTTTATTTAATTACAAAACATATATAATATATTTAACAAAAGTCTTTTTTTCTATATATCTTTTGGTATCTGTAAAGCATTTCAACTTAATTCTTAATTTTATATTAAATTGATTAAAAATGTATGCTCTATAGAATGAATTAATTACATTATAAATTAAACATCAATAATATTTTTAAACATAATTAAAAATTAAAAATCATCTAATTTTTAATTCTCCAGAAACAAATGAAAGAATAAAATCAATTGTAAAAAAAAAAAAATTCAATTTTTTTTACATTTTAAAATCCTAAGACCTCCTTAAAGCAGAAAATAACCCCAAAAATAGCAATAGAATAAATAAAATTTTCAAAAATTTTGAAATGAGAAAAAAAAACTCCAAAATTGAAAAATAAATTTAAAATGGCTCTGACCTGTGTTATAATCAGTGTAAAATAGCAATGCTTGGCTCATCTAATAAACATACTTCTACATAAACTGGTAGCGAGTGATAAATTGCCAAAAATAGTACTTTTTAAATTTTTTTATAGTTTATTTTGTTGTATGTATGAAAAGGTGCAATCTTCAGATACAGTGGGAACTATTGTCAAAGTAATAAATATTAATGGCTGCAGGGTGTAATGCCCCAGTTTTCAACCTAATAATTTTATGGTTTTATTGCTCAACAGCTTTAGGAAAGTCATTTTTTATGACACAAAAATAGCAAATTAATATAAAATATAAATAAATGATAACTATTAAGTATTATATAAACCAGGAAGTTTTTTTCTTACTATGCCGTGTAATTGATGCATAAACTGAGCTACTCATTTTTGATTTCAGGACTGAATATTGTTCAACCGATGAACCATTATACCACTGGTAGCAGTGAAACAGGACATTCTTCACCGGATGGCAACATCAGCCAAAATTGTTCTGAAGGAGAAGTGAACAAAGTCCCATCTATTGGGAGCCTGGACGACTTGAGCATGAGTTCGTCGACAGAAAACGAGGAGGACGAGAAACGATAGCTTTGACAAACTTCCTGTTTTCATCATTTGACTCCTGGGTTCTTAGTTAGGAGGCACTGAAAGAGCTTATTTCGTGTTTGGAAATTCAGCAGCTTGGAAGTTAGCAATCAAAAATAGGGGATAAAAGGATTTTGGTTAGAATTATTTGGAATGCTAAGAAATGGAACAGCAATCATACATTCGAATCCACTTTACTGAAGTTTAATTATTATGGATGGAAAACAAATCATTTTTACACTTGTTTAAAAAAAAAAAGAAAGAAAGAATGGCATTACTTTTAAGCAGGGCTTTGAACTGGAACTGAACCAGACAAACTATTATTTTGGTTCCAGAGTAGAAACCAAAAAAAAATAATAATAATGCTTTATTTCAGCTGAATATATTATCAGACATTTTGATTTGTCAATATTTTCTAATTGAATGTCAACCCTATAATTATCATTATTACATGTACGCTGTGTCGAACGATGGGTGAGGGCTCTGATCTCCAGTTCATGGGTTCCAATCTCACTGTAGCAACATCCGTGGCTGTTAGAAATCGGCTTTAAGCAGTAGGTCCCAGTCTTGTTATCAAAAGACAAACTACAGGTACATTTTTCCTCAATTAGAACTGTGTGAGTTTCATACAACACTACTTGTAGAAGGCAAATTTAATTCAGGATAATGGAGAACAATGCGAATGATCACCATTATCCAGTCACTGCTCATATTGTATCCGTTCATATAGAGTACCAATTAACAAAAGAATAAACAATTCTATTTTTTGTTGAGGATACAATTATATTTTTAGTATAAATAAGAAAATACATAAAATAAAATGATTCATTAAGAACTGAACCAAAAAATGTTATTTTTGGCAAAATGAAAACCAGAAAAGAAACCAATATATCATTTACTTTAGTTGAACCGGAACAAAAAAATGACAGTTGGAAGCCCTGTTTTAAAGTAAATTATCTAGATCAGAGTTTTTTAAACTCTTTGGCATGGGGAACTCGTATTGAGAAAAATTATAGGTAACAAGAATAATGAAACAATTTTATTTGTGTCTAATAGCAGAATAAGATTAAAATTTTAAAATTAAACTTGTTTCCATTATATGTAGTGATAAAACTCGAATAAGATTCATCTACAGTAAATAGTCTACAAATTGTAGTTAATTAGTGATAAAATAATTATATAGTCAAATATTTAAAGAAAAGTAGCACTCTGGAAAAATTATCAGTAACAATCACTGATATATAACAGAAAATGGCTTCATATTACTGCAATAGAAGTTAACACTCATTTTATAATTATTGGACTTGAGAGATAAAAGTGTCATAATATCTACAACCCAGCAGGTATCGTGTTTCTGTATTTTGTATATAAGTCTGTTCTGTAACTTCCAGCTGCTATTTGTTTGATTGTGATACTAACTGTGTTTTTATTATTATTTTATTTTCAATTATCATCTCTCTTGTTGTAATGTATGGATGACATATTTCAATTTTTATACCGAGCTTCTGTCATAGGTTAAAAATTCTGTAATTTTGGCAATTTCAAAGAAATCCTTTAAATTTTATTCATTTGGTTCATTCCAGTTTTCATCATTCGTACTTATCCGTGTACCCACATAAAGAAGAAAGCTCTTTTAATAAATATATTTTAACACTAAACATACCATATAACGGGTCAAATGACCCATAAGGTTTATGTGCTTGCAAAATACAATTATGTTTAACTATAGAGTTTATTTCTCTATTTCCTTCCAATTTTCATATTTCATACATTTATAATCAGTCCGGTCATTTGACCGTCTATGCTAGAAATAGGTACGTACTAAGTGTGGGTATGTTTGGTGCATGTCAAAAATACCAACTGTGGTCTATGAATAAAGATTGCAAATCTAAAAATTTGGGATTTTTTTATGTTTCCGCTATCAACAGCACTCATAAAAAGTCACTCACCCAATTTGTTGTGATTCTAATTCAGTCATTTGTAGATAGGCACGGCTGGTTTATTATCCAATATTTTGTCTCTCACAATACACACGTTTGTGTTTGGCTGGGATTTAAGAATCGCGAGCTGTTAGGGTAAGTCTCATTTCGTAAGGGATTGTTATTTGAAATAATTATTGTAAATAGGAACCTTATCGTGGGACTTAAGTGTCCTTAATATCTCTCTCTTAATAGGCATGACATATTTTAATCTTGCTATTTCTTATGAGTGTAGTGGTTCTAGAATACTGGTGCTTGGCAACCGAAATGGCAAAGAATCGATCCTACTTTTTCTATTCACAATCATCGTTCTGCAGGGTATGGAACACAGCAATAAAAATGCCTGCGTTGGTGTTTAATACTGTGGGTAATGAGACCTTGGAGCGTCACACTTGATCCATTTCCTAATTAGGTATCCATAAATTCCCTTATTTTTAAGTTTTCCACTTCAGTATCAGTCATATATTCCATTGTAAATATTTATGTTCTATTACAATGAAATAGTTTTAAAAAGTTTTATGTCATGTTTTTTATTTTATGCATTTCTTGGACATGAATATCTTTTCCCGATGGTGCTTTCCAAATTCGTAGCATGATTTGTTTTTAAAACGGGGCTATAATTTGACTTGTATCCATTCCTGTGTTTTGTAGCCATTTGTGTACATAAAACCTAGTTTTAAACTGGAAGGTTTCTTCTCTCTCGAGAAAGAAACGTACTCTGTGTATAGATCCAAACTTCTGTTATTGTACAAGATTTTAACAATCTTTGCAATTTTGTTAATAAAATATAAAATTCTTTGTAAAAATGGATTCGTTTGTGAATTGAGTTCTTAAAATACGATACGGCAGATGGAGTAGTACAGATATTTTAAAAAGTCCAGTATTGGCAAGGCTTGTTTAGGATGCCATCCCCCACTCTGCCTACTTTACTTCGTAGATCGGACGCATAAAATGACCTTATTTACAAAACTTGACGAAAATTAAAGTGTCTATTCTATAATCAAAAAGGATTAATCAAGCATTTCCGAATCCTCTCGCTGCAAAACAGATGTCTCTGTGTCGACTCCCCAGGCTGAACTGTCACTACCCTCTTGCAGATCTTCTCTCCCTGAGGTCGGCCTTCTCGAAACTTGATCCCTGCCGAAAAGAGGAGTCTCCTCCCTTCCTGCAACAACACAAACAAGCGCATCAGCCCCCCATTGCTGGCCGGCTTCTTAGTTCTCCTAAGGTGGAAAAAGTGAATGGGGGCGACATCAAGTAAGGATGCGGTCCGTGTCCAATTTTCACTGTACAGTTTGGATACAATTTCGCTACATATATTTATTGTACAAGGTACACATGTACTTATTCTTTAGAGGCTAAAATAATGGTAGGTAGTACTTTCGTCTTGTAAAGACAAACCCTTAATGATATAAATAACTCTTTCTGTCTCTAAATCGGTTATTTAGGAGTCTTCTACTGTTGAGAAATAGGTTGTCGTCCCTTTGGGGCAGAGGGAAAAGGGACAGAAAAAAAAGCACATAAAATGTCTGTTCCCACATTTTTTTTTTTTTTTTTTTGTTGAAAATATAAATTTAAGAGTCTGATTGCCAAATAATAAAATATAGCATACAACGAGTTCTTCCTTAACTCAAAGATTTTTACCACAATATTAGGACACTAAATTATTACTACAAATCTAAAATTATCACAGTACACGGGAACGACAAATTATCTTGGCTCAACTATCGCTAATTGGCGAGACTACATAATCACCAAACTGAGTGAGGAAAAAAAACGCGCAATGCTAAGTGTATGAGTACCTATATTTTCAAAATTTAATCTTGAATTTTGAAGTATTTTTATTCACTTAATAGTATTATTTCTTTTGGTTCATTTAACTCTGAACCTATTATTTTACATATCCGTATTCTAAACGGTACCACTCAGCGCCAAACCGATTACACAGTGGTCATTCAAATCTGCTATACTTTTCCGAAATATAGTCAAATTAATGTCAATTATATTTATCCTTGCATGGCATGGCCCGACTGCAAATTCTTTAATAAGCCAATTCTCTAGGATTCTTGCCCGGGCAAATAGGGGCTTCATTCGGTAGTGCCGGCGGATGAATTTTCGCCGTGTAACACACACACACACACACATATATATATATATATATATATATATTTGTTGCGATGTTACAAGAATTACTGTAAGTGAGTCAGCGCGAGCTTGAAGTTATAGAGCATGCACACTTGAAGTATTTCAATCAATTGCTATAAGGCGATTTCACGCAGCAGGCCACATATATTATAACAATTCTGACTTTAGTTTCTAACGGAAGGGCAGTTTATCGTTTGTCTATTGGCTGTTGTAAACAGGAAAATGAATGAGAAGAACATTGTAAACGCCTCTCGCGTCCCCGGCTGCACTTTCTGAAGTCTGCACGCCTCGTTCTATACCTGCCCGCCTATTTTTACTGGAGCAGGTATCTTGGGTTCGCTTAAAGCCTATGTGGCCGACAATGAAGCACAGCAGCGACAAAACTCTTGACTAAACATTTATTATTAAGAAGATTTAAAAAAAAAACATAAGTACACTTCAATTCATACTCGAACAGGGCTCAAATAAGACCGAGGACAAAATAAATAGTGCCGAGCGGAAAACACCTCTCTCGGTCTCAACTCCTTTCAGAAGAATGTCCGTTCCGATCGGGCATCTCCTTTTCACTCCTCTTCGTAGGGCCCCCCCCCCCAGTCAAGCTTTCTCCTCCACGGAAAAAATGTCCTTTTCTGCAGCTGGCGGGGGTGGCATGTTGAACCTTACCAACCCTCTCTCGGGGTGTCCGTCTTCGACCGCCGAAACAAAACCATGTGACACCAACTCGAGTCGAGTCTAGTATTACAGACATAGTAGTTCGTGACGTTGCGACAAATTGCTCTGATCATCGTCCTATTCATTTCTACACATCTGGTTCTTTTCTAGCCAGTGCTGCTGTACGAATGTTAACGATATCTATGTGTTTGTAAAAGCATTATGTTAATTAAATTGTGTTTCAGAAGTCTCCAACCTCTTTCGTCTATATTACTATATATATTTATATGTATATATATGTATATATATATATATATATATATATATATATATATATATATATATATATATATATATATATATATATATATATCTGTAAAATGCCTTCCCAAGAAAAAAATGGGAATTCATCACTAACTCCTTAAAATCCTAAAAGCGTGTGAATGCATTTTTTCTGTTACATGGATAAAATAATGTATAAGCATTTAAGTAGCACAGAAGGCTTTTGCTTGCAGTGTATGTCAACAAACCATTTCCCGCTTGATATGACACTGGAGAAAAGCCATTTTCGTGTTACTCAGACTCGAAGAAACACCTGAGTTCCCACAGTGGTGAAAAACCGTTTACTTGTGATGTAGGCGTGAAGGCATTTTCTCGCAAAGATCCTCTTCGCATTCACAGTGCAGAAAAACCATTTGTTTGCAGTAGTTGTTCGAAAGCCTATTCTGTTAGTTCTTCCTTAAATATTCATCTCCGCTTCCACACCATTTGCGTGTAGTGTATCTTCTTTGAATAGTCATCTTCATTCCCCCACAGGGATAAAACCAATAATTTGCAGTAGATGTAAAAAAAGCATTCTCTCGTAAATCTCAATAGATCATCTTCGTGTCCATACTACAGAAAAAACTATTTGCATGTGATATGTGTGAGAAAGCATGTTATTCCAGCTCTGCCATCTTCGTAATCACACAGAGGGAAAAGTATTTCCTTGAAGTGAAAGCATTTTCTCGTAAATCTCACTTGATATAGGATTGGCCTCGAATCTTCGTCCAGCAGAGTATCTCAAATCCATGGATGTTTCGTTGTATTTTTTAACCATAAAGTTGAAACTATATTAATACCAAAGTTCAGATTTTTATTTTATATTTTGTTATAGGAATTGTATCATAAACAATGATGAAAGTAACTTCAATAAAATGTGTTCTTTTTTTTTTTAAAATCATAAGGTTATAAAAGAAGTATGTAACTTTTTCCTGCAGTTTAGGGTGCCCCTATATGTATTTATCATCGCCAAATAGGCGAGTTTTCTCGTCCATTCGTACAACCCGAGGTTTTTCCGACCGCAATCGTGTATACAGTTTTAAATATTTGAATTCTCATAGTTGATGCTTTTGGTTTCGTTTTCATTGCTTTTTTGAAGTATGTACCCTTATTTTGTCGCTATTTTCTGTAGGATCTAGAATATTTTAAAAATGGTTCTTCGTGCGTATGGAAATTTAAAAACTTGGTACATTTAGTACAAACTGTGTATAAATTAAATATATACTGTGTGTTTTACTGTTTTAATACTTATAGTTTATGCTTTTTATTGCATTTGCATGGCTTTTATGGTTGCTTTTCGCCACCATCATGTTGTCATTGGCGCCAATAGAACAAGGAGGCACCTTAAACTGCATTTTCACCCCTTTTTATTTATTTAATTTCAGTTCTAAGTCTTATTATGCAATACAAACCCCAGAAAAAATCGTTTCAATATGCAGCAATGCAAATTAATGAAACAATACAAAGTTTCAATTCGGCTTGACACCCACAAGGCGATTTCATGAAATAAGAGCTTGTGATGTCACGTGATCCGCGGTGAACGCTACCTACTATCCATGGAATTTAATATTTAAATCATGGGTATTATCCTTTGTTCTATTAAACTCCCAAAATATAAAAGAATTAATTATTTCTATCGTGTTCTATTATTTTATTTATTTTTTTAACATCTTCCTTGTGTAATTACCCACATAAAATTTTACTTTTTGAGTATAATTTTCTTTTTCTGGCACTCGCATCCCTGCTTTTATTTACTTATCAATGTTAATGGAATGTTATACTTTTATTATCTAGATTACAGTTATATTTTTATCATCCATATTGTTTTCTATGTTTTGGCAACACTCCCACTTGTTTTAAGTTTTGATTCGTACCTAGTGTAAATGTTAAATATCAAAGTAAAGGTTTTTAAAGGATTAAATAGAATGCTATAGCTTTAAGCAACCATGTATGTTATTTATCCTACACGACGAAACCACTCCGTGACCAACATGTTTTCGTGACGAGGAAGGTAAACGTTACACTTCTGTTTTCGAACGCCGCGAAAAGTGAATCGTAGAATAGTGCCATTGAAAGGCACGTTCCCAACATTATAGTATACAAAATATATACTTTACGCCGTTACTTTCAACGTTTTTATTTCTCTTTTCCGTATTTCATTTTCGAGGATTAATTTTGTTTTAATAAATACGAAAGTAACATTTTAAAATAAGTTTGCAGTTAAAGCAACCGAAGATATTTTATACTTTTTTTCAATATTTCATTTACTAAATTAAAGCAGCTCTTTCTTCTAAGAAAAATATATAAACTTACTCTTTTAGAATGATTATTTCCAGAACCGTAATGCGCCAACTAAATGGCGACATTTATTATTTCTGTTTATTATTTTGCTATAATATAGTAGAATGGGAATGTGCTATTGCTTTGAAATAAGCTGATGTTTTTTTATAACAAAGTCATTTTTAAATTCTGCAAGAGTTAAAAAAAATAGAGAACAGGTATAAAAAAAGAATGAGATAGGTGATTTTAGTCCCCATCACACATTTCGTATAATACTTACTCGGCTGCATTCCTCTGTAATCTGTATTCATTTTTTAAGGGTACAAACTATTTCTTAAAAAAGTAAAATGAAAATTTCCCCTTCTGGGAGCTAAAAATAGGTAATTAAAGAAAAGCACAACACAACAGAGGTTAAACAAAAAAAAAAAAAAAAAATCAGTTATTTTTCTTTTATTTCCAATCCTTTTTTTTAAAATTCGGCCACCATTTCCATCTTTCAAAGTGCTCCATTTCATGGCATCTGAAACGCAAATAAGTCACTTGAAAAGTATATATTATAAAATGTTTTAATGTTATCGCAGACATTTGCTTTTATCCTTTTAGCTGTTTAAAATGATTCAAAGCTAATTTGAATATTTAAAAAAATAAAGGTGAATACAATTACATGTAATAAATTAAATTACTTCATAAAGTAATCAAGTTTCGTAACATCTATGACAAAGGGAAATCCACGTATTAAAAGACACGAAAGTAACTTAACGATCATTTGAATCACTTAAGTAAGTCCAGTATCTCAAATTGGCTATTTTCTTAAATCTGTACTAAAAGGTGTTAAACGTTTCAGAATCACCGATGTTTGGCCAGCTTTCATTTCCGTGCTGACTGGGTCTGCAGCAAATAGAGTGTCAAAATATACGCACATTTTTTTTTTTTTTTTTGCTACATTCAGAATGAACTTAAAATATTTTGTTAATTCTTAAACTGTTCGTAGTATATTATTTCTTTTTCTTATTAATCCTTAAATATTTTTAAACATTTGGGGGATATTATTTTGCTCATAAACGGAACAGTCTATTGGAGGGGAATCATTTTTATTGGGACGTTAAATCTTCATAAAAAAGAATCCTCATTTTAAATTGGGTTTTAATAACTTTAATAAATTCAAAATTTAAAAATAAATACCCGGATTTATAGGAAAGCCGATGAGGGGTGTCTGGTAAACAGTTTGTAAGAATCTATAAAAAGTTTAGTAGAAGCCTTTTTTATAAAGAAACAAGAAAATTCGTAAAAAAATAATTTTTAAGCACACTGTATTTTATAATAAAAAATTATTTTTCAGCTTTTCATTATTTCTTGTCTTGAGCTCGTCGTTTCATGTTATGTTGTCAAACATGCATGATTCTAAAGGCGTGTTAGTTTAGGATTCTAAACTGTCATTTCAACAGAAGCCTCCCCCTGAAAATGTTCGGTTGCGCACCAAGGTTTGGGAAAATAAACATTTAATAGACTTGGGAAGATCTCAAATCAGAAGTTGTATGCATGAGGGTATATTGGAGGAAAGTTTTCGGAACGTATGAGTGAGTTTAAAAAATGAATGTTGGGGTGGAAGGCGGGCCAGACGACAGTCATTCCACTGTTTTCATTCGATATCGAAACTTCGTGGATTCGAATTCCACTGGTAGCATCCACGTTCGGAATGGTCTTTAACTATTAATTCTGACTTCGTATAGCTAAAAGTGCGCCGTAAAAGTTCCAACCCAATCGAGGACGATGCCGCGGGTTCGAATCCCTTTATCCACGTAGTTGTTCGTAGCTGCTCAGAATCGGCTTGAATTCCGATGTGTACACCCTAGTGCTCCCAATGAAGAATTCGAACTCAGTAACTGCCCCGGTAATTTCATTTCTTTAAAATGATCTTCTTTAGTCTTATACGGGGATTACTATTTAAATCTTGATTTTTAAAAAATATTAATTAAAATAAAATTGAACAAAAATTATTTTAACTTTACAAATTAAATTCTACAGTCACAAATTAAAAATTTGTTTTCAGAAATGCCTTTTAAAAATGGACTGTCTGAAATGTGATTTAAAGTTATTAGGCTTTTTTTTTTATTTTTTTTTTTAAGATGTTGAAGAAATTCCTAATTTAAGTCTGTTTTTTTTTTTTTCGCTTACGAGACTTGTGCACTTGTTTATATTATCTACTTGTCTATCTAAGTACTCGTTTTTGAATGACATCAATCGAAATAATATTTTAAAATATTTCTTTCTTCTCAACTATTTTACTTTTGTGTCTCAGTCGTGTACCTGAAAACAGATTTATCGTCCATAAAAGTCACTAGTGATTGGTAATATTTTAATAAAACTAGTCCATCGACTAACAATTGAAATCCCTGCTCACTCAATTATAATAAGTCTAATATTAGTAAACTTTTTTGAGTTTATGATTCCATTTCACGGTATGAGAAGAATCCCTGTTCTGCTGCTGGCGCCATCTATTAAATTATTTTCAAAGTAGAAAGGTTTACTTTCCTCTAATACTCACTTTATATATAAAAGTAAAAACAAAAATATTATAAATATAAAAATTGAATGACAGTTTTCAGTTACATTCTGAATACATAATTATATTTGGAGGATATGACGTATTTACTATTTTTTTGGCAGTACAAAGACGTGCTTCAAGTCACGATTTCATTTGTATTGGTTTTAGCAACATTCCTAACCTTTTATTGTTCTAAACATGCTTTGAAATCACGTATTAAATAATTGGCACGATCCAAATGGAAGCTAGAAAATCCGAATTCTGGGGTCTTGGAGTGACTAACGGTCAGATATTCTAATCGCGCATCATTTCTTCCTCTACTCT